>CM074295.1:3840043-4412543 GCA_037194245.1 Opsariichthys bidens
AAAATAATCTTGTTTAATCTCTTTTAATCTTGCTATAAAATCCTGTCATCTGATTGATAGTTTTTACTTTTGTGGTACACGAGTGTTTTTGCTGTGAAATATTTACTTATGTTTGTAAAGTTAATATAAGAATAACATTTATATTGTTCGTAATATTTCAAGATGTACACTTACTGGACTGAAGCATCCACAATTAAAACAACAGAGCTTTGATATAAGCATTTAAATATCATCTTACAAAGACATTACATTAGGAGATATAGTCACAACTGATATTTTATGTCTTCTATACTGTTATTTAGATCTCATTACAAGCTATTGGAATATCATCTTCCTTTTTGGCCATATAAATATCAGTAAGTGCACCAAATTTGCTCAGTTAGTGCCTCTGAATAAAAGTAAAGGTATTTTCCTCAAGTATGAACTGCATTTGCTTACTAAATCTTACTATATGAGCAATAAAAAAGCCTGAAGTATTAAATATGATTCTCAACATAAAACACATTAGCAAACTTTTTTCTTTTTCTTTTTTTAGATTGTGAAAATATTCTAATAAAAAAAAAATAAAGAAAGAAAAAAGTTTTCAGACGATTTCCTGTCAGGTTTTACAGGGTTAAACAGACGTACCGACTCAAATCAGCAATAACCAGTATAAACTGGTTTCCCAAAGAAAGTGGTCAGAATTGTTTCATCTAAAACTTCCAGAACACAAGTGTTCCAGAGTGCTTTAATTACAAGAACACAAGCACAGACTTTGGTTAGAGATGGTGAATTATTTGAGAAGAACACAATCGGATTATAAAGGAGAGAACTATTGGAGATTTACATCTACAGCCAAAGTTCATAGTCCTGACGTCAATTGCAGTTCCCTCAATTCATTATTAGCCGTCTACCTTTAATATTAAATGAATAGTTCACACAAATGTTGTCATTATTTATTCCCCCTCGTGTCGTTCCAAACCCTTTTTTGCTTTGATTTACAATAATGCATTTCTGTAGAATCCACATTCTGCATTTTGGAGTGAACTAGGCCTTTAAGAACAGCACGCAGAGACTGAGGACCAAAAGGAATACACGTGTGTGTGGTAAATTAATGAGTATGTTCAGCACTAGACATGTTTTGTACAGATGTAGCCGAGTCCAGTCCCAATAGTGTGCCTAAGTAGGACTGCTCTCGAGGGTCCAGCATCTGGTCTGGCCTCACTGGGTGCACTAAGTTGGTTGGCTGAGGTGTGATGGTGTACTTTTCTAAGAACACTAGGTCACTGGCGGACTGGTAGCCTGTCTGCTGTTGCTGGCCCACGGATGGAAGGACGCCATGAGGCGCCCCGTGCACTGCGAGCTCGGCGTCCTCGTTCATCTGGACGGGGACGAGCGTGACAGGAACGCAAACATCCGCACTCTGCAGCACAGTCTTAGACGTGTTGTGGTATGGTTTGGGTGTTTCGCTCGACGGCAGCGGCTCGGGCAGCTTGTTAGCGGGGGGCGCAGGCTGGTTCTGCTGCTGGTCGAGCAAGCGGGCGCTGTGCACGTGGTCCACGTGATACTTGAGCTTGTCCTTACGCTTAAAGGTAGCGCTGCAGTGAGGGCAGTTGAAAGGACGTACATCTGAGTGAATGACCATGTGTTTGGTCAAAGTCTTCTTGATGCGGAAGGTCTGGTTGCAGATCACACACCGGTGGGGTTTCTCGCCTGAAGACAGCAAAATATTTGATCAGAGAAAGTTTTTCAATTTGCCCTTTAAACAATGTAATGTACGATACCGTTTAAAAGGCGGGAAGTATTTAAAAGAAGTCTGTCATGTTCACCGAGGCTGCATTTTTTGATCAAGAGGACCGTAAAAGGTATCGTTACACACCTCGTTTTTAGTGAAAACTAGTAAAAGCAACATCCTCACGTCACGATTCGATCCATATCATGATACTGAACTCACAATATGATATTGTTGCCATATTCCGAGACATATGGCAAAAGGTTGATAAAAAATAGATAAATTTAGTATTACATTAGAAGTGGAAATGGTTAGGCTTAGACTTGGTGCTGGTAACTCAATGCACAGGACACCAGAATACAAATATTCATCATTTTGAAGATGAAAACAGAAATTACAGAATTATTTTAGACGAATATGCATGCACTCTGTCACAGACTAGATATATTTCAAATAATTTAAGCCACTTTTTACTGGTAGACATTTGGCATTATTAGAACCCACAAATATCCCTCTTGCATTATTATACATTATATTCAACATTATATAGGAGTTTAATGTAGTACTGACACTGAATTTTTTTCCCTCACGCAGTAACTTTCATTTTGGGTGAACCATACATAATACATATAGTCACTATCCATTATACACATTGTCGCATTTTTGTATTACCAGGAAAAAACTTAATATTGCAAAATATAATTAAAATGTAAAATAATTATATCTGTGAGTATTTAGCATCACAATCCTTCAGAAATCATTCCAATATGCTGATTTGCCGCTTAGGAAAAATTTCCTCTCATAAGCAATGTTTAACATTCAGAAGTTCAAAAGAGCAGCATTTATTTGAAATAGAAATCTTTTGTTATTTTTAATGCATCCTTGCTGAATAAAAGTATTAATTTCATTCCTACAAAATCTTTTTAATGGTAGTGTATTTTACCTGAATGAGTTCTGAAATGTGACATGAGATTGGTCTTCCCCCTGAATTCTTTCTTGCACACCTGACACTGATGCACTACTGCTTTATACCTGTCGAATTATAGAACATTATCATGAAATCGCAGATCTCACACAACCAACATCAACTGTAGGCATTATTTCATATTGCACAACAAAGACCACATGTATCATTACAAAAGTGTGTGTGTGTGCGTGTTCACATGCCTTCGCCAGATCTTCTCTCCCAGGTGAATGCTTTTATAATGGACAGTGAGGTGATCAGCACGTCGGAAGCATTTTCCACACTCTTCACACTGGTGCGCTCGCTCCCCTACGCAAAACAAATGTCGCACCACTATAATCTTGCATGTCCTTTGACACACTTATAGAGCTCATAAAGCAGTCGTGATGAAGAATCTCATGTGGATAGTTTAATAGTTTTAAGGAGGATTTTTTTTTCAGCCTTAAAGGGATAGTCCAAAATGAGGGCCGTCCAAAAATGAACATTTTGGTAACCAGCTTCAGTTCCCATTGATTTACATTAGAATTTTTGACCGTCCAATGGAAATCAAAACTCTGGTTACCAACATTATTCCAAATATTTTGTTTTCCACAGAAGAAAGAAAGACAAACAGTTTTGAGTCATCCAACTAGACATCTAAGGCATCTCTGAAGCGCTCCAGACATGATGTCTGACAAACAGTGGGCAAAATGATGTCACCTCGAATTAACTTGCATGTGAAATCACAGTATTTTAATCATTTATATTGGGGGTTTCAGAGACCGCAAACAAAAATGCACCCTTTTTTCATAAAACTGTCCATTTGATGTTGAATTAGAAAAATACCTGTATGAATTTTTTTGTGTTTCTTTAGATGATCATGGCGAATGAAAGTTTTGCCACATTCCTCACATTCATATCGCTTGTCCTCATGATGAACACGAAGGTGAAGCCTAAAATACAGACAAAACAACAGCACCGGTAATAAATGAAACGATCCCATTTAATGTTCTATCCAATTACTTTTAATCTTGTTCAAATGTTTGGGGTTAGTACAGTTTTTTAATGATTTTTTTAAACACTTAACATAATAAATGCTCTAGTTTTGAACTTTTCATCCATCAAAAATGTATCGTGGTTTCCAACTACAACTACTTAATATTAACATTGATAATAATAAGAAATGTTTCTAGTCAACAAATCATCAATAAGAATGACATCAAAAACTGGAATAATGATGCTGAAAATTGAGCTTTGTCAACACTGGAATACATTTCAATTTAAAATAGAAAACAGCTTTTATTAATTGTAAAGATATTTCAAAATATTGTCGTTTTTATGGTATTTTTGCAGCCTGGGTGCGCATACCCCCAAAAAAGTTTTGAATGGTAGTGTATTAAAACACTACACTATTAAAGAAAGATGTGCATATAGACACTTCTTCATAGAAGCTATCTTAAATATTCATAAGTACATATTCTCTCAGAAGTTGTTCTTTGGATGTGAATCATGTTACTTGTATGTATCACAGACCTGTAGGAGCTTCCGTGACGGAAACTTTGCCCGCAGATGCTGCACAAGTGAGGTTTTTCCCCGCTATGTATCCTCAGATGCTCTCTTAGGGTTGTCCTGAAAACATGTGCAAAGATTAGTAGAGAATAAAACATCCAAGCATTATTGCACTGGCATCCAGTTTTGGTAATATCAGTGTTTGAAGCATTACAGCTGCATCTTACCTCTCTCGAACTGATTTGCCACATAGAAAGCAAGTCCATTTCCTTTTCCCCCCATGTGTGCACTCTATGTGACGTTTGCGGTTTCCTGTGTCATTAAACTGACGACCACAGATGTCACAAGGAAAGGGTCCTAGATATTGCACATTTTGTCAACATTAAAGGAACGCTCTGGGTGCAATCCAAGTTAAACGCTTTTGCTGCCGTTCGTTACCACAAAAAATAAAAGCTTTACCCAAATGGAACTTTTCTTGGTGCTTCAAGCGGGCAAATCGTGACTTGAAGTATTCGTCGCAGTAGGCACACTTGAAGGGTTTGTCCTGTGAATGTAAGATCATGTGCTCCTCCAGATGGGGGCGACGACTGAAGGACTTGTGACAGATCTACAAATACAGCCACGGGAAAACAATGAAACAGGCAATTGTAAATTTGTTCGCAATCAGAAGTTCATGTCGGTTTCGAGGCATTTGAATGTAGCGCATAAAAATACACGAGGCACATAACTCACGTCACATTTCCAGCCTTCACTCTTCTTCTTCTTCTGAGTGAGAAACTCCTGGAGGTGGTCAGGATGAAATCTATTAGAAGACAATGTGTTGGATTCTGGTCACATACTCAGGCACAGTAACAAAGCATTTCATTATCAAAACAGTTCCGAAAATGTATTGGAAATGGCAGCGAGTGACTTAAATTGATGTTTTTTCCAATAGATGGCTGAATAAACTTAACAGGAAACATAACGTAAACAAAACAGAAGAATGGATGACATTTCCAGGATTCTCTGAAGCAGAAGTCATGGGTACATTTGTAAAATGGTGAATGTGGGACTAGAGCAAATATGATTTTTTCCGTATTCCCATTTGCTTCAGTGGCAAAAGAAAAAATCCATGATAGCGTTCCACAAGTTTCCACATCAAAATATAGACAAATTTAATACAGCAGTCAGAAGAGAGAAAGATGTCAAATTTACAGTCACTCCCTCAGCTAAAGATTTACTAGGTTTACAATGTTAACAATTGTGGAAATGCATATATTAATTTAGCAGACAGAATACCTAACAGCCATCTCTGAAAGGGATAATTATTACCCCAAAATTAAAATTCTCTCATCATTTCTTTAATTCTTCTGCAGAACACAAAATAAGATATTTTGAAGAATGTTGCTGAGCAAACAGTTTTGGTTCCCATTGACTTCTGTTGTATAGTCAAAAAATATAATGGAAGAACCAAAACTGTTTGGTAACCAACATTCTTCAAAAATATCATCCTTTGTGTTCCACAGAAGACAGTCATACTTATTTTCAGGAGCATCAAGGTCTATGGAGATGTTCTTGAAGCAATGCTTGGCTATAATCTTGTGTCTGACCACTTTCTCTGGTTTTATTTCTTTTGTCCATTCTCTTTGCAGTACACATAGTGACACAAAATCATTATTAATGAATGAAGATCTAAAATAAGATTAACTTTCTCTATTCAGACTGGCTGAATAGGATGGTCAGTTTCAAAGTGAACAAGAATCGCTTGGTTGAAATGAATTATTTTTAACTACTTCTAGAAGGTGCCGATAATATAGTCCAGGCCATTTTAGGATTCCTCTGTGGACTAACCTAAGATTTAATAAATTATTCATCAGATTTTGTTGTTTTGTTCAGCTGGACACCAAAGCCAAATAAATGCGGATGCCAAAATATGTTTTAATATGAACAGTTTTTTGGAAGAAATTGTGGCTTAGAAATTGTCACAATGCAAAAACAATCTTAATGGTAATAAAATGGGCTTTATTTTCTTCATTTCTTCTATGACTACTTTTGTTTTTATGTTTGTGTTTTGCTTGTCATTTTTTGTAAAATTCGGGATTGCGACGGGATTTCCACTCACCTCTTCACGTGTCTGCTCAGAGTCTTCCTGCTGGCATGAAGCTTGTTGCAGAAGGGACATTTGTGCTCTTTCCTCTGGACGGGCGTATCACTGTCATGTTTCTTCTTGTGCACGGTGAGGTTTGATTTGGTGGAGTAGCACTGAAGACAGATGTCACACTGGAAAGGTTTTTCTCCCGTGTGTACTCTGGTGTGACTCTCATATTTACCTACAAAATGAGGAGAGGAAAAGCAAAGCAGTGACTGAGACAAAGCCTGACTTAAGTCATTACATTCACATCAAAAGTGGCATTTCTCTTTTTATTCAAATAATAATAAAAGAAATGCGGTCTTTTGATAACAGGACAGTTGTATCGCTCTGAAATTTTTGACTTTATGCCCCAAAAATATCAGATTTTAATTTAGAAACATAGAAGAGGCGTATTCAAGTCACAGTATGCAGCACACTGTCGTTCAAAAGTTTGGGGTCATTAAGATTTAAAAAAAAAAGAACTTTCTGACGGTTCTTTCTTTTTCTTTAATTCTTTTATTCACTAAGGACCCATTAAATTGATCAAAAGTGATAGTAAATACATTTATAATGTTACAAAAGGTTTCTTTCAAATAAACTCATCAAATCGTGAAAAAATATCAGTTCAGTTATTATTAGAATGATTTCTGAAGGATCATGTGACATTTGAAAACATTTTAGAATATAGTTATTAAATTCAGTTTTAAACTGTAATAATATTTCACGGTATTACTGTTTCACTGTAATTTGGATCAAATAACTGCAGCTTTGATGAGCATAAGAGACTTCTTTTAAAACATAAATTCTTACCAACCCCAAACTTTTGAACATTAGAGTATAAACTGCATTTTTAAAGGGGTAGTTCACCCAAAAACTTATTTTTATGTCATTCATTACTCACCCTCATGTCGTTTCACTCTCCTAAGACCTTCATTCATTTTCGGAACACAAATTAAGATATTTTGAAGAAATCCAAGTTTTTTATTCTCCATAGAAAGCAACGTAAATGACTATTTTAACGTAAACAGCCTAGGAGACTAACAGGGGAGAGACAAAATCGTTGTATAAAGTCATTATTTTTGTTTTGTTTTTGTACACAATTTATCCTCGTCCCTTCATAACATTAAGATTGAACCACTGCAGTCACGTGGACTATTTTAACAATGTCTTTACTATTTTTCTGGACCTTGAATGGGATAATTATACTTGCTTTCTATGTGGGATGAAACATAAAACTCGGATTTCATCAAAAAGTAGAAAGTAGTGAGTAATTAATGACATTTTTGGGTGAACTAACCCTTTAATGTATTGTTAAATGAATCTGTCAGCGTTTATGTTATAGTTCTCACCTATGCGATCAAAGGTCTTGTCACATTTGGGACACTTTAGAGTCTTTTTGTTAGTGCTCTGGACAACAACGGGAGCCAGTCCCTCAGGAAAGACATGACCGGTGACCTCCGTCGCTTGGCTTTGCTCCTCAACAGCATGACTGGATCTCGGTTCGGTCTCCTTCTGGGTCTCGGTCTGCTCTCCAGGCTTCCTGAATTCAGCTACATGTTCCTCCTCTTGCTTCTCATCGTTTTCGCATTCTGCCTCCTCGACCTCCACAGCAGTTGAAGTTTGTTCTCGTCCCTCCTTACTAATTTGGTCTTCCTGCTCATTCTGCTGCTCTTCCTCACTTTCGTCATCCTCTTCTTCTTCCTCCTCCTCCTCCTCCTCCTCCTCAAAGGTGGCATCGTCATCCTTTGGAGTTTTTTGACTGTGTTTTCCAGACAGGACGTGGCCATTCCCACTCTCCTGGCTCTCAAATTTAGCAGGGGTCCTTCTCTGACGGGCAGATCTGCGGGTAGTGGGCGCAGATGTGATTGCCAGGTTTTGCTCTTCCTCAACATGGCAACCAGCGCTGTGCGTCTTGGCCAGGTGATTCTCCAGAGACTTCTTGTAGCAGAATGTGCGATTACAAAATGAGCACGTGGCTCCTGCTGAAGTCTGGACATTTGGGACATCTGGGGTCTCCAGTGGGAGCCGCTGAACGTCCCTTTCTTCATCAGCATGAGCTGGAGTCACCCACTTTGCTAAAAGATTTACAGCTTCCATCATATCCAGAACACAGGCAGCCTCGGCCAAAGCAGGAATCTGGCTTTCTGAAACTTCAAATTCAGACGTGTACAGGAAGTTGAGCAAGTGTCCAAAGGTGGAGCCCTCTATGTTATCAATGGTAACTTGGTGCAGTTCGGGGTTTTCACTAAATCTGGCCTGAAAATAGCCACTGCCAAAAGCCAAAACCACCTTGTGGGCATTATACATCTTCCCACTGACCGTGACAGTTATGTCACAGAACGATGGCAGTTTCTGACGGTCTTCGTTCAAGAACTTCAAGAAACAGCCATCACTTTGGGATATTTGCAGATGCCTCTTTTCCTGTGAAGAATCTTTATTGGCCACGTCAACATCGCTCCGGGCATCACACGCCGTCGGCCCATCACATGCCGTCTCTTGTGTTTCTTTGCTACTCATATCCTTCACATTGGACTCCTGGGACGGACTGACTTTCTTCTTCATCTTTAGGGTTTTCAACACAAAAATTCCATTTTTAAAGCTGAAAAACAGATGTACACAAACACTGATTCTATAGTACTTGGGCAAAACTGTGTGTGTGAGGCATTAAAAACCATATTTTGCATTTCACACATATTAATTTCAGAATCCTCACAATTAAATAAATATTTTTAAAAATTAACCTACTCCTTCAGTCAGGATATATTATAAGTGTTTATTTTAAAAACACAAACTAATATTTATTTATGAAAATTTTACATGCATTATAATTCAAATATTAAGCCGAACCTATTTTTTATAATTAATTTTTCTATACAAATAAATGGCGCATTTGTGTTAAGTTCATCCTAGTGTTCATTTCTGGTTATTTCAAAGTGGAAACAACAAAAAGATTTTAATAACTAAAAAATTGTGGGACAGAATTTGTCCCACATTAGAGCAAATGTTGACTAAGCGATTAATGTTGATTATGCATTTACCAGCGCAGCTATTTGTTGAATTAATCAAATAATGTAATCATGTCACAGGGATGGACATATATATGTGGAGTGAGTAACATGCAGTTTGTAACTTCAGACAGAACGAAGCATTGACAGTGCCATATATGATGAGGTTTCGCTTGCTGTCTTGCACTGGCTGAGGAAATGACACAAACGTAACGAACGCATAACAGCAATGTCAGTAAGCACACATTGTACACACATTCCTTAATCAACAGAACAATGCAAATCTAAAGTGAACTACCCCTTACGGCCCCCCATTATGTCATGCTCCCACAGGGCCCCTCCAGAACAGGAGTGCGTTGACAAACGACCTAAAAATGGCCCATGGCAAACTACGAAGAGTGACTTGTTTCTCAGTTCCAGTCTTACCTTTAAAAAGATTAAACATGCGGTGGAGTTTTGAAGAGGTCTCTTATTTTGCCTCAGTATACAAACAACAAAATTATAAGATTATAAAACGCGTATTGTGTCCTTTTTCCATCGTCCAGGGTCGAAACGTCTCAACAAGCTGTTTTGTCATTGGCTACAGGCGAAACGTCTTCCTGTTTCATTGGTTACCACACATAGCGTATTCCTCCTCCGAAAATAACCTCTGTGTAAAGCTTGTAATTTAATGAAAGTTAATAAAGTATTATTTTCATATTATAAATAATAATAATAATATTAATAACAACGAGCGTACAAGGACCTAGTCCATTAGAAGCGTAGCATTATGGGTAATGTAGTTGTCTATTTGGTGAACGAAAATTCCTCGTTCAAGTTCAACAATGCACACAAACGTAAAAATGTATGAATGCAGCCATTATTTATTTATTAATTATATAATAATATTATACATTTGAGTAGGTTAACTTTTTTATCTCATTCACTTATCATTAATTTTAAAATAATCTTTATCAAAATCTAAATAGTGGATTATGGCTTTATAATAGTGTTCTACTGTCTAAGATTTGTTATTAACTGCATTTAGATCTGTCTTCTCAGAGCTGCTTTTGAAGTCCATAAGGTGAGGATGCGTGATTCTCTCAGATTAGCTGTTAGGACCTTCCCCTGGCCTCACACCAGTTCATTACACATGTAAGTGCATTACCATAATCCCAAAGCTTGCGGTGAACACACTGAGAAGCCAGTCAGTCCTAAACACAGATGAATGAAGACGAGCCAAGGAAGTCTCTGGCGGTAATGGTGTTTTACAAAGCTGCCCTGTCCACTGCAGAGCTTGGTTTGGGTCTCCTGCCTGTTTAGTTTGTTTACAACTAAAATCATGTCAAGAGCGGCTATATCTTTCTGGCTGATACTGTTGCTGTATGCAGGTAATAACAATTTTATCTTGTGGGATAGTTCTGGATTACATTAGAAACTTGCTTGATCGTACTTTGTGTAGAAGGTTATTGTGGTTATATTAAGTTGGGCATAATAGATGGCCTAATATAAATGAAGTGTTTTTACTTTTCACTCAAACTGTTATGCCCAGAAACATAATGTGTAATGGGAAAAAATGCTTTAAAGGGGAAATTCACCCAAAAACAAAACTCTTCCTAATGCCACTCCAAACTTGCATGACTAATAAAGATGATAGTTTGAAAAATGTCTCAGTGTTTTTGGTCCGTACAATGAGAGTCAATGGGGTCCAAAACAACACTGACTTTCATTGTATGGACAACAGCCAATTTTCAATCTTCTTAAGTATTCTACAGAAGAAAGCTGTACAGGTTTGGAACAACATGAAGGATGAGTAAATGATGACATTACTCACATTTTTGAGTGAATGTGATATTTGTTGATTATGTTCATGAAAAGTCTTGAAACTTATTTCTTCTTTGCCTCAGGAGTCTCCAGTGAGGAGAATAATAATGGGTGTGATACAAACCTGTGCATGAATGGAGGTGTGTGCCTGAATCAGGATGGGCAATACAAATGCCAATGTTCCCAAGAGAGCTATAATGGACACCTCTATGGGGGTTCATACTGCACGGTAGTCCTGCTTGGCTGTGAGCGTCATTGGTGCCAGAACGGTGCCACTTGCTATCCATACCTGGACAAAGGACGACATCGATACAGCTGCATCTGCCCTGAGGGCTTCACTGGAACAAAGTGCCAGACATCCACCACCTTCTCTTTTGAAGAAAGGGGATTTATTCAGGTCCAGACCATCCTCACAAATGCTTTTGAACCCTTGAATGTCACTCTGAGTTTTCGCACATTGCAGGAAGTTGCCACTCTGCTCCAGTGCCAAGTTGAAGATCAGCTTCTTACGCTGGAGTTAGTGGATGGAAGACTACGGCATACATTGCAGAGAGCTCAGGACAACGAAAGCATCCTTCTAGAGCTCCCAGGGGTGGTTTCTGATGGCCGCTGGCACACGGTGAAGGCCTCCCTGCACAACAGTATGTTTGGACTGAGTCTTAGAGACCCGTCTTGTCGTGGAGACACCTGTAACATGGAAGTACAGATAGATAAAGCAGAGCCTGAATTGGGTTCAGGTCTATCAGAGTTGACTGTGGTGCAGAATCTCTACATAGGTGGAAGAGAAGAGCGAGCTGCTTCAAGCTTTCTGGGATGTATGCGGGATCTGTGGTTGGATTCGCGCATAGTGGTGCCTGGAGTGGGACCGAGGGCTGCCATTAAACAATTTAATGTGAAACAGGACTGCAGTGACTGGGATCAATGCAAGGAAAACCCATGCCAGAACAGAGGCAGATGTGTCAAGACAGGATGGAGGAGTTTTAGCTGCGAATGCCATCGGCCGTATGAGGGCAAGCACTGTTTAGATGGTATGATTTTTTTTTGTAATTCTACTCTAGCTTACTTGTAAAAAAGTTACAGGTTGGACTTCATGTTGGATGAACAGAATTGTGGATTTAGACACTCAAAGAGGACCTATTATGTTCTTTTCCACCTTTATTTAGTGTGTAATGTTACTGTTAGAGCATGAAAAGGTCTGCAAAGCTACAAAGCACATGTATCAGTAAGCAATTTTTCAGAACTCCCTGAAACACCTCGATTGTAGTCTTGAGATTTCTTTCGGGAAAGTACTTGTCACAATATTCCTGATATAAATAATTCCCAACCCAAGGCATACGCGAAAAAGGGGCGGGGCCTTAGTGCATTGGTGGATTGAAACTTGTGGTTATGGGAAGGGGCGTGACATTTCCAAAACACAGCTGACCAATCAGAGCACACTTTTTGGAAGGAGGGGCTTCATAGAGACTAAACAGGTGGGCTTAAGAATAACTAAACAGAATATTACTGACAAACTGAAAAAGATGTGCTGCAATAATGTAAAATATATGAAAAAATATATGCAAAAATATGTTTTTAAAATAAATAAAAAAATCAATCATGAATACCTATTCAAGTAGACCCCCAAAACAAAACAGATGTACGAAGTCAGATCTCGTCAAGTTCACACAGTTGCCCTGACACAATCATTTAAAACAGGGGTCTCCAAACTCGGCCCTGGAGGGCCACTGTACTGCAGAGTTTAGTTCCAACCTCAATCAAACACACCCGAACAACAAATCAAGGTCTAATTGGGCATACTAGAAACTTCCAGGCAGGTGTGTTGCTCCTCATCACCATTTATCTCGACAATAACATCATTCATTGCACTGCGTAGCAAAGAATCTAAATGTAGCACCCTTCAGAGGGTCAGATTTAGTTTCAAGACATAGAATGAGATTAGGGCGCTAAGTAAAACACTCAGACATAAACTCTCACACATGGCAAAACAGAAGGACTGCCAAGGGAAGGTTAAAATCAGCCACACCTGAACTGTGGATTAAAGAAACGTGATATAAACAGGTGTATTTAATCCATACTAACTTTAAGAAAGACTTATCCTGCCAAGAAACTAGCCATCTATAATTCATATGGAACTGTCAGTGAGCGAAACAGACATTTGTGTGTGAGGAACAGGCTCCGAAACAACTTTATTAAACAATATTTTTGGAAACATTCCATTTAATCAAAAATGGCTTGGTTTATCTTATTATTATTATTATTATTATTATTATTATTATTACAACAACCATAACAATACTAATACACATATATTTAGAATACTGTATTTATTATTGATTATTATCATTTTATTTTTATTATTATTGTTGTGGTTGTAATAATAATTATTTCCAATAAACAATTATTTCCATTTTGTTATTTGACTGTCACATTTTATTTTGATTGTTATTATTATTTTTAGCACTGTTAATTATAATAATAATAATACATATAGTAATATATTTAGAATAATATGAATAATTATGACTATATTTAGAGATATATTCAATTTTGTAATACTTGACTGTTATTATGACAACAACAATAATAAATGTTAAAAATAATAATACTTTTGTTACATTTGATTCAACATATTGTTATTAGTATTGTTATCATTAACAGAAACAATAATATATTTTGAAGAATATCAATAATTACAACTTCGTATTTAGAATATTCTGCTTTGTTATATTTGACTTGGTTTGTTACATATTGTAATTGCACACATTTCATATTTTGCATATTTTTTGTTATAGAGTATGTAGCTGCACGGTTTGGAAATGAAGATTTGGAGAGCTACGCTATGTTCACGGTGGATGACAACCCAGGTGACAGCACCACCGTGTCCATGTTCGTTCGTACACGCCGCTCACAGGGACTGCTCCTGGTCCTCTCCAACAGTACCAGTCAGTATCTCCGTGTCCGGTTGGAGGATGGAAAGGTCAAAGTTCAAATCAACAACTTTGAAAGCCTGCCAGGAAGGGAAGCAGTCAACGATGGTCACTTTCACCTCATAACTGTGCTTGTGGAGCCAGAATCCCTATCCCTGTTTATGTCTGCTAAGCGCCAAGGTCGCATCCCTATCCGTCGTGTGCTGGTCCAGGCTGGGGATGCAGTATATGTGGGAGGTTTACCGGATCGGCCTGCGTCGCTAGCCTTTGGGGGCTACTTTAAGGGCTGTATCCAAGACGCCCGCATAAATAGCAGACGCCTGCAGTTCTACCCAGTCAGTGTCCCAGTGAGCTCCTACAGGCTCGAGAGCTTGCTGAACGTTACACGCGGATGTACTGGCGACGACTCCTGCAGTGTAAGAAACATTTAGAGATCCATGATTACGGTACTGGCATAAAGTGCGGTCCCGTTTGCAGCTTATTCTGACCAAGAAAATGTCCAATTGACAGAAAAGATGGATTTGATTGACATGAAATGTGACTAGTAATAGTACATTTTGGTTTTATCTTCCATTTAGGATGAAAAAAAAAAACATTCAGACAGTAAATATGGTTAATCGTTTTGAATATTTTGTCAACTCTATCCATATTCTGAATAATTTTATAAACATTCTTGTATCATGAATTCTTACAATATTCAGAATTCTGGAGTAATGTTTTAGGTAAGCCAGGGCTTTTAAATATTTAACGTTTTAAATATATTCATTATGTTTTAAGATTTTGTCAACTTCAAAAATGATGAACCATTTTGATAAATATTCATAAAATATGAATTATTACATCATTAAGAATTTGAACAATTCAGGAATAATGATGCTTTGATTGAACAAAAGCTTAACTTCCTAAATATGTTTGAATATTTTGTAAACTTTAAATATTATGAATCTTTGATAGATATTCATATATTGCATTTATATTTATTACATAATTCACAGTGTTTGTAATTCAGGAAGATTCTTCAGCCCCTTTTGCTGTTTGAGACCCCAAGGGTCTGTGGACAGCGGTTTAAGAAAAAAAAGGCAACAAGTATTTGTCTTCAACATGAAAATGAATCTGTATGGTTTAAAATGACAATATGTACCATAATGAATGACTGTGAGTATCTCTTCTAGATCAATCCCTGCTTGAATGGAGGTGTGTGCTACTCCATGTGGGATGATTTCACATGCAGTTGCCCACCCAATACAGCAGGGCAGCGCTGTGAGGAAGTCAGGTGGTGTGAGCTGTCTCCATGCCCCTCTGCTGCCATGTGTCAAGCCCACAGTCAGGGTTTTGAATGTAAGTATGAATGTGTAAATGTTCCAAGAGCAATTGTCCTTATCTGAAGTATTTTTTGTTGGTGATATCTAAGCATTAATACATCAATGGCATCTACCTATCCTCAGTTCAGTTATGTAATTAATAATTTTCATGTGTAGATATACTAGAGGATTTATGAAAGCTTTAAAAGATTATCCTTTGTTGGATTTGCCATGCCATATGCGTCTGCCCTGAGACAGTGCACTGGAGCGTGTTAATGACATACACACATGATCTTAGAGAAATCTAATATGGTGCCCATGGCTTACACTTTGGAGGTGAAAAGAAAAAAGGGTTCTGTTTATTCATGTCTGCTGAAATTGGTAGCACCCATAGGATCCTATAAATCCCTTTTGATTGAATCATCTTTAAGATGACCTGTGGAAAAATCATGACTAAAATAACTAGAAGAATTTTAACAGGTTATCAGGTTAAATATAACTCTAGCCTCCAGGACCCCCATTGTCTTTACAGCAATATTCAAAGGTCCCAAAGGTTACTTTTCCAGTGTTTTGTGTGTGTGTGTGTGTGTGTGTGTGTGTGATTTACTAAATAAGTACAAAGGATAAATATAAAAAAAAACAAAAAAACAATGGGTTTTTTATAACTAGAAAATTCCTTATTATTCTGGAAAATATTCTTTATAAATATGCCAATGGAGTTATAATATATATATATATATATATATATATATATATATATATTATATATATATATATATATAAAACTTTGTTGTTTCAGCTAGTTGCACAGCCAACATTCCTCATTTTAATTTATTTTTACTTGTTTTACTAAAATAAATAAAACTAAAACTGAAATAATAATGAATAAAAACTATATATATATATATATTCTTATTCAAATTATTTAAAAAACAATTATAGTAACTTAATGATACCAAAATAAATATGGTACACTGGTAGAAAATATTGCAAAAACCATTAATCCATAAGTAAATTTTTACTTTAAAAATGTGAAACACTGTGAACAGCTTTTGAAGGCAAATAAAGGAAGTATAAATAAGTATACGTAAAAGGAGACATCTGAATCAGGATTCTGGTTAAATATATTTATAAATTTGCAATGGAAGATCTTTGGTGGAGTAGATTATCTTTTTATTTCCTGTTTGTAAGTTGTGTGCATGTTATTTTTTTTTTTTTTTTGGAAAAAAATATAAATAGACATAACAGAAAGTAATTAAGAATAAAAAGAAAAACTAGAGCATTGATGCTTCTTTCCTGCCCGCTTTCCAGGTGTGGTCAATGTCAGCCTCCGAAGTGACAGCCACATGATCACCTATCGTGGCAATGGAAAAATAAAGCGATACCTCAGCAGCATTTCAATACATTTTCGTACCAGGCAGCAGAATGCGACTCTACTACATGCTGAGCGGGACTCTCAATTTATTACCATTTCGATCCAAGATGGACACATGGTTTTAGAACTGCAGGGAGAAAAACAAACCTCATATGTGTATATAAACAGTCTGGACCTGGTTAATGATGGACAGTGGCACAGGGCAGACTTCAGCATGGACAGCCCAGCCTTACAGTCATCCAGATGGAGAATGGTTCTGGATGAGCACTGGGAGAAACTCTCCATGTCATTTACAGCCTCAGAAGATCTCAATTTCCTGAGAGAAGATGTGGACATCATCTTGGGGGGTTTGGGACCCAATTCGGAGGGCAACTTCGCTGGCTGTCTCGGTTTGGTGGAGATTGGTGGTCTTGCATTGCCGTATTACAGCGACATAGAGATGAATCTTCCCAGGCCCCAGGAAGAGCACTTCCTGAGAACCTCTGGAACTCCCTACTTTGGCTGCTGGGGATCAAATGTCTGTGAGCCTGACCCTTGCCAAAATGGAGGGGTTTGTGAAGATCTGTTTGACCTTTTCAAGTGCCATTGCCCATCCGATTGGGATGGCCAACGCTGTGAATCCACTCTAGACATTTGTGCCTCAAACCCTTGTGTTCACGGAGCCTGCAGAGTGGTGTCAGCTGGATACGAGTGCTTGTGTGATGCAGGCTACACCGGCCGACGCTGTGAATTGGAGGTAGACGTATGCGCCCACCACAAGTGCAGCAATGGCGGAACATGCCTAAGAGGACTGAAACGCTACGCGTGTCTCTGTCCGAGAAACACGACAGGACCTTTCTGCAGGTGAAGATGTTTCCCATGCTCACCCCTGCAATGCATCTCGATACACGAGTTCTTCAGCAATATCTTGAAATGCTGACATTCTTAGATATTTGCGTGTTAAATTCCATTTCTGTTTCAGGGACAGAGTTCCAGAACTTCCATGGTATATCGACAGGTTTCCGTGAGTTTGATTTCTTACAATTTGTATTGAAAGTGATATGAGCTAAAGGGTTTTTGAGGTCGGAAAGTTTTTGTTGAAGCATTATGTAATGAGCCAAGCCAATCAGCTACAAGATGAATCACAACATTACAAACTTTGATTTGAAGGACAAAATATTTGAAAATTGGATGAAAAGACAGTACAAGACTCTGTTCTTCACAGCTTTAATGAAGGAAAGAATTGCAATCCCATGAGATAATCAAATATAAAAACTAATTATTTAATGTTTCTTGAAACTCTTTGTTATATTGCAGCCATTTACTAAATATTGACAAAAAAACACAGAATTCTTGACATTTTTGCAGATTTATTAAAAAAGAAAAACTGAAATATCACATGATCCCAAGTATTCAGACCTATTGCTCTGTACTTCATAGAAGCACCTTTTGATCTAATACAGCCATGAGTCTTTTTGGGAAAGATGCAACAAGTTTTTCACACCTGGATTTGGGGATCCTCTGCTGTTCCTCCTTGCAGATCCTCTCCAATTCTGTCCAGTTGGATGGTAAACGTTGGTGGACAGCCATTTTTAGGTCTCTCCAGAGATGTTCAACTGGGTTTAAGTCAGGGCTCTGGCTGGGCCATTCAAGAACAGTCATGGAGTTGTTGTGAAGCCACTCCTTTGTTATTTTAGCTGCATGTGTGCTTAGGGTCGTTGTCTTGTTGGAAGGTAAACCTTCGGCCCAGTCTGAGGTCCTGAGCACTGTGGAGACGGTTTTCGTCCAGGATATCCCTGCACTTGTCCATTCATCTTTCCCTCGATTGCAACCAGTCGTCCTGTCCCTGCAGCTGAAAATCACCCCCACAGCATGATGCTGCCACCACCATGCTTCACTGTTGGGACTGTATTGGACAGGTGATGAGAAGTGCCTGGTTTTCTCCACACATACCGCTTAGAATTAAGGCCAAATAGTTCCATCTTGGTCTCATCACACCAGAGAATCTTATTTCTCACCATCTTGGAGGGCTGCAGTGATGGTTGACTTTCTACAATTTTCTCCCATCTCCCGACTGCATCTCTGGAGCTCAGCCACAGTGATCTTTGGGTTCTTCTTTACCTCTCTCACCACGCTTTACGCTCTTCTCCCCCGATAGCTCAGTTTGGCCGGACGGCCAGCTCTTGGAAGGGTTCTGGTCATCCCAAATGTCTTCCAATTAAGGATTATGGAGACCACCAAATATGTGAGTGTTACAGCAAAGGGTCTGAATACTTAGGACCATGTGATATTTCAGTTTTTCTTTTTTAATAAATCTGAAAAAAATGTCAAAAATTCTGTGTTTTTCTGTCAATATGGGGTGCTGTGTGTTCATTAATGAGGAAAAAAATTAACTTAAAAGATTTTACCAAATGGCTGCAATATAACAAATAGTGAAAAATTTAAGGGGGTCTGAATACTTTCCGTACCAACTGTATACATAAATACATACACAGACAAAACTTTAAGTATTTTGAAAGCATGGGAGTGGGTGGATTTTAAGAACTCTTTTTGATTACATTTGTTTGTCGCGACTCTGATTGGTGGAATTTTCTGTACACAGCATCATGGGTAATGTAGTTTCTCACCATGAATTTCACTGTTAAACGATTATTTTTAAAGTAACATGAAATAATGCAAAAAGATAGCTTCAACGAAATGATATACTATTGATTAACAACCTCTGAATGGTATAATGGTCTGTCTTTAAACTTTTATCATTAAAAATACATTTTCAATCAGATTAAAATAATTTCAATCAGATAAAATATCAATCAGTTTTTACTTCCGGAACCTGACTGTTGCACTCAATGTAAAATACATTTAATTTACTATTTAATTTAGGTGACAATTGTTTTTTATAATATCACTCTTACCAATATAAATTATTTTTTTAATGTATAGCTGCAATTTCCTTGGCATCTACAAGTTCGAAAACTCCAGCTAAGCAATAATGGTAAATTTGAACAAGCAAAGTAATTGATGAGTCCATTTATGATTGGCTAGAAAAATGTAGGCTGCTTCCCTGACTTTCCCTGATTTTATAATCACTCTAAATGTAAAAGAATAGAAGAGTCCACACCACAACTAACAGAGGAACGATATTGTTGGAATCACTTTCACAACTTTTTTTCAGTTGATGAAAGACAAAACTTCTCCATCCTCCTTTAAAGAGCTTGAGCATTTAAAGGGGCAGAAAACATAACTGCACATGTGCTTATAATAAACAGAAAGATATTGTGCGTTGGAGTGGATTCTATTATATTTATTGTCTTAGTTTTCTTTACAGTTATTGTTCTTGATGTAAGAACTGTAGTAAGTCTTTATTGAAGTCTGTATCGAGGCTTATCCTTTTGTCACATTTTTCTCTAGGTTCCCTAAGCTTCCTGTGTCTTTCTGCGGGAATGAGAGATGGAACTATAGTTGCTTCAATGGTGGGAATTGCTCCTCTGTAGAGGATAATTGTGAATGTCTACCTGGATTCACTGGACAATGGTAAGAATAATAAACCACAGAGGTTCAGTTGTGTGATACCACAGTGAAAACCTTCCTAAAAACCTTCAGAAATTGTTCTAATATTCTGGTTTGGTGCTCATGAAACATTTCCTTACAATGTCGAAAACGGTGATAATTTTTTTTTTTTTTTTTAAGGATTCTTTGATGAACCAACAAACTCAAAAGAACAGCATTTATTTGAAATAAAAAAACTTGCATACTTGCTGAATAAATATATTAATTACTTCAAAAAATTATAAATTATATAGTAATTATATTAAAAATCTTACTCATCCCAAACTTATGAATGGTGTTGAATTTTGAATGGGTGCATTCAATGCCGCCTCAGCTACAGCAAAGCCATTGTTATTTTTAATACTTGAATAAATCCCTAACCCTACACTCTGGCGCATAACTAGTCCTGCACTATTTGTATTACAAGACATAAATGACACTTCAATGACTGATAATAAGTGTGCTCTTATTTCTCTCGGCAATCAGACTTAATGGCAAATCAGTTTTTCTGCTTACTGTTCGTAATGTGCCGTAAGATGGCCTCATAGCGCTCCCCTTCACAGTGTCGATCTCTCCATCTGAGATGACTGATTTTCTTTGACAGGTGCGAGCAGGAGCTGGATGAATGTGCATCTGACCCCTGCCTTAATGGAGGTTTCTGCCGTAACCTGATCAACAGGTTCCAGTGTGTGTGCGAGATGAGCTTTGCAGGTGATCACTGCCAGATTGACGTCAGTGACTTCTACGTCTATGTGTTCCTGCTCCTGTGGCAGAACATCTTCCAGCTGTTGTCATACCTCATTTTGCGTTTAGATGATGACCCAGAGGTTGAATGGAACGCAGCCAATGATGACTAAAAACAATTCCTTCTCAGACATTCTGAGGACTGTGGGGTGAATGGACTCAATACGTGAAGGCCTTCAAAGGGATCCTATTATGGTTTTTTTGTTTCTTTTTTCCATCCTTTAGTGTGTAACGCTGCTGTTAGAGCATGAAAAAAAGTCTGCAAAGTGCACAAAGTCACTCCAACGGGACATCTCGATTGTAGGCTTACGTTTTCTTCCGAGAACGAACGCAATATTCCTGATTTAAATAATTCCCACCCAAGGCATACGCACATAAAGGCCTGGATGAGGTGAGTTTGTATAGTGTGTTGAAACTCACGGTTATGATAAGAGGCGTAACATTTCTGAAACGCGCTCAAAGCGGTTGACCAATCACAACACACTGATCCAGCCAACCAATCAGAGCTCATTGCACTTTTCAGAACAAGGGGCTTCATAGAGATAGGAAGCAAACAGAGCGTTACTGACAGACTGACTGTGAGAAGAGGTGCTGCAATAATGTAAAAGATAATAAGGCTTTAAAAAAATCAATCATGTAATCATATTGTAGTAGATGAATTTACAAAGGTTATAATAGCTCCCCTTTTAATATTATTAGAGGTAGTCAGAAACCTTAGTTTTCCAGATCAAATGTAGTTTAGGAATCATTCAGTTAGAAAACTGATATATATAAACCGCAGCTTCTGAATAATAATTCAAAGAAAATAAAAATGATTCCAGAATGGTATCGTCTAATAATACTGACAACTCAGATCTGTGCACATTATAGCATCTGACTATAAAAGGCTTTCCATGTGCCTTCCTTTTCCTCAAAAATATCTCTTTTTGAAAATGTTCTCAAAAGTTTCTCATAACTTCTCAAAGATTACAAACGCTACAAAAGTTTGCAGTTAATCATATGTGAAGCTCATTGTAAACATTTTTTTTGTCATGTTCTGATGGTAAGAAAAGCAGATTAATATTTTTAATCCCATCATTAAATGCTTTTTTTCTCAACTGATGTTCTGATTTGTGTCATTTTTGTGTCAACTTTTTATTATTTTACCCCACATAGCAGATTTTGTTTTGCAAATATATGAAATATTCATAAAAACAAGAGCATCGTCATTATTTTTGTGATTTAGTTTAAATAAACTCACAAATATGGTAATATTTTTCTATCCAGCAGTTGTGTATATTTTACTTTCAAGATTTCTTATGAATTTGAGATTGACAACAGGTTTCGAACTCTATTCAAATGTCTGTGTTGACTGTTGAATGGTTTCTATTTTCTTTTTTAGATTAGAATATCAAAGAGATTAAAAGAGACTACGGTTAAGGTTTGCAGTTTTTGCTTAAAAGGAAATAAAGGGCAAACATTGGCCATAAAATAATATATCAGTAAATATTCTACTCATTCCTCATATTCATATTGCTGACCACTAGTTGAACTGGATTTCCACAATACTCAAGCAAATAGAGGCACCTCAGAAAAACAAGTCTGCATGATGTTATGTTTGCTTTTCATTGTTGGGTGTTCGATAAGCTCCAGAAACAGCAAAACACGTTTAGAAGGATCTTTTAAAAAATGGTTGGAATCTGACATTTAAACTTTTGCAAAAAAAAAAAAAAGTGAGTCAAATTGAAGATTTTTCCTTTTCTGATTATATTTCTTTAAATGACACATTCATTCATTCAAAAAAAAAAAAACAAGAATACTGGAAGCGAGGCTGACTGGACTGTCTCAGTCAGGTTCCATGTGAGTTTTATCACCAAGGACATGGTCAAAGTTTAAAAGCATGTCTGCTTCCCCAAACCAAACTTCAATTTGAACACCCACTCAAATTGCACAGTTGCATTTACTTTGGCACTCAAAGATGGTTCATTGGTGTCATTTACGTAACAGAAGTCAAGTACAGCGTGTATATATATTTACAACAAACCAAACCCTGTCACCTTCTATCCTCCTACTGTGTTCGCTTTAAGAGTTCAGGTTATTGCTATTCAGCATGCAGCTCTGGGTTACAGTGGTTGTTCTTGGGCTCCTGGTAATGGGCTCATGGGCACAGGGGGTGATGCCCACCTTCAGCTTACCTCCATGTGATTCTCCGGAGGCTGAAGCAGCGGCTCTGGTGGCACAAGATTTCCTCAACGCTCAGCACACCCACGGTTACAAATATGCCCTGAATCGCATTGAGAAAGTCAAGATCCTCTCCAAGGTAAGGCAATGGATGATCGTGAATAATGCTTTTGTGATGGTGGCTGAGTGTATTATATGATCATTTCATTCACTGAGCTGAGCATAAGAATATGAAACCTGTGCAGTTCCATGATATCTAAGGATATGTTTAACGGTGTATATTAAATTGATATTAATTTTTGCACACGTGATGCATTTCTGAAGAATTGATCAAATTTGTACCATACAAAAATCTGTTTATAGCGCCACTACAATTCAAAATTTGTTTTCACATCAAAATCATAAATGCACTCATTCATTACAGGGTTTTAAGATTCAAATGTCTCTTTGTAGCCAGGTCAAGCAGACACGCATCTTCTGGAGTTGGAATTCCTGGAAACTACATGTCATGTCTTGGATCCAACTCCAGTGAGCCTGTGTCCAGTCAGACAAAAGCATAGTACGGTGAGATCTTTATGTGTGTTTACTTTCGTAACCATGTCATATAGTGCATTTATCTAAAAGCATCTGGTGTAATTCTAGGCAGTTGAAGCAGATTGTGATTTTGCTCTGACAAATACAACTCAAGGTCTGTCTGTTGTGGCATTCAAGTGTAAAACCGAAACAGGTAAGAGGATAAAAAAAAAAAAAATTCTTGTTAAAACAAATGCACTTTCTGTCATCTGATAAGGAAAAGGAGACCCTTTGTTTTTTGTTGTGTCTAGAATCAGAGGACGACTGCATAGGCTGCCCTCATCTTGTTCCTTTAAATGACACAGATGGCCTCCAGCTTATTCAAAACTCGTTAGATAGCTTCAATAAAAACAATACTCTAAACAATAAGTTTGCACTCCTTGAAATAGGACGAATGTCATCCCAGGTAAATGGAATATCAGAAATGATTTTTATTAGACAATAAAACTCCCTATAAGACAATATGGTACTGTTTTCTACTTTTTGCAGATTGTCAGCGGTGGACCCAAGTACTTTGCAGAATATGCCATTATTGGGACCAACTGCACAAGTCAAGATGTTGATGATATATGCATCCCTCAGAATCACTCTGTTGCTGTAAGAATATGAGAGAGCAAGAGCGAGCGAGAGAGAGAGTGTGAGTGAGTGAGAGAGAGAGAGAGCGAGAGAGTGAGAGTGAGTGAGTGAGTGAGTGAGTGAGAGAGAGAGAGAGAGAGAGAGAGAGAGAGAGAGACATGTGTAAATGTTTGTCAACATGAAATTACCCCATTAACCTTCTTACCACACTTTCTAGATCTATTTTGCTTTGGTGCTCCACCTTTGAACTGACTTTCATTTCACCAAGCCCTCTTTTCAAACCCAACTACATCCAACTGCCTGCCTCCATTCTTCATGCTTACTTTTCATGATCCAGCCAAATCCTGCAGATAAAAGTCTCGTCCTACATTTTTTTCTAGTTGAATATCCTGTTTTGCTCAGAAATAACATCAGATTACAGAAGCAAAATGGGTTGAACAGTCTTTCATGTTGACTTCAAAGTGTCTAATCCATATTTGTGACTATTTTTAGATTCATGGCCTCTGTCTAGCTGAAAGTTCTGCCAATTTCAATGATGTTGACTGCAAAATCTTCAGCCCAGTAAATATTCTCTTTGTTACTTTACACTAATGCAATGTGTACACTGTGAAACATTTCTACCCACTACATTTAGTATTTGCCTTTAATCCAGTGTTATTTTAGTATAATTGAGATACTGGCATTTATAGATATTTTGATTTAGCTTTTATCTTTATATAAAATATTTTCTAAATAAACGCATTTTATATTCTTTAAATTTTTTTATATAATTTTATTCATAATGTCCAATAATTTTTAAGTTTTAGTAAAGAGGTTTTATTGTAGACATGATAAATTATTAGGACAAGTTAAATGAATGCAAACAAAGATGTTAAAAAAAATATCACATTCAGCTTCATTGTTTTGGTCAATTATACCATTTAAAGTTATGCACAGAAAAGCCAAGTGTGTAATGTCTGTGCCACCAAACAAAATTGCAAAAATATGTTTCAGTTCCAAACCCCCGGCCCTCCCCATCTCTCAGTCCCAACCCAAAGTTAGGATGCTTGGTCAATGTTGCTATGTATGGCTCAGCACTAAAAGTGGCACCGAAATGACACACTTTACCTATAAATTTAAACTCATATTAAACTGAAAGGGATAATTCTGTCATCATTTACTATGGTAGTCAATGGGGGGTGAGATCTTCTTGGTTACACACATCCTTCCAAGAATCTTCCTTTGTGTACAGCAGAGCAAACAAATTTATACAGGGTTGGAACAACTTCAGGGTGAGTAAATGATGACAGAAATTTCCTTTTTGGGTGAACTATGCCTTGTAGCACAGCACAGAAAAATTTAAAGACTTTTTTAAAATTATTATTATTATTCACAACAGACCCAAGCTGTGGACGCCGCAAGCAATGCAACAGTGCGAGTCCAACAACTTCTGCATGCACACACCTTTGGACCTCACCACAACCCCACCATCCATGGCCTCAGACATCACAAGCTGACAGCACTTCATGACCCTGCGGCAAGCGGCCTGCTCTCTGCAGAATCTGCTGAATCAGCTGAGGTAGTGGTGGTGCCAAAGGAAGCTCCTGTTGTAAAGAGGGAGGTTTCTGCACCAGAAGGGCCAGCAGTAGATGCAACGGTAGTGCCAGAAAAAACATCCATTATTTCAGAGCCAATTCTCCTCACTCCGATCTGTCCAGGAAAAAAGAAACATTTCTAACTTTTCCCCCCATTTCATGAACCAACCCATAGACGAGATTAAGTCACACTTTTTTAGGCCTCTAGACTCTAGAATTGTGTTCTAAGATTGCCAACAAACTTACAACTGCAATCAGTCAGGAGTAAATGTTTTATAACAAAATGAGTACAAGTATAAGCAATCTATACTACTTAAAAGAAAAAAAATCAATGGATGTGCATGTTATACTGTGGTGCTGTAATAAAATGTTTACCTGCATACATCCATAAATCATTAAAAGAAAACCTCAATGTGGTCATACGGTGAAACTACTGTGGCCAACAATTGCAACTTGAATAAACTTATTCCAATAACTGACGTGAATTTTTTCATGTGCAAAAATACGAGGGGTCCAGTCCATTTGTACTTCACATATTTGATAAACACATTCTAACCTTGAGCTTGTAAGGTTTAAAGGTTGTTCATGGAGTAATAATTAGCAGTCATTTTACAATGAAAACAGTTGAACATTGTAGGGCAAGTGGAAGTATAAGCATGTAAATTATTTTTCTATAACTTTTTCACCTGAGAAAAATCCAGTTGATTTGGTCAAAATCAAGTTTACTTTTGGATTTCTGGTAATGGTGGCATGGATATTAAGGATATTAAGTGATAGGAACTGGAACAAATATTTCTTGTTCCGAGTGAAGTGCACTAAACTAGCTGGAGTCTGCATACCGTTGCAACATATTGAATTTAGCTCTAATCAAATGAACACGAGAATAAAAAAAAAAAAAAAAACTTCTTCGTAAGAACCAGCAGAATATAAGTTTGTATAAAAAGACAACTATCATCATCATAATCAATAAAGACTCAAATGAGCTCCATACAAAGTGGACATAAACTGAACGGGCAAGTCAGGCAGACATTGCTTAAGTGACAAATGTTACTGGCTTTTCTTTATATGGTTTTACTAGCGTCGTTTCCAGCTCGCCACATTCCTTGGTCTACTGTGGATGGACGCCTCATAGCCCTAAAAAAACAAAAAAAACAAAAAAAAACATCATACATAAAAAAAAAAAAGTAAACAGTTTTAAAATATTTAAAATAACAAAAACTAATTGCAAATGATGGCACAAATACATGCAATATAACTGAGGCAAAAGAAAAACATGGCTTTAAGTTATTCAGGTGGGTCAAACAGTATTTCAGGCAAGAAATGCTACAGAATTGAAAGTAATCAAATGTGAAATAACACTGGATAATTCAGTGTAATAATACAGATTAAATGCTTACAATTTAAATTCACAAAAGTTATTTAGTCAAGAGCAGCAAGTGATTTTCTGTGCTTTGTTCTTTGATTAACATGACAGGTTTATTAGGCTGCTGTGACTTTAAGAGCTTATGCACGGGTCCAATATACTGTTACACAATGTGATTTCTCTCAACCATTTACGTTCCAAAACCGACTGCATTTACCAGAATACTTGGCAAGACATGCATTTTGTATATATTTTACCGTATAAAACAATATGCCATGAAAAAGTCTTCTCGCAAATAGTTTGTGAAGCGGCTTTCTGAGAGCGCCACATATAGATCAGTGATGCACGCGCTTTTGATCCGAGTGTGAAACCTGTGGGAACGTGCAATACAAGCACTATTCAACCGGAGTGAATGAGACGAGTGACTGTGGATGTCCACTGGCGCTGAATGAGAAGAGCGAGAATTTTTAATCCATTCCTAGGGAAGTTGAGCTTGATGCTCCACACCAATGGACATGCACCATGAGTGAGAGGGGTGGGTGTGTGTCACTTTGCCATCAGAGAGAATGAGCAGCTGGTATCAGAGAATCGAAACTGCAGAGAATGAGTATTGAAACCATTTCAGATTTTTATGTATTGATATACATTGAAATAGTGACATTTGACAACACTAGTAGATCACATCAGTAGATAGAACTGATTCACTTACCATCTGGGTGATAGCTGGATAGCAATGCATCTTGGTTAGATTGAACAACAGGAACCCAATATGTACCCCTAAAATCAGGAACCACAGATTCTCCACTGTGAGTGTCATATTGCTGAGGATAAATTACTAGAAGGTTATCATCACTAGTTTGCTCTGGTTGAGGTGGGCACAGTTGAGGGCTCAAATGAATTGTGATTACTGACAGCCAATAAGCTGAAAGAGTCTTTTGTGGGAGAATCAGATATTGGGGGCTCAGCATTTGAGGAAGTATCTTGAAACCAGTGATTCATATACACAATTTTACCACGAGCTGGTGGCATTGTAGGTTTTGAAGAAATGTCATATTGGACAATTTCCTCAAAAGGGGGAACATTATTTGGAGCAACTAAAATTGACTGAATGTGATGTCCCCATGGGGGAACATACCGTTTCATCTCAGCCTGGTAAACTGCAGGTTTTGGTTTGAATAGACAACAGGTTCAGCAACTAGTCCATTGTGTAAGGATCTAGAAGGCAGCTTGGAATGCCTCAAAGGGTGTATAACAGGAGCAACATTTGCAGGTTTCATTGTAGATTGTATAGAGCTAGTACGCGACTCCAATTTCCTAATAATGGAGGGAGACATGGTAGGTCCTGTCAAAAGCTTTGAAGTACTAGAGACATGGGTACCTTTAATGATGGGATTCTCTACCAAATTTTGCATTGCTGTACTATCAGAAGCTGGTGGTACAACTGCACCTTCTAAAGAAAGCAGGCCATTATTATAACCCATGCCCTGAACTAGGGGAAACGGGGTTGAACCTGCAGATATGACTGGAGATGACAGCATTTGGCCTGTAATTTTAGTCAGAGCAGAAATGTCAAGATTATACATCGGAGGACGACCAAAATAGTGATGGTTGTGGTAGGATATTGAAGGTGGGCCAGGGCAGAAAGTTGGACAGTGATAAGAATGAGTATGGGACAAACAATTTGGAGTCAGGCAAGAATTTTGGGGGGCAGGGGTATTAACTCCAGGAAATTTGGGGAATGAAGGGGTAGGATAAGTTTTTGGGGCAACATCAAAGTCAATGCTCATAGAAGGACCCTTAACTGATTGGTATGTTGAGCTAAAAGCAACAGCCCCAAATTTGGAAACTGAATTATTCTGGGGGACTTTAGTAGGAACAGGCGTCATAACCGAATAACGTGATGGGAATGGGGTGTACCATGGATGGAAGAGCTGTGGTCCTGCCTTTCTTGTAGGGGCAAGTGTAGGTTGTGCAGACTCTGGTTTTGGTGAAGCATGTGGTTTAGATGGTCCTTGTTAGTTTTGGAAATAAGGCAAGTAGGGGTCTTGATGAAAGACTGTTGAGAAGGGAGCAACAAATCCAGGTTTTTTAGGATATAGAGGATATGCCAAATTTCTGGGAGAAAACCTAGGTGGCAATTGCACAGGAGGGGCAACAGGCATTGTAAATAACTTATCTTGAGAAATGTTTGTGGTTTTTGGTACGAGAGCAAGAGGGGTTTTAGGAGACAACAAGGGTTTACTTTGACTGGGGACAGGGGTGAGACTTAAGCTGGGTTTAGGGTTCAAAGGGTGCCAAGTTTGAGGATGTTTTCTGTAAACAGGTGCTTGTGGCCGCTGGGTAATAGTAGTTGGGGGACCCACAATTTTGGGACCTTGAGGAACAGCTGTTGGTGGCATGTTTGGAGGAAAAAGTAGAAAAGGGTAAAGAGGAACAAGTTTAAAATTTGGCGGGTGAGGGATGTAATAAGAAAGGGTAGGCAACTTGAAGGAAGTTGTTGAACTATGAGTCCTTATTGGCTTTGTAGTTTTAGTAGTAGTAATGGTGGTGGGAGGGAGTGTTGTTGAAAGGACAGCATGAAGCATAGAAGTAGGTGTAAATTTGTTCCAAAAGTTTTTAGAAAGATCAGGCAGATTAAGCGGCAATGCTGGACAGTACAGATTAAATTTGCCTTCTGCTGCCATGCTGAGAGTGAACATCCCATCCTCTAAGAGGCAGCAGATTAGTTTATTCAAAATGAGAAACTGGCTGAAATTAGTCAAATCTGGAATACATTGCATGCCTTTGGCTCAGTGCATGGCATATATAGAGCATGGATGACCACACCTTCTGCATGTGACACCAAGCTGTATCCACATCTAGCTGACACTTTAAGCTGCCACTCATTCATTACGAAGTTTAATCAGAATTAAACAAATTTAAACCTGTAAAGCTCACAGCAGCCTATGCAAACATACATGAACCTGTTTTTTTTAACCTTTGACCTTCAGGTTCTCAGAGACGCCACTATGCAGCCTCACAATCATGCCATTCATGTAGCAGGAGACAGTTGGAGCCCTCTGTGCTGAGGTTAGTGAGGAACAAGACATTTTCAAAGGCAATCCCCACCAAAGTAAAGGAAGAACAAAAGTATCTCTCTGAAAAAACAAAACAAGGGGTGAGGTCAGAAGGGATAATACATGCTAAAATTCCACTTACATTGAAAAATAAATGCAAACCTCATGTGATATGTAACATCCATCATATGGTATAATGAAAACAAAGTCTCTCAATGTTCTCAGAAATCTATGGCCACATTCAGAGGGCAGCTGTGAAAACGGAAGTGGTGGAATGCTTCCTACAAAAGGATAAAAAGTTCATTTTTTTAAATAAAAACAAGCCTTAAAAAAGTCAATGTCAATGGAGAAGCAAACCTCTATCAATAAGAAAGCCTGAGCCAAAAGGAGCCTCTCGTCCATGAACTGTCAGGTTCATCAAATCAGGTTCAACACAATCAACTTTGGGTTTCATTTCAAGTCGCCTCTGTACTGTTGGAGTATACAGGGTGTTCAGACCATAAGCCTGTCCCCAAAGATGTTGCAACTTCATCCAGCCTTTTGACAGAGAGATACAAACGGAGTAGGACATTTTTTACACCATGCAATCAAAAACTAAACGCCTTTGCATGGAGGTGCAGTAATTAAAGGCCAGACTTCAAAGTCATGGATTAACATTGTTAAATATTCATCAAACTTTTGTGTATTTTTTTTATAATACATTATAATAACATTATAATAAACATTATAATACATATAATACATACAATAATACATTAAATCAGGGATGCAACATTTACCTGAATCATCTGATTGGTATCCGTTCTCATCGGGTTGATCCGAAGAAAATCGGTCAGTTCCACGACCATGAGAATGTGATGCTTGATCTTGCCAAACGAGAAGGCGCCCAACCTGATCTGCAGATTTCGTCTTCTCGTATACCCTCGATCAATTGACTCCTTTATCCGTGCATTCTTGATAAAAGAGCCCAAGGAATTCAGTTTCCTTTCCTCAAATACCACGAAACCACTAACTTTAATAAAGTTAAGCCAAACAAAAAGAAAGAACTTCAGGATCTGTTTTTCCTTAAACGCCATTCGACGGGGCACTTTTACATACACACCGCACCACACTACTGTGGTGTCGCAAAAACTGGGCTCCCCCCCCCCCAGTACCTGAAATATATAAGATCTTATGACTACAATTAGTGCACGTGCTGCAAATAAGAGACACCTGTTAGGCACCCAAGAGCGAAATGAGGGGATGAGAATTGTGAATGTAACTCAAGCTTAAGTAGTGTGAAATCATGAGCCACTCATTTGTGTGTGTATATATATATACACACACACATACGATTATATATATAAAATTGCAAATATACTAGTTGTGCTCTACCAATCTTACATGGCATATCAAATATGTACATTTCTATACTGCAACTCTTCAGATAAGCTAATTCTAGCAATAAAATCAAACCAAGTGGTTGCATACGGTACTTTTGTTTGTTATTAAGTGACCTTAACACTTACCGATGTCAAATACAAATTAATGAGGCTTTGTATATTCTTTGTTTCTGCGTTGTTCACGTGATCAATTCACATATTAAATAGAAGTAAATTTTTTTTTTAAAAAAAGATAAAGCAGAAAATCCCTTTTCTGATACCTACCAGTGTTATCGGTACAGTCTTTGGATGAGTTCATTTTGTACAGATTTATAAAGAGATACTTGAAGACAAAAGAGTGAACAAAATCAAAACTTCTGGTTGGAATAGGTTTATTTGATCTGTCTGTAAACAAGGTGGTTAAATCATGGCATTTGTTTCTTTCCTTTCACGCAAATTGAGTTGAATATCAGCTGGTCAGACGCAAGAAGGGAGAGAATTGGACATAATTGGATGCTTTTTCTTTTAAATCTGTACATTTTCCACAAGCCCTGGAGTTTGATTTTACGCCAAATATCCCAAAGGTGCCACTGAAGAATTGACTCCTCACAAGGCAGCAGTTAAAAATCCATCTCACAGTAGCAACAGATCAGATCTACATTATGGCACAGGATACACAGCTTTATTTAACAAGTTTCCACAATACAACTGACTTCAACTAGTGGTCTTTTTCCAACTAATACCACCATATCCCAGAAAAAGTTAGTGTACACAGTTTACTTCAGTATATATTTTTTTTGTCTATTTAATGAAGCATTTGTACCGTGCTATGACAGTTTGATACATCGCAATTAAGTAGTTTACAAGGCAATGACTTCCAAATGGTTTCATTCTTGAAAATAACAGATTAAAAGTCAAAAAACGTTTAAGAATTTTGAAGTGACATGTTAACAATGCGACTGCCATTTCATCTATTCAAGACATTCATGAGGGAAATTCTCAGGTAGTTATCATACACTTGATTTTTATTTCAAACTGTTAAGCCAGTAATAGTGTTTAATAAAAATGAGCTTGGTGTTACATAGTGTACTTGGAAGTGTTGAAAATTTAGTGTTATAAAGTCAGCAACAGATGAAGCTAGCAGTCATCCTTCACAACAACAGTTTGGATCAATTCTGTTAATCCCTTCGGATGAAACAAAAAATTGGTCCTATTGGAGAACCCAAAATGAAATGGACAAAACCAGAGGTACATTGGGATGGCAGCACTTTTTGTCTTAAAAAAAGAAAAGAAAAAGAAAACAAATAGGACAAACAAAAGAGAAAAAACATTTTACAGGAGCTGGCAAACAACAATTATAAGTGCCTGAGCTATTGTAGCGATGGAATGTCCATACAGAGTCCGGGATGCAAAGGCTCTTGGGGAACAATTTAACCCAAACCTTGTAAATGCTGATCTGCCACCACACTCAAAATATTCCAACATTAGACCAATGACTTACAAGACCACATCCAAATACAACAGCAAAAGCATTTGATATAAGGTATTCAAACTAAAGGTACAGGGTATAATAGTAGCTGGGGCGAGGGAGGTGCAGTTCACAAGGGCAGGGGCAGGAGCTTACTAAATTAATCCAGGATCAAACTGAGAAAATGAAAAAAAAAAAATGAAAAAAAAAAAAAATGAAAAAGTGTTATGCGACTAGTTAACTTCATTCTCAACGCTGAGACAAGGCGGCGTAGATAGTTATTGGAAAACGATGATATTGACCTAAAAGATATGCATGCACTTTTTCCATCCTGGACATGCTGTATACAAGGAAGACCATGAGAGCTCAGCAAGGGCTCAAAGCACTTGAGAGGCATCAATCTATCATAAGCTGGTTCATTAGCAGTGCCTAAGGAAAAAAAAAAAATTGGACAATGTAGTGACTTCATTTACTTGTGAATTTACACAAATTCTGGGCCGTCCATTTTTTTTTTAATTCTTCATTTTTATATCTATGGTATGTACAGTAGTGTTTGTGACTGAACCTTCATAAAACCAACATGCTTGATTTACTGTGGCACAAAAAGATGTCAGAATTTGGAAAACTAAACATGGAGCATTAAACAAAAGGAAAACTTCATAAAAAAAAAAATAAAAAAAATGGACAGATTGATTTGGAGAGAGACAATGATGCATCTAACTGTTTCTGGTAGTGTTGTCAAGTTGACAAAAGGGGGCAAGGATGAGGGTAGGGGTGGGTGGGTAGTGTGGTGCGGTGTATTAAAGTGAGCTGCTGTGTGGATGGATGGGAAGGGGCTGCTTTAGTATCCAACTTTCCTCAGGTACTCAGCCATGCTAAATGCTTTCTTGTTGAGCGATCCTCCGTGGGTACCTTCCTTTCCCATGACTATAACCAACACTGGAGTACATAAGGAAAGAAAAAAGACGACAAATGAACAAAACTGAAAAGAAAAAAAAAAGGAAAAAAGTCTTTCCCCCCGATGACACGGGGACATTATAGGATATTATCACCATTCTTCCATTGATTGCTATTAAATTTTTTCAAGACATTAACTGCTTGAAGGAGAAAGCTTAACAGCAAACTTCTTTCTTCTTTCTGTCCCTCAAGTGAAACTAAACAAGCTTAATTACATTAGAACCCTGAATCCCTCAAGTATTTTGCCATTGAGTATGCCTTCTTATTCAATCCGCCTCCATGGACCCCTTCTTTGCCCATTACAAGAACCAAGACTGAAAGAGAAGAAATAGAGAAGGGGAAAGTTGAGAAGTGCAGTGGTTAGGGAAAAAAGGGAACAATAATGAAACAGAGGAGAAAGAGAATAACAATTGCAATCAGAAGTGTTTGCATGCACATGCGTTTCACAATTAAAAGCAACCGAGCACAGGAAAGTGATTCAGAGTATTTAATAAGAAGGTCTGAAGCTTGTTGCTTGAGAAGTGTAGTGACATATTTTAGCACACAGTAAAGAGGAAATAGGAAGAGGAATTTGACGCTGCTACATTCCAAAGGACCTTCAATGTGCCCCACACACCCTCAATCTTTTTGAAATGGAGTTACCCTACCAAGACATCTCTCAGCAACTTTCATGGGATCACATCCATGCATTCACATATTTTGTCAATGAAACATGATAAACACTGAATTTTACATATATAAGAACTCACCCTCAACTCATTCCAAACCTGTAGGAATTTCTTTCTTCTGCTGAACACAAAAGACGACACTTTGAAGAATATGGCCAACCAAACAGTTGATGGGTCTCTTTGATGAAGTCAGAGGGGCCCCATCAACTGTTTAGTTACCCATATTCTTCAAAATGTCGTCTTTTGTGTTCAGCAGAAGAAAGAAATTCATTCAGGTTTGGAACAACTTGAGAGAGAGTAAATTTATTTTTGGGTTAACTGTCCCTTTAAAAGGTGCATGTATTTTCTCGTTCACTAGAGGTTGCCTATTCAAAAAAAGCTTACGTGACGGTGCCAAGTTTGAGCGAGGAATCTTGGGACATGTGGTCTTAACTTCACAGCCGGTGGAAAAGTTTCGGGACGGGACTCGGGTAGAAATCATGTTCCTGGATGCGATTATTAATGTTACTGTAGTATGAAGCAGAGCAGGGCTGAGTGTTGTGGGAGCTGAACGAGGCCGCTGGAGCGATTGTTAATGAGAGACGAGCGACACATGCCTCGCGGGCAGCAGAACTTTTATTATGCCACAGTAGCCGGCGCCGCTTCCGCTTTACCGGTCATGATTATGAGGTAATGCAGCACTGTTTATCATATTAGATACATTTGAGTTTATTGAAAATGATGTTATATCATTACTGCATGCGTTCGCCAGCTGTTACGAGACACTTGTTGCACACTGAAATTAGCTAGATTGATATTCTAATACCAGGAACACTAAATACAGGATAGCTTTTGTTGACAAATGGCATGCAATTTACTTTAAAAACATTGTATGATGGAGAATACGGATTCTGTATTACTGTTACTAAAAATAAAGCTGCATCTGATTGTCTCATGTTAGCTACTTGAAGTGGTTTTTCTGAGGCATGGCACTCACACAAAAAAAAAAAAAAATAAAATAAAAAAGGAAAAAATTCGATTTAAACAATAAAACTAGACCTGTTCAGCTATATTACAATAATTATCCCAAAAATGTATCAAAATATTATTCTCTTGTCCGTGTTCCCTCATGTAATATACATTAAAGCGTCTTTGGCGTTTCCATGGTTTCTACAAAATGAAACCGGAAACTGAGGGTAAACGCTAATATGGCGCCATTTCCAGGCGACTCCCTCACACGTCCCAGATCCTCAGTTAAAATTGCGATTTTTCTCACGATTTACAAATAGTTGGAAACATCTGGGATATTTTAAGTACTCAACTGAACAAAATATAACACTGACCCAGTGATGTTTGTAGTTTACTGCAAAAAATTTACCCATTGCAGATCTAATACTAGCAACCTACCTTTGGTTATGAATGACAGATCTTTAAAACTCACCAGATACATGTAGGATTGTGCGTCTATTAGACTCAACTTGCACCCTGACAATTTATCTAACATAGGCTACGGTAGAGACAATAGGGTGTGGTGGGGTGTGTACAGCATAATTGGATGATTGATAGCCTAATCCCGAATTCATCAAACAGTGATGAGGTGAAAAGAAATCTCACACATGGTTTAAAACTGTTAGATCAAGAAAAGCTTGTACATGCACAGTGCTGAAATCGAGATCTTGGTTGTTTAAGAAAAGGAGGGATGGGGGACAGAAGACTGCGCTGGCTTGAAACTATACCTTCCATGTCTGTTTGTCTTTTATTCAAAAAGAGGACCACAAAGGCAGACTGTATGAGTGGGCACATCTTAGCATTAAGGGTCTTTTGTTATAAAATTGCTATGGAAAAACACTCTTTAGGAAATAAATGCTGAAAAAAAAAAAATATTAATAATAAATAATTAAAAGTTACAAAGAACAAGATACAGCTTGTTTCCCAGGGTTGCCCTGGGCTAATCAATACTTATACTTTGAACAGACACAGAGCCCTAATAAAATAAAATCAATAAAAGTGCTTGTCAGGGGTGATCCTAAAATATCTGTGGGCTAAATTAAACACTTGACATGTATAGTTTACCTTTGCCAGCTCTGCCTATGGAAACATTGTATGTTGGCTCTCCATTATGACTCTTTGTCCTGATGTCCATTGTCCAGTCCCCTTCCAACGGAAGGCTGTCTCTGATCACAGAGCACTTCTTTTTCCCTAAAGTCAGCCCACTGGTGAAGAAGCCCTCTCGGTCTTTGCCAACAATGACATCGATTTCATCAGGCTGAAAAATGAAGCATGGAAAAAAAAAAAAAGAGAGACATTTTAAAAATCTTTTCAATTAAGATTTTGTACCATGCAGGTTACACAGTCCCCACTGTAAATAATTAGAATAGGGAGCATACTTTAAGTGAACCTTGTAGAAAACCTGATTGGATCATTTGATCTCCAGCATAGCATGAGTGCAGCCAACCTGACCACTCTAGAAGTATCCCAAATAATTGCAATTTAGCGTGAACCTCTTTTTTTGTTAACCATAACAATTATAAGAGCACAATCTCGGCTTAAAAATGCTCTAATACTAACAGTGAGATGCGGGAAACTGTGTATTCACAGGCGACAGGACGCCATCTTTGTGTTCCTGTAGGAAAAACTTGAAGCACGGGCGCCACTGTCTGAACTTCCTCCTCTCATGGCCTAAGACCGCAGCTTATCTCAAGACTGATCAGACCGAGTCCGATCTCTGAAATAATCCCGGACTTATGAACGATCTAGCAAAGGGATCCGTGCACTCGACGCACCAAAAACAATAGAAAAATACACTGCACAGCGCGTAGATATGGTAGAAATCGATAATGCTGAATAATGCAAAAGGAAATGTGTGATTTAATCAGTGCCAGACTCGTTCACTTCTAACGAAACTCTTCAAATTCAAAGGAAACTTACTAGATGGGCTTGGCTTTCTAGCGGTTGCAGTTTAACCAGAGAGTTTAGATAAGCATAGTGTGGTTCATTGTGATAGGAGTAATGAAGTCTAGAGGCCGTGGCCACAGCCCTGTGCTTTTATCTGGGCCTCAACCCATTCAGTACAAACACCTCAATTCCCTCCCGCTCTTTCGCCATTACGAGACAAAAAAAAACGAGATTCAATTGTACCATTGCCATTTTGCTCATGATAAACACGACAACAATAGCTCGTTTTATTGTAATATACGCTTGAAATGGTTAGCTCGCGCTAGGCACGAGACCGGCTCCCCGTGCACGCGTGCTAAAGCTGACTAGCTTGCTAACACCCGAATCTGTCCGCTCGCCCCAACACACATATTACACTCCAAATTAGATTAAAACGAACAGTTAACCGCACAACGGGTGTTAATCTAGCAAAACCTTACCGTTATACCGCTAAAAGTACCACCCTCTGATGATGCCCAAACGTATTTGGCGTCCGTGTAGCCAACAATGGCGGCATCCTGGCAGCTGCCATCGGCCATCAGGTTATCCACGTAGCTTTGCCAAGACATTTTTCTGTAATTTGAAAGGATATACAGGACGTACTGGACCCACTAGAGTGGATTTAACGCTACAAGTGCTAAAGGTCTGGCGAGGGTTGTGTGGATGGAGGGTTTTGGCGTCTCCTGTGCTGTCCGGCTCGTTGGCTTGTATGAAATCTCAGCTCGGGCAGGAAAGAAAGCCGACGAACTGAGACAGCGCCTGGGTGTAGTCCCGTGCTATATCCCTCCGCACAGACGACTTACCACCGCCACTGCGACGCTGTACGAAAATAGACCCCCTCTGACGGGATCAGCGCTGTCTTATAATCACGATGTAATTAGTCTCACAATACTTAGTTTTTAACAGAAAGTGTGTCAATTGTCCCCCCGCCCCCTTAAATGAGATGAAATAAAATACAAAAAAAAAAAAAAACAATCTTTTTTTTTTAATCACGTTGCTAAGGCAACATTTTTTTATTTTCGTTTAGGCGTAGTTACACGTGATGTTCTAAAAAAAAAAACCCGAATAAAATGGCAAAAACACAAGTAAACTAAACTGTCATTAAAATAATTTACAATATTAATAAAAAGCATAATAGTATCTCAATGATACTAAAATAACACTGACTTCAATTGTATATGGAGAGAGAAAAAAAACCCCACTGTGTTCCAAAGAAGAAAGACATGCAGGACTAAGGGTGAAACATTTTTAATTTTGGGTGAATTATCACTTTGTCAAATTAATTAATTGTTAGTTTGAAAAAATAATTTTGTTTTATTACCCCTAGTTTATAAATATCAAATATCAAATAGTCAAAATTGGTTGTTTCACTTTTGCATATTTGTTTTTACATATAGTAAATATTAAATATCATGTAATCAGCTGTCATTTAACACACATTTACAGTATAGGGGAGAAACTTTTTTCTTTCTGTAACTCGGTTTTTTTCACAGTCTGTGTCTTTGATACAATTTACTCATATTTATCTGCTAAAACTTCAAGTTAATTTTGAATCTACAAGTAATAACTAAAATGTGTTTATGGCAGGTATAAATAGTGCTAATGTTTCAACATACCCCACAACCACAGTGAGAGGTATGATAGTATTAGGTGGGGTGGGTTCTAATACAAGGGGCCTTGTCAAAAAACAGACAGCCCGATTATCAAGGCAATAAACTGTACAGGAGACACATGTAACATAAGTGGAAAACATGAAAATCTGTTTATTTTGTACATTATCATTTTTTAAACTTATTTTTTGAATCACGTTAAAATTATTTTAATGCAAATCTTGTCTTCCTTCAACTCTAGCCCATTTCATTGTAACCATTTTGAGTGAAAAAGTAAACTTTTTATTTTAAAATGGCAAACTTACTAAACAAAGAGCAAACGTTGGCTAACGATTCAAAGAACACAACTGTGTCAAACATTTGCTTAGAATCACTGCCCTATATTTTGTTTTATTTTTGTTGGTTCAGTAGAAGTAAATGCAGAAAGTAGTTCTAAAACCTTGATCATCAGGTCAGCCATGATTTTTCTAAATTGTTTTATATAATGTTTTGAGAAAAAGTCACCTCAGCATGGTGGTGATTCAGCATTGTCATTAATATCAGGACAGATCATGTGACAAATGATGACACAAGTCACACAACAAAACCCTGACATTTACAGGCCGGTCACTGGGGAGGCACACCCATTACCTACGCTTCTGTTATCTCAACTGACTTACTTCACAAAGCCAAGAAATACTATTGTAATCACCTGTCACTCCTCTAAATCCAACAGACAACTTAAGATAAAACATAAAAAGGTTGTTGCATTATATGGATAAGGCTAACAGTTGCTTTTAATCAAAATGTGCTTGAAGAGAATATAAACGACCACATTGATTGTAGTACCCTCTTTGTGAAACACAATTTCCAGAATGTTTAACTAGAGCTTTAAGAACTGAATATTCAATAATTATTGCTAAAAAAATCCACCAGAGGGGTGTCTCCTCACTTCCTGCTTTTCCTCAAAGTAGGTTAACGGTCGTGAATTTACTGTGTGGTATTTCTATATTGCATCTGACATGTAGAAAACGCTATTATTATATATTTGGATCCTTTGAACCAAAAAAAAAAAAAAAAAGAAAAAGAAAAAAGAAAGAGAGAAAAAGATAAAACCGCCAATACTAGAGGATTCCAGAACGTTCAAGTATGCCAAATCAGAGTATGTGGAGAATGCCATTGCTCCCTCTACTGGTCATAGCTGATATTCTGCACAATGCCACTCGACATGAAATCCTGTTCATCAATGTTAACAGCACTGGACTGTAGCAGCAGGTAGTGGAAATATTTTCAAAATAAATATACAGAAGAATATATGCATTTCTTAGAAAAACTGAAGAGCATTTTTCAACTGAGAGTATTGACGCTGGTTTCACTGTTCTAACTTAAATTAGAATAATTTTTGTGATTTTTTTTTTCAAAATATCTTCATATTTTTGTTATAGATGCTGAATGAATAAGTGAACACAGGAAAAACATAATTCAGGCAAGAATCAACTAGGCCTACATTTTAACAGTATATTTGTTTCTCATAATATGTTTCATATGTCTCATAATAATGTTTCTCATGCTATAATTAGCAGCAGCTTATATGAATTCAAAATATAATTGTTTACTTTATATCATGACAGGTTCCTAATGTACCTTAACTCACCGCATACAGTGGAAAGCGTTTTTATTATTATTATTTCTTTTTTGCCTGGACAACAGCTGAAACTTCCAGTAGCTTTTATGTAGGCAAGAATGACTTTTTTTTTTTTTTTTTTTTTAAAGAAGAAATATTTGAAGGGGTGAAAAAATGACAACTAGATCACATCTTTTGTGTTAAAGGAACATGCTTTCTGTAAAGACAGGTTACCACAATAACCCCGCTGTCTTCCCGTTTCAATATGCGTATATTCACAATAAAACAGTACAGTGAACTTACGCCGCTGCTCTAGTTCGAGCGTAGGAAGCCATATTCACTAACCGTTTACGCGCCATGCCTGTTGCGCTTATTTCCCAGCATGCATCGCGAATTTATATAGCCATCTTGTCGGGAGGTGAAATTTTTAGATATTCTGTTTCCGAAGTCTGCCAGTTACTTAGGTATAAACTTTAATTTCTAACCGTTTGTTTTCGTAGCTGTTCTGTTAGTATGCCCGAATCCAGTCGCCGAGTGTAGTGCCATACGACGCGGTGTTTGAAAGCGCTCGTTCAGGATGTGTTTGATACTTATATGTAGGTAGAGAAGTGAGAGGCAGCAGGGGGAGTGAACGCAGCTGAATCTACGACAGCGGCCTTAAACACACCGCCCTTACCGAGCTCGGATCACCAGCATATGAGGATAAATTAATAACCGACACGTCATCTTCCGTACACCGCTCGCGGAGGTTGTTTTCGTCCGCCGTGCACGCGTCGACAATGCAACAGGAGAGAAGAGGAACACGATGACGCACGATCATCGCACAAAACTGTGAAATTTAGGGTCCGGTGCCGCAACAATCAGCTGTTTTGTGAAGTCATCGGCGTCTTTAAGGGGTGTCCGTGTCATAGAGAGCTGTTAAGCATGTCTAAGATGCCGGCCAAGAAGAAGAGCTGCTTCCAGATCACGAGTGTGACTCAGGCTCAAGTCGCGGCCAACAGCGCGACCGACGACACCGAGAGCCTGGACGACCCGGATGAGTCCCGGACAGAGGACGTGTCCTCCGAGATATTTGACATGTCCAGGACTGACTACGAGCCCGAGGTTTGTGACATTAGCTCATCGGAGGAGACTCTGAATAATGTGGGCGAGTCAGAGGGGCAGTTGCCCACTGCCGTCCCTCTGAACGGTGGGTTTGGCCCTCGTAACCTGGGTCATCAGGGCATCCAGGCCTCTGGTACTTCTCAAGTCACAAACTCCTCTAGCGCGACGACCATAACCAGTTGCAGTTCACGCTTCAGGGTCATTAAGCTTGACCATGGCACTGGAGAGCCCTTCAGGAGGGGGCGGTGGACCTGTATGGAGTATTATGAGAAAGACACGGAGGGCTCTATGATGAGCAGGACTGTGGATAGTATAAGGCACACCAGTGTGACGGAGCCCGGAGTGGATCGGGACAGTGGGCTCGGGGCCACCGTTGGCTCCGTAATGGCTCACGTGGCACCTGACACAGGTGGCGATGGGTCGTCTCTCACCGGCCCGAGTTCAGGTTCACCCGAGACCTTTAGTAGTAAGCCAGTGCCTCCGCCTGCTCAGCAGCCGGTGCTGGGCAACTCGCACGTCGCTGTCCCTCACAGTCTCCATCACGATGGAGGACACCCGGGCGCCCACCTTCAGAAATCTCCCAGCATCCCTCCTCCTCAAATGCAGCCGCTGCTTTATCAGCCGCAGAATAGTGCGCACCACCTGCTAAGCCAACCGCCTCTGATATCAAGCAGTCAGCCTGATTACAGCCAGCTTAACATGCCTATTACAGTCACCCAGACTCACCCCGGAGCAAGCCTTTCTGTCGGACATGCCGTCAATCAGGGGTCGTCCCCCATTCCAACCCCATCCTCTGGAGGGATGCAGGTTCTGGGTACGGTAGAAATCCCTGGAGGCGTTCCCTTAGGGAGCCAGCCGGTGTCATCTGTCCCAAACCTGGCGCAGCATCCCCCTGTCGGGCTGTTGAGCAGCGTCGCCCCTACGGCCTCCATTCAGCAAGCACCAGTTGGACAATATCAGGCCTCGGGAGCAATGCAAGGCTTATCGACAACGGCGCAAAGCACTCAGAACATGCCCGTAGTACCAGTGACCGTCGCAGTAGGCGGCGCACCAGCCTCAAGTGTGCTCACTGCTTTGCCAGGATCCGCAACAGTACCCAACCTCAATACCTCCGCACACAGCCAGCCGTCCCAGGTTCCTCGCAGTGGGACGGCAGCAGTCATTGGTCAGACTGATGAGAGCTGGAGGATGTCTGATGCGTCGGCACTGGTTCACAGTAAAGACATGATGAAGCCCTTTATCACAGAGGGTCTGCAGTTATCCAACCCGGCTGTCAACAGTCTTTTCGGAATACCCATTTCCATTGATGGGGAGGAGGACAGGTGAGGTGCCATTGATGTTCTGAATGATTTAAGGCATTTGACTGCCTGAACTTTCACTTTCATGCAGGGTTCCCACTGTCATTGAAAGGGATTTTAAAATTGATTCTTGGAAGATTATTTAGTGAATTCAATCATTCATTAGAGAAAAGTGAATCTGAGTGCTTTCTTTATAAAGTAAATTTTAAAAACCTTAATAACGATGTTGGAATTTGGTCAAAAGGCGTGGGAACCCTGCTCTTCCTGATTTAGTTTTATGATATTTTCCTTTAATGCATACACGGTTGGATGTTAATGGGAAAGGTGTCAACAAACGGATATTAATCTAAAAAAAAAAAAATGTAGCCCAGATTTTAAATCAAGCTCAGATTGAGCAGCCTGGTAAATTTCCATGCAGTGTTCTTAGTGTTAATGTGCAAATGGTCGTTTTTTGAGGAATGCAGTGACTCTTATTCTCCTTAGGGTTGTGACATCTTTCTATTATGCTACCAGTCAAAAGTTTGGACACACCTAATTTTATTGTTACCATTCACATTTGATCATAATAGTTGTCATTAATACAATAGAATTATGTGAGTAATTTAGTGAACGGAAATGTTAAATAAAATTTCTTTAGGTTGCTATTCAAAAAAATTTACGTGTTGGCTGCTTGAATTTAATTTTAAATTCAAATTTAATCTTGAATTTAATTAAGTTTCACTCTAACACGTATGTTCAAAACCGTTCAATTAAAAACATTTTGCATAAGGTTTGTAGAGAAATTCATTTGTAGGCAATTTATCTTTTGGCTACACAAATGTGTCCAGATTTTTGTTTGGTAAGGTAGCTCGAGTTGTGATACTCCTATCAAGTTGTTTTCATTCCCACAATCGTTGATTTAACATTTTATTTAAAAGTTATTTGGATTTTCATTTGTGGGTAATGAAGTTTAATATACACTATGATTCAAAAGTTTGGGGTCCGTAAAGTTTTTTTTAAAAAATGTTTTTGAAAAAGGTCTCTTATGCTCACCAAGGTTGCATTTATTTGATCAGAAATACAATACAGTAATACTGAATGTGAAATATTATTAAAATTTAAAAGAACTATTTTCTATTTGAATATACTTTAAAACGGAATATTACTGTGATGCGAAGCTGAATTTTCAGTATCAATACTCTAGTGTCACATGATCCTTCAGAAATCATTCTAATATGCTGATTTGGTGACTAGAATTGTTTTATTTTATTATTATTATTATTATTATTATTATCATTGTTGAAAACAGTCGTGCTGAACTGCTGATTTTTGTGGTAACAGTGATATTTTTTCAGGATTCTTTGATAAATAGGTTACTTCAAAAACACTGTAGCATTGCAAATTTCTTTAGTGTTACTTTTGATCTATTTAATGTGTCCTTGTTGAATAAAAGTATTCATTTCTTTTAAAAAAAAAATTACTTATCCCAAACAGTGGTGTATACATGTAAGGCATGGGTTGAAGTTATTTTTAATGTGAAGTGAGGTTGTACGTTCACTGATATTGAGAACATATAATATGTACCAGTATGGCAGTCTGTCATAACTCAAACAAGTATGCAAACAAAAATGTTTCTTGTTTGCTTCCGGATGTCACAAGCATGCCTTAAATGACAGTGCTCTCTCAATTGAAAAGGGACAGTACGTATTTGGCGACACAGTTTCAGTTGAGAAGTGTCGCTGCTCGGCTTCCTCTTAGATGCTTGACTTTCAGTTCCAGCGTTGCAAGTTGTACACAATATATCAACTTGTTGGCATACTCGAGAGGAAATGGTGAACTGTCGAGTGCATTAGACGACTCTGTGGCTTGAGCTCATGTACTAGTCGAAGTAAAGTCTGAGCAGGCAGCGGCCTCTAAACGGCTGGATCTCAGCACGATGCCTCCTACGTGCCATTCACTCGGCTATCCCGGGGTAAAGGCGCTTGTCACTAACTGGTGACACCTTTTGTAGCTGATATGCAAAGGGGGGCCAGTGATAGAAAGGCCTATCACATAGCGAACAGAAGACCTTCCCTTACGTTTTACTTCTAAAGATAAGTTTGCTCCTCTACATGGTTAACTTTTTTCATAATTGTTTCCCCCCCCTTTATTGCTCTTTTAAAAGTCAGAGACAGCCATCACACCCCATTTATGACTCTAAACACATGGTTTTCGCATTATTTATGTCCTCTATAGGCACACAAGAGTCCTTGGTCATCTGACAGGCAGTTGTTCAGATAACGCGTTGAGTGATTTCCTCGAGACAGCATTCCTGTTCAGGAATTACTGAAATTTTTATGCACGCCATGTAATTGTCTTTGTTCCATCAAACTTCATGAAAGCATTTAGAAATTGTTCACTGAGCAGATGCTGTTTTTGTTTTTCATTTAGTTGCTTAGTGCAGTTAGATTTATACTTGGTATACTGTATGGTTTGGTTGGCACAGCTATCAGATTCATAGGTTTTTAATCTTCAACAGGTTTTTTTCTGATGTTTTTTTTTCTGAGTGAGATTGAGTATTGAATTTAAATAAGGTCTAGGAATTTTGTTACACATCAGTCACCTAAAATCAAAATAAATTGATCAATTTTAGAAAATTAAACTACTGCTCAAAAGTTTGGGGTCAGTAAGTTTTCAATGATTAATTATGAACTTGATCAAAAGTGGCAGTAAAGACATTTATAATGTTACAAAAAGATTTTTATTGTAAATAAATGGTACTTTTCTATACATCAAAATTTCACAAAAATATTAAGCTGCATAACCTTGATAATGAGCATTTCTAGTCACCAAATCATCATGTTAGAATGATTTCTGAAGGATCATGTGACACTGAAGACTGGAGTAATGATGCTGAAAATTCAAAGTCAGAGTCTGATCACGGGAATAAATTACTTTTTAAAATGCATAAAAAAATATGATTTTTTTTTGAACAAATAAATGCAACCTTGGTGTGTATGAGGAATATGAAACTACTCCCAACTTGAACGGTAGTGTGTATTTTGCACAAAGAATTTTTCTGGAACCTTTAGGATTGTGACATGACAGTTAAACATTTCTTGCACCAATTCTCATTATTTTAGTAGAGGTTTTCATTTTTTTTGTGTGTGTGTGTTGTGATTCCCTATTTTATAGAGTTAAATTGCAATCAGTACAGTAATTTAACTTTACTACAGAATAAAAAAAATTAAAAAAAAAAATTTTTATTTACAACATCATGTGTTCTGATAATGAGAATAGAAGCAAAATATTAACTTTTTGTTTTGATTCTGGGTGAAATATGACATGGATGTTGTTTAAAATCCACACAATCAGTTCAACTTACAAAACATTGGTTGTGTCACACAGTCATTCACAACATAGGCCAGGTCCAAGGCCTACAAAGTAACATTTAATAGTTACGTTGTCCCATATGTGATATATTTTGACATTCTAAGTATTGGGATTATGAGTCTTAACATCTGAAAGTGTTTTACATGAATTAGATCATTGTGCAACATGAGATCACATTTTGCCCCATCTGCTGGTTAGAATGTAGAACCGCTTACATTTTTGCCTTTTTTGAGAAGTGATGGTGCACATTTGCACATAACATCCCTGACAAATAACCAGTTATGTAAAACAGGCCAATAGAATATGAAGATTAGCATTAAAAAGTTATAGCCGGCCTTCAGTTGACATTACCTTCAGCTTACAGGGCTCAATTAATTTTGTTTGTTGATCAAAACAATTGTTTGACCTACTCTACTCGTCGTATGCAAGTACAGATCATTTGTGAAGTTTCATACAGTGATTCATTTGTACAACTGTGTCTCAATCTCAACACCAGCGCAGGTCAGAATGTACGCTACCTTTTTCACCCAATCTGGCCTTCTCTCTCTCTCTAATGTCTCTCGGTATTCTCGTACCTCAAAGCGTCTTTGTATTCGGCAAGCATTCCGTCTTTCTTTTAAAACGTGCTTCTCTCAACACCTCTATCTCAGGTAATACCGCTGACAGTAAAGCACACTTTTCAGGTACTTCCTGTGGGGGAACTTCTGTAGCCTTTGCTCGTAGAGTTCCGATCTCAGTCTTGTCTTAAGAATAAAAGCTGCTTCTTTCATGTTGTGCAAGCGGCAGTCACACTACATTTTGAAGCATGCAAATTATTTCACACTGATAAGCAACCAAATGTGTCATACAAATAGCACTACTTATGTGAAGTGAACTAATTGATTCCATTAATTTGTTGCTAAGATAACATCACAATACTCTAAGCTTAAAAAATACACAGCACGCTCATTTTGAATACATTTTTATAAATACTCATAGTCCTCTATAATACGATTAAATCACTCGTATATGCGACCAAATTTTACGAGAGTCGACTAAAAATGGCTTTAATTAGTCAAAGGCTAGTAAATAGTTTGATTACAGTCATACTAGGCAAAAAATAAGTATAAATGATATGAATGAATTTCCTGCTGAGCTTTACGCACTGTGGCTTGGCTGAGAGCGCCCTCTGTCGCTCGAGAAAGAGGGCAGCGCGCGAAATACTGAATCGAGTTCTCTTTTACGTCGTCTTGCACTTGAACGGACAATTTCACACAAAATGATGTCAAAGTACTTGTCTTGGCAAGTATCGCAGTAAACTAGTGTGTTAAGTGAACATAAACAGTTGAGAAATCAAACTAATGTGTTCATTATCAGTAAGGGGGGGGTCTTTTTTCTTTCTTTTTTTCCCGATTAATTCAAATTTAATGTTTTGCCTCCATTTTATTATTTTTGAATCAAGAAATCACGATTTTGAATAAAATTATTAGCAATTTTAAAAATTAGCAATAAAGCCACGATAACCGTTAAAGGGATAGTTCACCCAAAAATGAAAATTATCCCATGATTTACTCACCCTCAAGCCATCCTAGGTGTATACTACCTTCTTTCAGACGAACACAATCAGAGGTGTATTTAGACTTCCTAGGTTCATAAAGGCCTTCTGAAGCGAATCGATGCGTTTGTGTAAAACGAATGTCCTTATTTAAATTCAAATAACTAGCTTCTAGTGGACGACTGTCGGTCAATCATTCTGGAAAAATCGAGATTTTTTTATTTTATTTTATTGTTATTTTGCCTTATCGCCCAACCCTATAATCAGTATATTGGATCTGTACATTATGTCTTAAAGTGACAGCAGCCTAATATTCCTGCTGCTGTCTGTTTTAATGTTAATCAAAAAATCACTCCCAGCTCTTGACTGAATGAGTTTTGTAACTTTAATAAGGATTCATCTATATTTAATTTAAACAATGACGACTATGCAGTGTTTTACGTTTGATTACTTTATTCAATTTCTGTACATAATCTACCTGTATTCCCGTAATCGTAACTCTATCCGTATCGAACTACCGTCAGATCTAACTGTAAAACCTGAAAAGCACTGTTTTTCATTTGCATCTTTGTTCTGTTTGTTTGCTCTCTTGTTTTTATACCGTTTAATTTAGTGTTTGTGAATTATATTTTATATTTAATATTCTATTTATGTAGAATTTTTTCATTTGCATTGTTCAAGCACTTCATGTAAAACGTCTGGCGAGTAAAATAAAAAATTTACTAGCCAATGGCGACTCGAGCTTCAGTGTGTTTGTAGAGGGTTGTGTAAGGATGGCTCGATACCATTTTTTTCTCCAAGTCAGATATCGATACTCAAGGTTGCAGTATCTGCAGATCCTGATGAAAATTCTGTACCACTACTGTTTTTCCTTGATCAGTTTATTATTGTTGTAGTGTACAAAGAAAAGAGATTTTGTGTGTGCACAGCACCTAGTGTATTTCATTCTCATTTTATCAGGGTTTTAAAGTTAGTTGTTGAATTCTAGCTCCAGATGTATTCATTCGGTCCGCTACTCCAGTGATCTCCATTTCTTGTTGTTTTGTTGGATTCTTTTTCTACTGTGAAACATCAGACCAGGCAAACTAAAGGTGCGGTCATTTTACCGTTTTTTTTTGTTTGTTTGTTTTTTTTACCGTTGATTATTGAATTTTCATGGGCGAAATCCAGTCATTTAAACATGAATCCACGCATTTGGAAATTTCATGTGAGGGTGAAAATTTTCCCCATGTTGACCGTTTGAAGTTGTTAATGTGGATTAGGGATGGCTCGGTACCGCAATTTTGGCTTCGGTACGGTTTCACAATCTAATACCGATACTATAAAATCTATACCTATAAGGTATCGATTTAATAGTTTAAAACTTTCTTGTGAAGTAATTTCTGCAATACTTTCTCTCCTCTCTCTATCTCTCCAAATGAGCAAATTGCATCTGGCTTCAAATGACATCGTGCCTGTACTATATAAGCGAGCTGCCCACGTCTTTTAAAACCTTGCCACTTTGAACATCTAAGCAGTTTTATCATTAGTAATGCACTTGGGAGCTCTTTGAGAGAAGGTTTCTTTGTGCTTATACAAACAACGAGCACACAAGCCACCCATATAGAGCTCGTTTTACCTTAAACTGTCAAGTACACACAAAATTGTCAAAATGTCCGTCTTGGTGAGTAATTTAAATAAACACAATCTTACGTGAATTTAAAGTTTAATATTATGCGTCATTACATGTGCCTAAGCAGCATATACCGAAATGAACAAAGTCATGATATCATACCGTTTGAAATAAAATACCACACAACCCTAATGTTGAATTCGCTGCATTGACCAACAGAAAGTGGCTAAAATTGAAAGTGACTTCTGATTTAGCCATGCTGCATACATCGCTAAACTATTGACAATAGACAATGGGCCTTATGCACTTTGCTGAAATGTTGCTGATATGACCGAACATTAATTAGTGCACAATAATTCAAGGAGTTTGTGCGAGCTGTGCATGATGCACAGTTAGAAAAACCTGACGTTGCACGTACAATATGCATTAGCATACTATGCTAATGGTGAAATTTATGTCTCACACACTGTGTATGCACACCCTTGCGTAGTATGTGGAAAAACCACAGTATACTTTAAGGCTGTATCAATTGTTGGAAGTGCACCAATGATACCCAAATATGCTGCCTATGTAGTTTTTGTAAGTCTTGTGTGAACGTCCCTTTAGGCAGATCACGTTTTAAAAGTTGGAAGGACTTTTGAAATGCCTTGTTTTGGTTGTCAGCATCATGATTCACATTGACTCATACACCTCGTCTTTCCTTCTGTTTAAACCATTTCATATGTTCTTATGGCAAATGCATTCAGAGGTATAATGTACTACACTGACTTCAGTGAAAATGATAATATTTGCTGGAAACTTAACATCTGAAACATCTTTACAAGACGTCTGTGTATTGTATGTTTTTCATGGGCTCATGGTTTTAAAATCCTAGACGGCTAACTCATGTGGAACATGAACCATACGTTTGAATCTGCAGAAAATGCATATTTGTCTCAACACGTAGCTATAGTATCAACACGAAGCTGTGTGATGTTGAATGCTTTCTAAACCAATGATCCTGATGTTTATTGGATCCAGATATAATCTGCCGTCCCCGTGAGGTTACATGCATAGTAAGAAGAAAAGAGCCCATTGGAGGAGTGTGGTTGTGGGGTCTCGGCCCCCACCGGAGAACAGCCAGTGTTCCACGGATTCTAGGAAAAGCTGTTTGCTCAGAGTCCAGATATTCACACATGCTGTAAATCTACTCCTGTCCCCTCCCATTCCTATATAGAGGGCTTTGGAGAGGAGGGTCTCCTGCCTAACTACTGTACCCCTCCCATCCTGATGTAGTACATTATGTCCTTTTCCTTAAAGAAAAGGCTCTGGTAGTTCAGGGAAATTGAGGTAATGGTAACCGTCTGGTCTCCTACTTCGTTGAGACTTATATCACAAGAAGTGATTTGTCAAATTTTTGATTCACTTACCAATCTTTATTTAGATGCTTAGGATTCATAATTGTAACTTTAAGTGTCATCGATACTTTAAGTTATAATACATGCTGCGTTGTTTACCTTACATAGAAATTGTGTATCTTATTATGTATGTCTTTACAAATTTGCTCTAAAAGTCTTTAAATGGGAACTCTGAGCATTGTTGCAAATTATTTTCAGAATATATCGTGATAGTAAAAGAGAAAATCTTGTGACGCACACTTACAGTTCAAACGTTTGGGGTCAGTACGATTTAAAAAAAAAAATAATAATAATAATAATACCTAATACTAGCGATGCACCAATATGAAAATTTTGGCCGATACGATAACCGATAATTCTTTACATTTTAAAGCCGATAATGATTATAGTGGCTGATAAATCTAAATCCAAATTTTGATATACTCTGAGAACCTGATTACAAAAACAAAAGGCTCACTGTTAAAAGCCATGTCCTTAACACATAAATCAAACATACAATACTGGAGCCAAGTTAAGCAGTGTGAGATTCCTTAACTTTTAAAATTAATTTTACACTCCTTACAACTTTCTTTATTAAAAAAAAAATGGGAATACTTCACAATAAGGTTTCATATTGTTAGCCTTAATTAACATGAACAATGAATGAACAATACTCCTACATGATTTATTAATCTTAATGTTAATCTCAACATTTTCTAAGTCATTTTTAAGATGGAGAGTTGTATTAGAGTGTTGCATTAATGCACTGTGAACTAACATGAACGCAAATATTTTATGAACTAGCCTAAAATTCATGCATTAACAAATAAGACCTTGTTGTAAAGTGATGCCAAAACAAATATATTGCCTAACAAAAATAAAATAAAATTACCTAAATACTGCAAATAAGTCATTGAACAACATTACTTGGACTACATATAAAGAAACAAAATACATGGCCATGCCATGGATAAATAAAATGAATTGTCCTCCGCATGGACAATAAGGAAACTATTTTGATCTCACAATGTTAAAGTGCTTTTTTTGGCCGATACTGATAACCGATAACTGATATATTGGCCAATAAATCTAAATTTATATAATACAATTATAGATCTTTTTTGAGAGCCTCATTACAAAAACAAAAGTCTAAGTAATATCTAAATAATGGAAACAAGTCATTGGACAACATGCAGCCTCTGCACAGACAATAATAAATTATTTTAATTAATCCATACTGTTGATGAAAATGATACGAGTAAAGTATAAGTGCTAGTTTTTATTAATGCATCAATGACTTTGAAAAATATACATCTAAAATTAATATTACTGTTTCAGATATCATATATATATATATTATATGTACAGAAAGACGTGCTTATCCCGTAACGAACCGCTAAAACATTTGCGTACAAAGAATTCACAACATCCTTTTACAGTAGTGTTCCTTTATTTAGCCTATATGACCGACTTGCACTGCACATGTTGCAGTTCACCGAATTTTTCTATTCCAATCATATTTCAAGCCATTTAAACCCATCATGGTGAACAGTGTGCATCTGAAGTGTCTCAGCTGAAGGAAATGATGCAATGTTTATCAGCTTTAATATATCGGCCAAATCTTATCGGGTCGATAACGATAACATTAAAAATGAATGTGTATCGGCCGATATATAGTGCGTCCCTATTAAAAAAATCTTACTGACCCATAACTTTTGATGACAAGACAATTAATCAAAAACAAATAAACTCTCCTTTCATTTCCTCTTTGGCCTGAACTTTATTTCTCACGTAACCTTTTCTATTTCTCTCTTTCTGCTGGATGGAGTGCAGGAATCCCTCCACAGCTTTCTACCAAGCTGTCCAGTCTGGCAGTAGGCTGAAGGACTCAAAGATGACCTATGATAGGTACAGTAATGGGACGGACCCTGGTGTGACACAAATGATGTTTGAGGTGTGCTGCATGGAGCAGGCATGGCTTTGAGGCTTAAATGGTGCTCTCTGAATTAGAGCCCAGCGCAAACATAACCCCGTAATGCTCATATGCAAATTGCAATATTAATAAATGTGGGCTAAAATCCTAAAATGGGATACTTAATCACGTTTCAAACGCATTGCTTTTTTTGCATTAACACAATTAATTAGCTCAAGCCAGTGTTGAGGTTTTAGGAATGTGCCAAAAAAATTCATAATTTGGCTAGTTGGTTAGTTTTCTGAACATCTAGTTGACTGGAACTGAGCATCTCCTATTAAATGCATCACAGCTAAAGATCTTAAATTTACTAGTCAGTTGTTCAACGGCTGTTGCCCAAACTGGCCCGTCATAAGTAGTGGTCGACCGATATATTGGCATGGTTTTTAATAGTTAAATTAGTTTGGCTGATGTGTCTGACTTTTATTTTGAAAGCTGAGAATGCCAGTGACTGAGATCAGATCTGATGAGAGTGAAATGATTAGACGGAACTGTTGAACTAAAAATGTAAACTGAATACAAAAAAGTATTACATTGTTTGCTTTTTTGTTATTAGTAAAAGAAAGGCAAGTGCCATAGTGCTTTCTCATTTACTGTCGGCATTTCGCAAACTTTGGCGAATCCAACCGTGAGGTCTTGTGAAGTGTGCACTTGTATTTTGTTCGTAACAATCTGTGAGGATTGATTGCGGACAGGAGAGTTCAGCGTCACTGGAGACGCGCGATCGGCAAAGTTTAAATCCTCGATTTCAAACTATGCTGCACTACATCCAGTTGGCTGCAGTGTTGTACTCGTGCTATGAAAATATGTGTTCTCCTTATTCCTAATGCACACAGATTTACCAGATGAACCCTGTTGGTTACAGTGTTGACTTCCTATCTATTCATATTTTCAACAATTTCTTTACTTGTCAAAAACACTAATATGTTTACGGAGTCAAGAAGTTGCCATCTAAAGTATAAATGTGTATTTCACGGGTTTAATTTTTTTTTAATCAATTTTCAAATAAGTCAAATAAATACAAATTGAATTTCAGCATGTGTTTTTACTATCTTTGAATTAAATAGTCTGGAAGGCATATATTTATTGACTTTATTTCTGCCATTGGCCACCCCGCTCTCTAGATTATCCTTATCGGCCATCAAAAAATCGCCGTCGCTCGACCGGTTGACCATGCGGTTTTTCATGTTGATTTTGCCTGACACTCCATTTAATGGTATTTGTGGCACTTTGATGTGATCTCTCTTCCAAGTCAGTCTGGTTTCTTGACACTAACCTTACATTCTCAACTCGCATCTTGATTTTAAAGACAAGAATGAGTAGTTGCGTAAGACAAGCAATCCTTTGTTTATATGGACAAGCCTGCAAAAGCTTTATGAGAGCCTTTAAATACCTTTGCTCGAGGTTATCAGCAGCCACTGCTGTGGTCTTAGATATGTTGCAAGACTGGATCTAATTTGTCGGTCGAACAAGTTCCTCAACATAATGTTTCTTTTAAGTGCAAAGGTTCTGCTTAAAATAATCTTTGGTCAGTATGTTGACTCAGTGACATTAGAGAGGATGAGAGGAAATGGCGATGTGTACATGTTTGTGTGGCTTGAAACTGCAAGACTATACTGACAGTGTTGATGGTCCTTTTTTTTTTTTTTTTTTTACCTTTGAGACTGTATAATTCTTTAACAGTTGCGTATGCATGTGTACGAGTGTATGTGCTTGTGAAATTCATCATCACAACAACATGGATAGCAGTTTAGTCTCCCAAATTGTATCAGTGTGATTTTGTACTGAATGCGTTTCCTCTTAAATGGACCTTTTATGGTTGATCCTAATCTGCTTTTCCTGTGTAAGTAAATTGTAGGGAAAAGTACAGAACGTTTCTAAATCAGTGTCTGTTTTGACTCATGTAATCTGATTCAGTGCTGTGGATGGATAGATGGGTTCAGGAAAAACAACCGCAGCATGTATACAGAAAGTTTTTTCAGAATTTTCAGCATCATTATTCCAGACAGCCGTGTCACATGATCATCCAGAAATCATTTTACTATGCTGCTTTGATGCTCAAGAAATCCATCACAGCGTTCAGTGACGTGATTGTTTTTCTTGTGCAAGTTTCTAAATTGAGGTAACTTCAGACTCCACCTGCTTTTGGACAAAAAACCCCTGTAAAAGTATCAGATGGAGGCCACCGCCCCCCACACGGCACTGTACTTTTCTGTACTCCACTCTATTGTTCTGGTTAGTTGTCGTTATGAGGGGCAGAATGACTCGCACGCTGCAGTATTCTCCTGCGCTCACTCACCGCTGCGCCACGAGCCGCTTGATTTCAATGCGTGGCAGGTAATTTTAGCATGTGGCACAGTATAACATGGAAAAAAAAACCTTAACGTTGTGTTTGGACAAGGAAGCAGCAACAGGAGCAGTTTGTTGTTATTTAATGAGCAGGCTTTAAATATCTGCAAATGGTTGCTTTTATGCAGCAGATGTTTTAAATGAGACATTTTTTTTCCCTCCAATCGCAGTGCCTCTGGAGCAAGTGTGGTCGCCATTGATAATAAAATAGAGCAAGCAATGGTAAGTTTTTCATACACACAAAGTAATTTTACAAAATAATTTTTAGACATATTTTTACAAATATTTTAAGAGTTAATAAAGGACCTATTATTTTACTATTTTCAACTTTCTTTAGTGTGTAATGTTGCTGGAACTAAATGTTGAGTGTTACTAACAGACTGGGAAGAGAAGTACTGCAATAATGTAACGTATGTGAAAAATGTGTTTTTTGAACATTTAAACAGCAACCTATAAAGTGAAGACTGTAAAAGGGCATAATAGGTCTTCTGTAATAATGGTTAGTAAAATTGAGCTCGAATGGGTTCTGATGCTGTTGTACTGCTTTTGCTGAAATTGTCGTGTTTTGGCTCTAGGATTTAGTGAAAAGCCATCTGATGTACGCCGTGCGGGAGGAGGTGGAGGTGTTGAAGGAGCAGATAAAGGAGCTCTATGAGAGAAACTCTGTGCTGGAGCGAGAGAATGCAGTGCTCAAATCTCTAGCAAACAGCGAGCAACTCTCCCAACTCACCGTCCAGTCCAATTCCAACCCATCCAACTCTCCCTCCCAGCTTGGGCCCGTCCCGGGCCAGGCTCAGCCCCAGCCCCAACCTCAGCCTTACCTTCAGCTGGACGCCAATAAGACCATGGACTCCCTGCCACGACAACCGCAGCCCAACGTCACTTCCGCCTGAGGCCTCTGCGAATGACGCATATATCATTAGAACAGCAGAGACCCTGTCTCGTTCACTACTTCGCTGAGCGTGCATGCTGTCGGCCATCGGGACGGGTGACCACCAGGTGTTTTCTGCTCGGGCGCAACACGCTAGCATGCCTGTGGACCACGGTCTCGATCGGGGCTCCCGCATGGCCCCTTCCCCCCCCTGGACGAGGTGGAGAGTTTGTGAAGAGAGTTATTTTTTTAATAAAGAGAATCCAGCCATGAAAGCGGTGTATTTTTTAGCATTGCAGTTTTCATGTTGTAAGAAGCGAGAGTCTATTTTCAGAGCCACCGTACTTCACATGATTTCGATTCACCTGTCAAGTTCAATTGTAATATTTGTTATTTATTATTATAGGGCTGCTATTTTCAGAGAGGAACAGTGTCACAGAAGATCAGGTCGAGCGGAACCTCTTCTTAAATCCACCTGTAATTGGTCATGAATTCAAGCGGCAGTCTCACAATATCAATCATCAATGCAACCATAAAGAGAGAGAGTAGCAGTGGCTAGAGTTCAAACACTAACAGCGAAGTTTCTCTGTGGATAAAGAATGTGAACCTGGTGTGAATGTACATTTTGTAAAGTATAAAGAGTAAAAAGAGCGTGACAAGTTTGTACAGGTTTGTGGGTGAAGATCTAAACTGAATCCTCAATGATCTACCCTGATGAAGAAAGCTTCAGTTCTGTTGCTAGTACGTTGGAAAAAGAAGTCAGTTGCCATATTCTCCTGCCCGCTACCCTGATGTCTCACGTTTTTGGGGTTGGGAAGGGGATTTAAAAGAAAAAAAAAAACTGTGAAATAGTTCAACCTACTTTGTAACCAAAGATGCAAAGCTGTGTAATTGTTTTTCTTTTTCCTTTTTTGTTTTCTTATGCACACTCTATGTACTTTTTTTTTTTTTTTTTTAATTGTTCCTCACAATTTTGTTGCTTTTAGGCATGTTCTGCATGATCTGTTATCTGTAAATGTCAAACCACTTTCTTACCTCATATTTGTATTGGGCACTCATATTGTAAGTAGTCTGTGAATAGTATCTGCGGGGGAAGGAGATATGGAGGTGATGGTGAAGAGAAAAATATGAGCTAGTGTGTGACACTAGCCACAGAAAATGAAGTGAGCCATGTTTTGTTCATTTAAATGGTATTTGAATTTCATATGCCAATAGTTTTGTTACATTGCAAATTTTAATGTATTTAAATAAATGCAATATTCAAATTACGAAAATGCTCAGGAATATTCTTTATTAACGGGTGTTGAACCGTCTGCGATACTCTTATTTCTGCTTTATGCACCATGATGATTATTTTCACACTTTAAATCTCACATGATACCACTGTAGGCAGTGACTTCCCCATGCTGAGGAAACATGATGGATTTTTTTTTTTTTCAGGCACAAAAAAGGCCCGCATATTCACTGACAAGGATGAACTTGAATTATGAATGTAAATCCTCACAACAGTCAAGTGAGAGGTTTTAGTCATCACATCAGATTTATGTGGCTGCTTTTCATAGTTGGTGTATGACTCACTTTGAAACAACAGGATACAAACTTTCTGCAACTTACCTAAGCTTGAGTAGTAGAAACGATTGATGCTGATTTCTATTATTTTAAGAATTCATTTTTTAGGATGTTTTCCGCCACACCCAAATATTCGTTATTTTTTGTTTTTGAGATGAAATATGACTTGGACATATTCTTGACTGGTTTCATGTAATCTAAAAAAAAACAAACAAAACATTTAAATACAAAAGAGTAATATTTAATCTGTTTTACTATTATTTTTGTTTCCTTATTTGCATATAGACAACGTTGTCAATACGATACCCGCTCACAAGGATACATGAAAAGGATTCAAAATGCTGCATTATGCCGCCAGGCCAGCAGTTGGCAATGTCACTTTGTTAAAAAAATAAATATGCACCTATAGACAACACGTCATGTGCATGACATCAAAGTTTTAATAAATTTGTGTTTTTGTAGTTTAAATTGGGATGATAACGGTATAGTTTTCAAAAACTTGAAACCCGTTTTCAGAAGTTTGGTTGTTCAGGCCCTCAAAATGCCTGGTAAATGAGCTCCCAAAACACAAAAAGTTTTCTGTTGAATGGTGTCATGTGAACGGCCCCTTTAAAGATGAACCAATGTTAAAATTTTAAATTATAGTGTAAAATAACAATTAGGGGGCATTTACACATGCGTTTCGGCCATTCAATTAAATGACAACAGTCCTGAAAATGCAAACATTTGACAAAGGGTTTCAAAGTGCAATTTTTAAAAAAAAAAAAACGATATCACTATCTTCATGTAAACTATAAAACGTGAACAAAACATGCGCAGTAGCATTATTACTTCCTTGAAAACGTCTATAGGCGTGTAGCGCTTCTAAACAAAGTGATGTCGCCAATTACCGTATGCAAAAAACGCAAAGAAAGAACCTTTCGATTTTCAGTGCATTGTCATGTAAATGTACCTTTAGTTTCAAATGTTCAAAGGAATTTAGTGCATAATGTACAGAAAATTAATAATTGTTATACATTCTTGTAAGAACATTATCATCAATATTGGCTGCTGACAGATGTATCAAATGAGACATTTGTTGCACAATGTTGCATTTTTTTTAATTGAAATATTATAAAACATCTTAAAACAGTTTTTCTCTACAAAAAGAAAGTGTTCTGCTTCATACAACTGCTTTATGAAAAACAAAGTTTATCCAGAAACGTTTAAATTCTGCAACAGCATTACATTATATATATATATATATAAAAAAAACAACAACAACAAAAAATAAAACAGGACGGCATCAAATATCAAGGGCAGTTCAGGAGACGACACAACGTAACTGAAATTCAAGGACAATTATACTTGCTTTGTGAGGACAGAACAGCAGATTTCCAGAAGAAAAAAAAAAAAAAAAAAAAAATCACTTTTCTAAAACAGCTTATCCACTTTCTAATGAAGTCTTTTCCATCAGGGATATTTAATGCGAGTCATGAACAGCGTTAGTTCAGCTCCGGCCCTTGTTTGCCTGTTCTGTCCTGAAGGACTATTGTTCAGTGTGTGATCAGGAATAGAGACACGTGACCAGTGTCTCAGAGTTCAGTTCTAGGCCACAGTGACGAATCGGCCCCCTTTACTGCTCTGCTGCGCTGCCGCCACGCGCTGGTCCTTCAGAATGCGAAACCGCTCGTTGAGGGTCATTCCGGTCTGATAAAGAAAAGCAGAATCATCAAGGTGACCATCAGGTTTATCAGAACTGATCTTGGTATTGTAGAATGTAAAAGTGTTTAGATTTAAATTCATTACTTAGAGGAATAATTCATATTTTAAGCCGATTTCTTAAATCCAGTCTTGATCGATAAATAATTCAGATCAGTTTTGTGAATTAGATCAACAAAATTAGATTAGAAAAAAAAAATAGTTTGACAAATCAGACTTCAGCTATGCTTTCAACCAAAATTAGAAATTTATCTCGTGCACAAAACTGGAATATAACAAAACATTTGCAAATAAAGCACCATTTTCATCCCATGTCTTGAAGAGAGCAAACTTTCTGGGAAGTCGACGCAAAATATCCATTATAAAAATAAAGTTGTTGCAATCGGGGAAGCCACTGTGGCACATTTATCATAAACGATTTGCGTCTCAAAAGACGCCATCATGTTATCTCTAGGGCTGGGATCCAATTGATTCTGGAACAAATCTGATATTTTCAGATTATATCGATTGTGAGCCGTTTTTAACAGCAGTATGCTTTTTAACACTATGCTTTAGAAACCGCCGTATTCTGCTTACATCCAATTCCTTAGACACACCACTTGAACCTTCTATAAAAGTTCATAAAATTAAAAAAGCAAATTGAAGTGAATTACAAGGGTGTTTGCAGAGGGCTGTTTACATTAATCTCACGTCACAAAAGCATTCTGAGGTGAAATTACATTCTCAGACTCACGAATGCACAAGCGCTTTTCTTCATGAGCATTTGAGCATGCAGTTAAAAACTAGCTTAGAGTGCCATCTGCAGTTAAAAAATAAGCTCAGACTCGATTTCGAGAGAGAATCGTAAGGCATCGGAAAAAAATATCATTAATAATATATATAATATATATATAAAATATTATATATAGTCGGCCCAAGTTATCTCCAGTTCGAAGAAATGCAATTGTGAGAGACACTAAGATTATTATTATTATTCTGGTTTCAGTAAAAAATTTACTGTGAATTTTAATCAACTGAATTATGCAATGACTTATGACATCTAATATAACACCATGTTTCAGTGACTCAACAATCAATATAATTGTGATGCGTCTTACCTGCTTTCCAACACTGTTGATGTCAAACTGCAGGGCGACACCTTTAGGAGGTTTCCTCTCTGGCTCTTCTTTAGGTGGAGGTGACGAGCGTGTTGGAGTCACGGGGTGCAACGACCAGGACTGAGCAGGCCTGCAATGGGGAGAAAGTAAGCACATTGTTAATTATGTGCTTCAAAAATCTTCAAAGCATTCACAACATGCCAGAGAAAGGTTAAACCTGTCAAACTAAAATGACAAGACAATAAATGGATGTGGTTAAAGAAAATATGCAGCATATCTAAACATCTTCATGACTCTCATTTCAAATACAAAAACAACTACTACAAATCAAAATATCTGAATGACAAGCATTTTATGCGTTATGAAATTGTGCATCCGGGTTTAATTAAATGTAATCATACTCGGGCTGTGTTCTAGCTGTGGGGTTGTCTATTGACACAGTGAGGATGCCACTGTTGTTTGTAGGAGTGCGCCACCTGGTGAAAAAATGAGGAGAAATCAGTAAGGGTTTTTTAAAACTTATGCTCAGCAGCAAAACAAAAATCAGTAATATTGTGAAATATTACAATTTAAACAACAGCTGTTTTCTATTTTAATAATGTAATTTATTCCTGTGATGTTAAAGCTGAATTTTCAACATCACTCCAGTCTTCACTGTCACATGATCCTTTAGAAATCATTCTGATGCGATGATTTGCTGATCATTTTATTATTATTAATTTTGAAAACAGTTGTGCAGTTTAATATTTTGTAGATTTGTTTTTTCAGGATTCTTTGATTGAATAGGAAGTTATAAGGAAAAGCATATTCTTGAAATAGAAAGATTTAACATTAAAAAAACGTCTTTACTGCCACTGGTGGTCAATTTAATACATCCAGTATTCATTTCTTTAGTAAAAAAAGGCTATGACGTATAAATATAAATGAATATCTTAAGGACCCATTTGAATAATATTAACAACTTGAAGCAGCAATATCACAGGAAAAAAAATGATTGCATAGAAAGAAAAAACTTGAAAAATGGGGTTTACTTACGAGCGAGTTCTCCGTGTGGCTTGAGCAGACTGTGTCTTCTGAACTTGTGCATGAACCTATTTATATATATATATATATATAAAAAAAAAAACAATAATTAAAAAAAACTGTCAAATGCAGCATCTCTGTGTGACCTCTGGGCCAGAAGATAATTAGCTTCTTACTTTAAGTCCTCTTCTGAAGAGGAAGGTGGCCTGTCGTGCTTCTCTCTGCGTTTGTTGGACAGATGGAACATTCCTGTAAAGAGCAGATGATCAATAGAAAACAAACATTTTCACATCACTGAGACAACTTGGGAGGATTCTACTCCGCCCATGATAGTGTCACAATCTAAACAATTTCCAATAATATTAGTTCCCTCCCAGATCTTTCTCTCATTGAATAGCCGTCTTAGAATTACATCACATCATGCAAACATTGTGGGTTGTGTTCAAATTCTCAATTTCACTGAATTACAAATCTAATATTCACATTTCACCTGTACTAATTTTCACCCTCTAATAGTTAAAAATAAAACTGCATTAATTTTGTAGGAGAATAGTTTTTGTTGCGCTTTGCTCTGTGTGGATGGATGAATAATGCCTTTCACAATAGACAATGAACTCTGTTAGAGAACTACATATATCAGTTTATCTGTGCAATCAATCTGCTTACCCACCTTTTAAGTAATAAAAACACCATCTCCACGTCACTTTTACATTCCTCAGTTCTTGCTATCCTCAAAAAGCCAATGTTGATTTATTATGGGTTTTTTTAAACAAGTGATTCCCTGGAGGTTCGAGATTTAGTGAAAGTGAAAAAAGTGAAAGTGAAAGTGGTGATATGGTCAGGTATGGTGACCCATACTTGAAATTTGTGCTCTGCATTTATCCCATCCAAGTGCACACACACAGCAGTGAGTAGTGAACACACATACACACACAGTGAACACACACCCGGAGCAGTGGGCAGCTATTGCTACAGCGCCCGGGGAGCATTTTAGGGTTAGGTGCCTTGCTCAAGGGCACCTTAGTCGTGGTATTGATGGTGGAGAGAATGTTGTTTATTCACAATCCACACCTTCAATTCCTGCCGGTGTGGGAATCGAACCGGCAACCTTCTGATTACAAGCCCAACTCCCTCACCATTAGGCCACGACTACCCTGCTCCATGTCAACCTTTCTTGCTCGATGTGACAACTAACCTCTGCCCCACACACGCATCGTAGTAGCCGGAGGAACTTTTCTCCATTTACAGACATGCAGAGACCCGGACAAGCGAGTTTTGTACGTGCGAAATTTTCCCAAAAAACATCCTGGTCTAAAATGTAAACCCTAAGAATTGGCTTACCATAGTGAATCAAGGTAAAAAAAAAAAACAACACATTTTGGAAGAAGGACTGATGCATGAACTCATTTAAATGAATTTTGAAAAAAAAAAAAAAAAAAAAAAGGTTAAATAGAGTATCTTTAAGCATGATGTTTATATGTGCTTTTTCCACATGTGCTTTCAAAAGTCACTACATATAGCAACCACACAGCTTCCAACTTCCTCTTGGATATTTAAAAAAAAAAAGAAAAAAAAAAAAGACGTCATCTCACCATTTTCTGTGAAGCCTAAAGGGTCTGAGGGAATCTGAGCCCTGAGGTTTATGGGAGTCCATCTGTCTGTTTGGTCTCCTCTGGAGCTGCATCTGTCGCCGCTGGGTGTTTCGCCGTTGGACAAATGGCTGAGATCTCTGAGACCAAAGAAAACGAGCAAAAATACATTCACAAATTTAGGATAATAATAAAAAATAAAAAAATCACCTAATTACCACACTAATTACCATAATCGCCCTTCAGTACAAGATCAGTTTCCACACCTGGTTCAAAGCTGCATTGTTGGGCATCTGTCGGTTCAGCATTGGCCGGTTCTGGGCAGGTCTGTTGAGTGGACTTATCCCTTTAAGCAGAACAGCATTTTTTCTCGCTGCTAAACCAGTGATGACCCCCTGCCCACGACGCCGGGCCACCGTGGGAGGAAGTTTGCGATTTGGACCGAAGCGTTTGTTCACAATACCTCCTACAGCTGGCCAAAACAAAAGTTGTAGATGCTCATCAGCTTTGGCAGAAATCATTTGCACACTATACAGCGCTTAATGTAACAGAATTTGCGATACCGTGGCTGTGTGTGAAATTTGTAATTCCAAAACATGCTTTGAAACAATACATTTTTTTTTTTTAAATAAGAGGGAAATATAACGGAATACTGTTCCCTCAATTGAAAAGTTAACAATAATAAAAAGATAGCTGAAACTCTCACATTTCTCACTTCTTTTCTAGCAATTGTGAGAATATTTTTTATTACATGGCAGCTTCCATAAACTTGTAACACAAGTAACAAATCAAAAAGAAGAAAATGTCACATTCTGACTTCTTTTAGATGGCACTCCAGGTCTTGAGCCAGTTTTCTTCCCTTGGGTGAAGCGACCTTTCACTGGAAGCCTGTACTTTGCCTTCTGGGCCTGGATTTGTTTCTGCTTCTTATTCAGCCGGATAATATCATCTGTGGAATCAGAAGGCATTACATTTCAGCAGAGCAAACTATATCAATCACATCATACAAAGTGTGGGTTGTTCAAATCAACACTAAAATAACAGCAAGCATATCAAACAAAAAACACAATTATGATACATGAAGGTGAATTCAGTAAAATATGCATTAAATATATATTGAAAAAACATTAATCAGCAATCTGGTTAAATAAATGATCCTCAGGAAATGTAGCTAATCGTCGTTACAATAAAACACAACATTGATAAAAGTGGTACATGCATTTCATTCCGATACCAAGCATGTTAACGCCAAATCAGGCTGTGATAGAGCAAATGTAAAATATCGGAATGCTAATCAGCTAAACACATCCGGCTAGTTTTATCTGTGGCATTACCTAAAGACATGTCAACTTTATCGAGACCATCTGTACTTCCGCCACCAAAAGACTGAAAACTAGATTTGCTCATTATGTAGATCGCTCTAAGTTAGATATGAAGAAGCAAACACACTGCCTTCACTTCACGATGTAAAACCCCAGGTGAACAAACTTAGCCTAGCAGACTGGCCAGCTTTCATTGCACACTCAACGCTTCTGCGCCTGCGTCGACCTGAGCTCCAGGGTTGCCAGGTTTTTACAACAAAACCCGCCTAAATTTCTCCTCAAAACATGACCAATCGCGTTCCAGGGGGGTCCCACGGTAAAATCGCTTTCCGGAAGGGTCAAACTCACGTTTTTGGCGGGGTTTCCCTTGTAAAATATGAATTTCAGGGTATACATTTTCATGTTATTTGGGGTCACTTCAACCCGCGAACATGAAAAACAACCTACGGCAACAGTGTAAAGGCAGCCCAATTCCGCGGTAAAACAGTGGACTTGGCAACACTGCCACGCACATCGCGCTGAGAGTCTTGGGAAATGGAGTTACATTACAATACGATACAATACAATAAAATACATTACAATACCAATGACCCAATTTCTTCAGTTTTCACGTAGAGTTTGTAGAAAATACAATACTTTCCACATATATGTGGATATGTATATATATATGTGTGTAAAATTACATGATGTGAACGCACCAATATACTATATACTATATTTATATATTCGTAGCGCAAATGTTACCCAACAAAAAATGATTGTTGGGGTTGGCAAACGACACAAGCCCCGCCCTTGACAGTCATTGGCCAATGAGCGTTGAGTGTTACAAAACTAGCTAACGTTGCACGTGAGAGAAGTCTACAGAATTTACATCTTGCTTGAGTTGTTCGGGGAACAAGTGTATGTTTTCTGTTAGGTTGTATTTTCGTAATGCTTCGTCCACCATATGCAAATGACCTTGCTGTTTTTATCTGACACCTATCCGTGTATGTCTAGTTTGTTTTCTACGTGCTTGTACAGATCCAGCAGAAGAGCGCTGCTCCTCCGTGCCATCAGCGATCCAAACACAATTCTGCTACATTACAACAGCATGTCAGTAAACAAGCGCAACCTGAAACGCCAGAAAGAGTCGCCGAGCAGCGCCGGTGGGAAACAGGCGAAGCTAACAGCAGAGAGAGGAAGAGAGTCCGGCTGGCTGCTGAAGGAAGTGACTGAGCTCCGCAGAGCCGCGCAGGGATGCGAGTTCAACAAAAAGCGCCTCCGTTACTTGTCACTTACCCAGAAAATCAAACAGGGCTCCGATGGGGTCCTCTACTGGATGTCCCGCGACCAAAGAGTCCAAGGTAAATGTACAGAGAAAGAGAAAGTAGCTCAATCAGATTAAATACAATTTCATTTACATTTCTGTTCAAAAGTTAGTGGTCTGATGTTTATGAAATTCTCTTATGCTCCCCAAGGCTGCATTTATTTGACCAAAATACAATAAAATAAGGTAATATAGTAAAATATTATTATAATTGTAAATACCTGTTTTCTATTTAGTTATATTTTAGAAAGTCATTTATTCCTGTGATTCAAAGCTGAAATTTCAGCATGATCCAGATGATGATTTTCTGTTAAAGAAGCAAATTCTTATTATTTATCTATTTTTTTAAAACAGTTTTGCTTATTTTTTGTGAAAACTATATATATATATATATATATATATAATATATATATATATAAAGAAATCATTTGTAACATGGTACATGTATTTACTATCACTCACATTTCATTAGTGTAATGCTGGATAAAATATTAATTTCTTTCAAAAAAATCTTACTCGCCCCAAACTTTTGAAAGGTAGTGTACACTTATGCTGTTTGTGTTGCAGATAACTGGGCACTGATCTATGCTCAGCTGCTGGCGTTGGCTGAAAAACTTCCTCTGCACATCTGCTTCTGCTTGGTGCCTCGATATTTGGACGCAGCTTACAGACAGTACGCCTTTATGCTAAAAGGACTGCAAGAAGTGGCAAAGGTACAAATATATCATGACTTAAATTTGAGACATCATTTGCATCTGTCAGGGTTTGGCATGGAGTGTTTGATGTATGCTGCATACAAACAAAACTGCTTTTGCAAATCATTGCTTAGATTTAGCTACTGAATTAGACCACTACCTTTTCTAAAACCAGTGTTTCTGATTGGCTGTGGCTGCACAACTTGGTAGAATGTGTGGTACTTTAATAACATATAATATTATTCTTTTGTTACAGGAATGCAAAAGCCTGGATATTCAGTTCCACCTGCTGGCAGGAGAACCTGAGCAAAATCTGCCAACCTTTGTTAAAAACTGGAACTTTGGAGCAGTTGTCACTGACTTTAACCCTCTCAGAATCCCCCTACAGTGGATTGAGGCTGTTAAGAAGCACCTTCCATCTGACATCCCTTTCATTCAGGTGTGCCAGTCATCTTTATCCAATTGACCCTTTGTAAACCGTTTGATTGGCAGTCTGACCAATCATAACCCACCATTTTATCCGACAAAGCAGTCAGGGGAGTTAGTAGATTAACGTTGGTGAACTTGAACTTGAAAAATTGTGTACTCACGTCTTTCTGCGCTTGAAACAACATTCCTTCTGAGGTCCATTCATGTTTATTTGATACTATAAATGAACTAGTATGATGAGATGGTCGTAAAATATTACGATATATTAAATATGAAACTCTGTCGACACGTTGTCAGTGTCCTCTTTGCTTCGGGATGTATTTTTCACTACGTGAGAACATGATGTGTGGCACATGGCTTGTTGGACATAGCAACAGTAACTAAAGGGGGCGGGTCTCTGCGAAGGGTCAATTGCATACAATGTTATCACTACTATAATGTTCATTTCTGCCAGTACATACTGATTTGAAACCACGTTAAAATGTCATGCTACTTTAAATCAAGGTTGATGCACATAACGTGGTGCCGTGCTGGGAAGCATCTGAGAAGCTGGAATATGGAGCCAGGACAATACGGGGCAAAATCACTAAACTTCTTCCAGAATTCCTCACAGAGATTCCACTTGTGGACACACATCCACACTCCTCTTCTCAAACAGCAAAGGTTTGATTAAGGATTCCATACTAGTTGTACCAGAGATTTTCCCATATGTACATTAATTTCTGTATTCTTTTCACATTAAGTATGACCCATGTTATCTGAGTAAATCTGAGGAAAAAATGACTACTTTTTCATTTATATAAAAATACATGTATTTAATAAATGTAAAATAGATGTATTATTGTTCTTTAATAACCTTTTTTTTATTTTACTTTATTATTTTTATTTATAATATATAATTAGTAATGTAATATATAAGTAAAAAGTATTATTGGAATGGTAATATATTTATTTATATTGGTAATTAATTTTTTTATTTTGTAATTATTTAAATAATATTATTCATGAAATTATGATTAATAATTAAAATGCTAACAACAAGATATATATTCATATAGTCAAACTGGTGGGTATTCCAGAAAGCAGGTTATGTGACATATCCAGGTATGTTTAAGAGTAAGTAAGCCTATAACCTCAACTTTTGGTCCCAAAAACAGAGGTACCTTTCCGGGTATGTAAGTAGCCATAGCAACTTACTTTCTGAACTTACTCCCTGACACATTTTTGGAACCAGCATACCCCGAGTAAGCAATGTTTGGGTTAATCAACCGAGAGTTAACTTTGCTTTCTGGAATACCCCTCTGTTGTAGTGTAAGAAACACATTTTGTGTTTTGTTTATTGTCGCCATTCTCAAATGGATGACGGAAAATCCTTGTTCTACTTATCAGGGTGATTTCCCGTCTTCATTTTGAAATCCCTCTGTCTTTCAGCCAATAGATTGGGAGAAGTTGCTGTCATCTCTGAAGGTGGACCGGAGTGTTTTCGAGGTGGACTGGGCTCAGCCTGGCACCTCTGCCGGCATGGCCATGTTGGAGTCCTTCATTGACCAACGACTGCGTTTCTTTGCCACCCACCGGAACAATCCCAACTCTGACGCTCTTAGCCATCTCTCCCCCTGGCTCCACACCGGTCAGTTTGCACTCTATCTGTGTGTTTTTAGTGTCTTTTGTGTATGCGGTTAAAGTAAATGGGATGTAGTAAAGAGGTTATAATAGTTACATATGATATGTTTTCTCTTAAAGGTCAGTTGTCTGCTCAGCGTGTCGTGAGGCAGGTGAAACGAGAAAAGAATGCCAGCGAGTCTGTGGCATCTTTTACTGAGGAACTGGTGGTGCGCAGGGAGCTCGCTGACAACTTCTGCTTCTACAACCACAACTACGATGATATTTCAGGCGAGTGCTGTCTCGCTCTCTTCATTCACACAGATAACAAGGTTGTAGCTAATTTGCCATCTTATTTCTGGCCTTTGCACAGGTGCGTATGAATGGGCGAAGAAGACTTTGCAGGAGCACGCTAAGGACCGCAGACAGTACCTTTACACAAAAGAGCAGCTGGAGAACGCCAAGACACACGATCAGCTGTGGAATGCTGCACAGGTAACTTGGAAAAACTTTAAAGTACCTATTTGTTGGTTGTTTTATAATCACTGCAATGACAAAACCAGTGAATCTTGATCTTTTAACCTGTTGAAATGAAGTTTGCGGGTCTGTTGTAGCGTCAGCTGCTGTCTGAAGGGAAGATGCATGGATTCCTGCGCATGTACTGGGCAAAGAAGATCCTGGAATGGACTGCATCCCCTGAAGAAGCCCTCTCTATTGCTATATATCTGAATGACCGTTTATCTTTAGACGGCTGTGATCCCAATGGATACGTGGGTGAGAGACATAATGATGTTTTGATTGCTCTAAGAATCAAATATTTTCTTAATAAATTATACATTTATTAAGCATTCATGTTATAAGAATATGGAAAAAAAAGTATTACACATGGGGCTGCACGATTTATCGCACAATACGAATAATTACACAAATGTGATTCTTAGGCTACGATTATTATTTTTTTATGCGCAGCTTGTCAATGAAGTACGGCTCCAAATGCTAATCCATCTGAAAGCACTGCGAATTTGAGTCGCTTATAAGCTTCGTTTGAAAAAGCAACACGTGTAAAACATCTTTCCAGACACGAGAAGCATTTATTAACATCTTTAATAAAATTTAATATCATGTTTTTACTCCAAACTCACTTCATAACGACAGTTGAGCATCCTTCTGTGACATGATGTGGCTTCTTACGCAGAATAAGGCCGTCGTGTGTTTATTAGTCATGTTTAATCAATCAAAGCATTTCAATCTTCTGTTTATTCAGCTACAGCGATATGCTAGTATGGGTAACTGCAGCTTGGAGTAATGGGCGTACCGAACGGTTTCTCATTGGTGAAAGGACTATTGGTGTTGGCCAATTAGCGGTAACCATACATTTACGTAAATTCCTGACGGCTGTGAGACGTTTATCTATGTCAGGGGTTCCCAAACTTTTTAGCCCGCGACCCCCATGATAAATGCGCTGCTGCTCCGTGTTTAAAAACTTGAATGTATTATTCTTAAGATCATTGACACTATTTTTACATTAAAATAATGGAATTTGGTTGTGTAGTATTATGTAGGATTTATTGCTTTCTGTAGGCCAATAGCGATTTAAGAGTATGGCTCGCCTTTATTCGGCACGCCCCTACGGTTCGGCACCCCCATTACTCCAAGCTGCAGTTACCCCCGTCTCACGATATGACATGTTATCTTCTTCTGCAGTAGGGCTTATTTGGAGTTTCTGCACAAGAGCACCCTCTGGCTTTCAGATGGAGAATCATTTACTACTGATCACAGAGCCGTACAGCTCTGACAAGCTGCGCATTAAATAATCGCAGCCTTTGGCAAAATGAAAAATCTTTGCCAAGTTAAATCATGTACACTACTGTTCAAAAGGTTGGAATCAGTTTTTGAAGGGCACATTATTCAGAACTGACAGTAAAGACTTGTAATGTCTATTTCAGATTTCTATTTCAAATGAATGCTGTTTTTTTTACTTTCTGTACATCAGAGAATCCTAAATAATTATCAAGGTTTCCACTAAAATATGAAGCAGCAAAAGTGTTTTCAACATTGAAAATAATAATGATAATAAGAAATGATTTTTGAGCCGCAAATCAACATTAGAAGGATTTCTGAAGGATCATGTGACTGAAGACTGGAGTAATGATGCTGAAAATTACATGAATAAATTACATTTTAAAATATATTCAAATAGAAAGCATTTATTTTAACATTTCACAATGCAACAGTTTTTTTAATCAAATAAATGCAGCCTTGGTAGGCATAAGAGACATTAGAGACACTTTCAAAAACATTAACAAACCCCAAATTTTTGAGCGGTGTCTTTAGTCTTGCCAAATTGTCTTCATACTTGATTATATAAATGAATCGTTCTTTAATATTCTTCACAGGATGCATGTGGTCCATCTGTGGCATTCATGACCAGGGCTGGGCAGAGAGGCCCATCTTTGGGAAAATTCGCTATATGAATTATGCTGGCTGCAAGCGGAAGTTTGATGTGGCACAGTTTGAGAGGAAGTACGCTGCTATAAAGGAGATCTCCAAAAAAGACACCAAGAAATTGGTGTAGTTTTCAATTTTCAACGTTTGTACTTGTTTTCCTGCTGACATTTTTTTTCTGTAGTGAGGTGAAATTTATTAATGAGATGCAAGTCTAGTTGTTCAACTCTTTTTATGGATCATTGGACCTACAACTATAGCCTAATGTGATGTTACAAAGTACTCTAGTGTGATGCATCGTAGACTTCATAAATGCAGTGTATAGACATTGTAATGTTGTTTTTCTGCATTTTTATGTATAATTGTGGAAGATTCATTCCACTGAAAAATAAAACATTTTTTGTTACAAATATCTCTCATATTGTGCTACAATACAGTGCCTTAGCTCTTTAAGCTCATATTGACCATCTAAAACAGTGGTTATTAACATAAGTGTCGCTAGGGGGCCTCAGCAATCTTCTAAGAGGGCCACAGGATGCCTTGAAAGGATTTGACAGCTGTTGTATAGGGCTCTGTTACATCAGAGTGTAGAAGCATCTAGATAAAGACTGAAAAGTAAACCGGTGAAGGTGCGCAATAAATTAGAGTTTCAGAGATCTTATTTGAGTATTTCACTTCTGAGTAAGACGCATTAGGGACAATTCACTATACAAACATTGAAACGGTGAAATCAAATTGACAATCTATCGCTATAAATGAATCTATATAGCTCATGTTTAGTAAATCATTCAGTTAATCAATTCATTTATATTAAAAGAACCTTAATTAAAATACTAAAAATTGAGATATACCGTAAACTGAATTTTTTTTAACAACAAAACACAAGTCTATATTAGCAATTAATTTTAATTTCTAAAGCTGTACCACAATCTGCATGTAAAATATAATATGATTTGTGTTATCTTACCTCATTCTCTGGCATGCTATTTTTTGTAATAAGACAATAGATATTTTAAATGGAGAAATCATTCTCGCAATATATTGATTCAGAACCTTTTTTCGCACATTGATTTAATCATTCTATTGATGGAACTTAAAAAATTAGTGCAATGACTCATGCTAATCTTGCTATTTCAGGAAGTGTTTTCACACATTTTTCCACAAGCAAAACAGCAGGGAAGATGACAAAAAGAAACTCTTGCAAGTAAACAAGTATTTTAATAAGATCATTATAAAGGATTGACAATGACAACTCGTCTGACTTTTGTTGTTTTTAATGGAGCAGACGGTTATGATATTTCCTTACATATTTTGGTAACACTTTACAATAAGGTCTAATTTTTTTGAATGAGTTAATGCATTAACTAACATGAACTAACAATGAGTATAGCATTTTAGCTTTTATTAACCTTTGTTGATGTTAGTTAATAAAAATGATCATGTAAGTTCACAACATTAACTGTTATCAGATACAGATTTTGATCTTAGTAATTAGTGAATGTTGAGATTAACATTAGATTAATAAATGCTAAATGCTGTATTGTTCATTCATGTTAACCAATGTAGCTAACTAATGTTACCAAAATAAACCTACTGTAAAGTGTTACTCATAATTCCTTGAAAGTGTTTCAGCCAAAAGTTCAAGATTAAGTTAAACTGAAATGAATAGAAATGAGTACAGGGCTGAATAAATACAAAAGCATTTAAATATACATTGGTCGTTACTCAGGAATACAAGTACATTTATATTCATTTAATAAAAAGGCAAATGAAATTGAAAATAACTATGAAAAAGCAAACAAAACAAAACAAAACATGAACACAAACAACAACCCATCAACAATAATAATAATGGATTCAAAGTATTTTGTATTTGCCCTACAGATTTGGCTATTTGGAATATTTAGCTTCCCCCAATATATATATATATATATACAGTATGTATATATATATATATATATATACACACATTATTTAGCAATTGTCAAAGTCCCCAGATATAATCAATGAAATACAAGCACTTTTGACAGCTGATGCATTGGGCTCTGCATAGAAGCATATAGATAAAGAGTGAAAAGTGAACAGGTGATGATGACCAATAAGTTATCAGCCGTTCACCCTCCAGTAAGACACATTACCTCATGCACATACAACAATTCACAATACAAACATCTGCGAAATCAAAAAAACTAAATCTGTTATCATTTGTAGAATATATTTTGAATATTTCACATTCACTGTGTTTACTACATTCCTACAGAACAGAAATAGTAGAACACAAAAAATATAAACGATCTATATAACCATCACATAGCCACAATGATACAAAATCTACCGTCATCATTACATTCAGTCCAAAAGTAGATTTTTATTGGCGAGAACGAGGGCAAACTTACTTGGTTACTGGAAATATTCAAGATTCGCAATTGCAGTCAATACTCTGCGTCATATATTTTATTTTACAAAACATGCTTTATTATTTTACAAGCGTGCATTAAATTGATCAAAAATGATATTTAGTTCTCTCATGAAACTCTAGATGGCACAGGCTGAGAGGTCCTTACTGAATCAGTCTCTACAGGCACAGCTGAGTGCGCAGTAAAAAGTCATTCTGTGGGTTTGTACAATTTAATATGTAAACTTTATTTGACAAAATTCCTTTCTTGGACAGTTTTTTGTGTAAAAAGGAATTAAAATGATCTGTAACAAAATCTACTCAGTTTTGTCATTAAGGATTTTTCTATTCTTATTGAGTAATTCCAAACAGAGAGAATATTGAACGAATCCAGCATGATGGAAATGAGCTGTTTTCAATTGACAAGCATTCCGATTGCAGTGCGAGACAGTGTGGGACATTTCTGATGACAATGTTTGGGGAGCTTTGCTTAGTTTTGTGTTAATATTAACAAACAGGCTTGATAAGGCAGCTGTAAACCTACTGAGCACTTCTGCTGAATGGTTTATGTTCACGAGGCCTGGCTTTACTGGAATCCCGCTGACGATGTGGAGACTGAGGACGACGATCTGACGACGCTTTTTTCAGCTAATTCTTTGACAAAGGTAAGGAAGATCATTTAATTTATTTCTGAAAAACTGTTTTTAATTGTCCAGGTTGCGTGTTATTACCACCAACAAAGTAGGAAATTGTGTTTTAGACCGATCAATGGCTAAAGCAGATATCGTTAAGCTAAAACTATATCGCTGCCTTTTCCAGTGCTCGCATGTAGCCTACTTCTCCCTTTCCAGCCCTTAAAATTACCATTTCAACATTTTGTTTAACTCTGACAAACTCTGAACATAGACGCATTCTGTTGCACAGTATAATTAAGTTTTTTAAGTAAAGTGCAAAAAAGAAAAAAAAATGCAGTTAACTGTTAAATTGTATAAATGTACTCATTTTTATTCTGTTTTTTAATAGGTGCAGCGTAATGAGATGGCGGTGTAAAATCTACAGATTGCCACAAGTGGTGATTTTTTTCATTATAGACTACAACACCGGTCATCTGTAGCTGGAAAATCAGTTTGTCTGCATTTGTATTGCCCAATTTTCTTATAAATAAAGAGTTCTTAATCTTTGATATCTGTCTGTTATTTATTCTTAAAACCTGATGAATTAAAATACATTAATTTAAATAATCCACTTAATATGATTAATAATATTAACTTAACGTTGTGCTTATGTCAAAATAATTTCATTAAGCTGTGTTAATTAATATAGTGTTAATATAGTGTCAATATTTTTGTTTAAAATTTCTATTTGCAGTTACTAATTTTAAATGGTTCACTTTTAATAAGCTCATTTGAAAATTTTAACTTTAATTCTTATTTGTTGAATTGAATTAATAATATTGCTTGCAATCAGTTGCCACAATTTTATTGAGTAGATATAATGTTTTTTATGTGTGTTTTTTTTTTACACTGGTTCCTGCTGTATCGGTAGCCAATGAGCTCGCTGCGCAACCTTCAAATACTTGGTCAGCATTTGCTGAAGCAGTTGCAGCACGCTTACAGAAAACCCTCCACCTTCCCCAGCTCCACTTGTATAGATCTGCTGGGGGTAATTCTGTTGTACAGCAACAGCATGTCTTACTCGCTCACAGCAGCGTGTTGTGTATGTATTGGCAGTAGCAAGTCCCGTGCAGCAGCAATAACAAACAACAGTAGCAGTAGCAATAACAGCAGCAGCAGTGTAGCAGATCTATTCCTCCAAGACCAAACAAATCATCACTGTCATATCCATTACAATGCCAAACACATCCGAGAGTTGTTGCTTTGATCTTTGTATTAATCAAAGAATCCTTTAAAAAAAAATGTATCACGGTTTACACAAAAATAATAAAAAGTTATTTTAAGTTGTGATAATATTTCGCAACAAATAATTCATTTTTGTTCAAGTACATGCACCCTTTATATCTAAATAGAAACCTAAAATTCTGTCATTTATACAGTTTCAGTCCTCAAATTTGACTGGCTGTGAGTATTTTTTCATTTTTCATATGCTTTTATCCAAAGCGACTTACAAGGGGAGCAATTAGGGGTTAGGTGTCTTGCTCAAGGGCACTTTAGTCATGGTATGGAAGGTGGAGAGAGTGCTGTTTCATTCACAATCCCCACTTTCAATTCCTGCCGGCGTGGGAATCGAACCAACAACCTTCAGATTACAAGCCCGACTCCCTCACCACTAGGCCACGACTACCCTAGATGTATGACTTGTCCACTTGCCTGTGTTTGTAGGGTTCAGACTCAGTATGCAGTGCTGAGTGAAAGCGGAGCACATTTGCCTGGAGCCAGGCGCTGTTTTATTGGAAGTCAGAGTATCAGTGTTTTTCAGGGGGAAATGGGCAATCTCACTCCGCTCCACTCATATACGCTCTTCCAGCCCGTCTTTCAGTCTTTGCGTTGCTTGGTGACACATAAAACTTGATGCTTTGGCTTCTTTTGGAACTATTTTCGTTGGCGAAGAAGAAATATACGCACTAACTGACCAATTTCTTTTAAAGTTATAGTTTTGGGCTTCTATTAGACAGGACAGTTGGAGGAGAGACAGGAAACATTGAGAGAGAAAGAGGACCTGGAAAGGACCACGAGCCAAGACTCGAACTCAGGTCACTTGAGTTTTAGCGGCACTATGTGTATGAAGGCTGCCCAGAAAACAGCACTGACCACTTTTTTTGGTAATTTCTTGTGTAAAATGTAAGTTACTTGATAGAAAAACCTTTTTAACATTTGTATTTTTTAAAAAGCTTTAGATAAGTCATTATATGTACACAGAGCAAAATTAAGGTAATAGGGAAAAATCTAGTTCAAAAATTTGGGGGCAGAAAGTTTTTTTTTGGAAGAAGAAGAAGAAGAAATTAATACTTTTATTCAGCAAGGATGTATTATATTGATCAGAAGTCACAGTGCATCAATAATGTTACAGAGTATTTCTATTTTAAGTAAATTCTATTCTTTTGATTTATCAAAGCATCCTGAAAAAATGCATCATGGTTTCCACTAAAATATGAAGCAACTGTTTTCAACACTGATCTTCATAATAAATGTTTCTTGATTATCAAATCATCATATTAGAATGATTTCTGAAGGATTGTGGGACACTGAAGACTGGAGTAATGATGCTGAAAATTCAACTTTGACATTACAGGAATAAATTACATTATTAAAATAGAAAAACATAGTTTTAAATTGTAATAACATTTCAAAATATTACTGCTTTTATTACTGAGCATAAGAGACATCTTCCAAAAACGAAAAATCTAACCCCAAACTTTTGAACAGTATTGTACATTATTTTTCCTGTCGTCAGACTATTAGGCATAATCAGAGTAGGATTTTGCTGCCAGAGCAACTGACAAAGCATTTTGATAAAATAACTTGAACAGATTGCCCTGTGTTTTCTAGAAAGCGTTCGGCAGCCCACGAGGGTTGAGTTTGACAGAAAATGAGACAGAATTGGTGGTAGAAAAAGAGGCAGAAACAACACTACGTAATGTGACCTTACTTATTGAGAGCTGACGATGGTCTTTTTGACACACCACCTCACGGAACATTTCTCTGAAGCGTGAAGACATGAGGTTATACAGGATGGGATTGACCACTGAGCTCAAGTAGAAGAAGACACCAGAAAGAAGATGCACATACTCAAAGACGTGGTGTTTTTCTTCAGTCCAGTGATCAATATAGCTCCACATGACACGATCAATGTGAAAAGGGGCCCAGCAGATTCCAAACACAATCACCAGTGCACCTGTGAAACATTAAAACAAGAGAAAGTATGTATTATTATATTATTTTATGTTATATTGTGGCTGTCAAGTGTTAGTGGATCATGTTGGTCAATGCAATGAACTTCACCTCTGTGAACCGTCCCATACCGGCGTGATCAAAAAGATCTTAAACTGGATGGAACTAGATTAAATATTTTGACTGTTGCGATTCCAAATGGGTTTAATGACCCGTAACTCTGCCTGAGTATCGGACAAGTGTTCACTGTTGGCCAGAGGAGAACTGGCCCCCCGACTAAGCCTGGTTTCTCCCGAGGTTTTTTTCTCCATTTGTTGGAGTTTTGGTTCCTTGCCGCTGTTGCCTTTGGCTTGCTTAAGTTGGGGACACTTGCTTGATGTTCAGCAGTGTTTTTGATATGCCTGCATTGGCGCCGTTGTATGCGAACTGAGCTGAGCCGGATGATCACGTCACTGTTTTCTGCAGTGCTGATATACCTAAATTAACTAGACTAATTACTACTGATATTTGCAACGGAATGAATCAATAATATATAGGATAAGCTGCACAATGACACCATTTTCTTATTAATGTAAAGCTGCTTTGCCACAATTTGCATTGTAAAAAGCGCTATATAAATAAAGATGACTTGACTTGACTTGAACTTGAGCAGAACTGACTTCTCACACCAGCTAACAGTCATTTCAAAAATGACACTAATTCTGAGAAAAGCTCTTCCATCATTTGGTTGCACACTGTTGTTATCTTACACATTTTAAGTGTGGCTTAAGTGTCCAGATACACTTAGAATGTGTTTAAATCTATAAAACAAACTGTTACTCTTGGCACGCATCTGTGCTACTAACAGTATTTATGTTTATGACTAGATCTGAAGTATTTAGTTTGTATCCAAGTATCAAAGTATATGTTGAAAGTTTTTGAGGATGGCCACACAGAGAAGTGCTGACCAGCTATTACAATAAGCCAGATGTAGACTGACGTTATTACTAAATCAGATCCCCTTTGTATTTACAATAACATGACAAGAGGCTGATAAAGCACAGATGAGTATTTTCTGTTTTCTTCTCAACAAAGGTCCATGAGGTTTCTTCCACTGTAGAGCTGCAACTAACGATTATTTTTTCTGTCGACTAATCTAACGATTATTATTTTTATTTTTTCCGATTAGTCGATTACTCTAACGATTATCCCCCCCCCCCCCCCCCCGATTAGTCGACTACCCTAACGATTATTTTTATCAAGTTTTTTTATATTAATCTAGTGATCTTTTTTTAAGTAAGAAGTTAGAACTAATTTAGCAGTTCATTGAGGTGTAGAAACACTGGGACATGCCATTATGTAGCCTAATAATACGATTTGATTTTGATTAAAAATAAGCCACCTATGTGTGGTAGTCAAGTGGTAGACATTTGAACTTTAAAATGAAGAGTGTCAAAGACTTTCTAACAGTCTTAATAGGAACTTTGATAGAGTTCAAGCCATTGAACAAACGTCTCCTGAACCATGTGTTTTTCCTCTTGCGCTGTCTGTAATGCAGGGAGTCTTGTGATTGGTTGTCAAGGGAGGTGAGGCTGCTAAATTCTGATTGGCTGGAATTTTATCACATTGTAACGCTGGTTTGTGTTGAGCAGGCGAGCAACTGAAGCCTCGCACGTGCGAAAGAGAACGTCCGCGCAGATCCAAATAAACTTCTTTGAAATGCAAAACTGATTTTCGTTCGTTCTAAATATTTTCTTATTTACGAGACGAAGATTTTCTCCTCAACTCGCGCAAAAATTGGGCAGAGATCCAATTCCATAGGTGGTACGCCATTTCGGTTTTGCAAAGACAACAAAGGAGCATTTTATTTGGCCTCTGTTTAAAGTATTCCCATACTTTTGATAATCGTGGTCTGGGTTTTTGTGATAGAATGGAACTTTCTCCGTTCCCAGGAGCAGAAACAGGTGTTACACCAGATTCTGCGACCATCGTATTCTGTGACCGCAGAGGGCGTGGTTATCATTGTGCTGCGTCATGTACGCAAATCGCGTAAATTCTGACGATAAAAGACATTCAAAGACATTCGCACGAGAACGTTTCTCTGTATTTATATATAATATAAAAAAATAATAATATATAGAGTATATACACAATATATTATTCGATAAATATTATTCTGAATTGCAAAACAAACAGAAAAAACGTGAAAACGATAACGTGAACGCGCGCCAGCGGTTCAGAGGTGTTCGCGCGAATGTTTAATGAACAACAACATGATGGAAACACACATTTCTCTGCAACTACTACTACTCTGCAAACAATCACATTGCGTTTAATCTGGACAAGCAAATGAGCTTTTACGAAGTGAATAACCTGCATTTCTAAACAAGTTTCGAACAGATTTCACCTTCTTTAGTTTATCGTCAGAAATTATGCGAATTGCGTATATCACGCAGCACAATGATAACCACGCCCACTGCGGTCACAGAATACGATGGTCGTATGGCAAGCCGATTTAGCATTAAATACTCCTTCCCGTCCTAGTCCTAAATCAGTTTTGACTAGTCATAATTCTATTTCCAGATATCTCTTCTGCAATTTTGACTCGTCGTAATTGCAATTGGGATATATACAATGTCATTGTGACTAGTCATAATATGCATTGAAGATATCTACAGTGTTAATTTGACTAGTCGTAATATACATTACAGATATCTACAATGCTTTTATGACTAGTCAAATTCTTCCATTGACTTCAATTGTAAAATATTTTCAGATATCTACAAATGAGTTTTGACTAGTAGAAAACGTAATTAAAGATATCTCCAATGTGATTATGACTAGACAAAACTTAGTTAGAGATATCTCTAATTATAATTTGCACTAGTGGCAATTCAATTAGAGATATCTTCAATTGAATTGCCACTAGTGCAAATCATAATTAGAGATATCTCTAACTGGGTTTTGTCTAGTCATAATCAAATTGGAGATATCTTTAATTCATCGTTTTTTAAGATATCCAAAAATAAATATGTAGATATCTTTAAATAATTTATTACTAGTCAAATTACATTTGTAGATATCTTGAACTGGATTTTTGACTAGGCAACACTTAATTAGAGATATCTTGAATTGGAATTCGTCCTAGTCAAAACTCATTTAAAGATATCTTCAACTTAATTGTAGATATCTCAGTCTGTTTTTTGACAAGGAGGATCTTTATTCGGAGATATCTGCATTCAGCTTTGTGCCTAGGAAGAATTTCAGAGTAGAAATCTTGAATGAATATTCTGACTAGTCGAAATTACTTCATAGATATCTTAATTGTGTTCTCAAACCACCCCTTTGCTAAGCCCCGCCTTTTCTAACCATATTGTCTGCGTGCCAAAAAAATCTCAACGGCCTGACCTGGTTTTCAGGTAATAAAATTACTGTAAAAGTAACTGTGTATGTTATTAACACTGGAATAGTAACTGCATTATTTGCAAATCGCGGGCTTGTTTTGCGTTGTCAACCGTTTTCTGAGGTAATATAGTTGTGGAGAGAGCGCCTCTGGGTGGTGCTGAGGAAATGTAAGTTTCACGTCACGCACGACGGATTCGACTAGGAGCAATTACAATTCAGATATCTTCAAATATAATTGTGACTTGTCGAAACCGAATCACAGATATCTCTAATGACCTTTGCGGATAAATGACGCGTCTTTTAAAGATATCTACGACGTCATTACAGGTATCTTAAATGGAGTTTTGACTAGTCAAATATATATTACAGATATCTCAAATCGGATTTCTTACTAGTGCAATTATAATTGCAGATATCTCTAATTGTCATTCTGACTAGTCGAATTATAATTATCACTCGTCAAAATACAATTGTTACTATCTTTAAATATATTAATAGATAGTCAGAACAAAGTTTAAAAGCTAAAACGGCTTGCCATACTATTCCACTGTAAAACCCTACACACAGAACAAGAATGTGTCATAGTTGAAAGAGCAGGATTGAACTATTTCTTTCTTTTTCTAGCGTAATGTTTAGATAAGAATACTTGAGTTTTTCAGTTTGAACAACAAACACTGGAACTTTCTTATTAACAATGTTTCACGGCTCACGCTGACGGATTTGTGATTTCACACTGTTCATTTGTAAGCCCTGAGTTAACCCACATTGCTGGCATACAGACACCAACACTTGAACGGGACTCACAGAGCATTTTTGTGACTTGCCGATGACGTGCCCTCTGATTAACCCCATCCTGATTGGTCCCGATCTTAGAATCAAAACACTCCCTTTCCCGGTGCAGCTGCAGGCCGATCAGCACATACAGCACACTGATGGTCAGCATTGGCAGTATGAAGAACAGCAGCGCTGTCACTTGCACCAGCAAGTTGTAGATCCATTTACCGTGCACCACCATACACACGCCCGAATCGGGGAAAGTGAGTCCAAAACGGGGCTTTAATGTCTCCACGCCATGAAGACTGGTATTGGGCAAGGCACACAACAGAGAGGCGGCCCATAACACGAGGATAACACGCTTGGCATGAGCATGCGTCGCCGCGTGTTTGGCGTGCAGGGGATGCACCACTGCTCTGTAGCGCTCTGCGCTCAAGGCGGTCACGTTGAGCACAGAGGCAAAGCAGACCGTCTCGAACAGGCAGGTTTTGAAGTAGCAGCCAGCAACGCCAAACAGAAAAGGATAGTTGCTCCAGAGCTCATAAAGCTCCAGAGGGAGACCGAGCAACAGCACAAGGAGGTCAGAAACGGCCAAGCTGAACAGATAGTAGTTTGTCGTTGTGCGCATTACACGGTGACGGGCGATGACAATACAAGTCAGACTGTTGCCCAGCACGCCGACCAGAAAGATGAGCAGGTAGATGACACACATAGGCAGAAAGAAGGGTGAACGGCAAGGGCCGAGGTACTTCTCCAGGTAAGCGCTGCGGCTCAGACAGAGGTCTGATTGGTTCACGGTTCTGTTGTGACATTCTTCCTCTTTGGTGGAGCACCATGATGCATTCACAGCTGCGTAGAGGGAGTCTGGAGAGGAGCAGTTGAACTGGATCATTGGTGACCGGGAGGAAACTGAAACCTGCAGAAGTTACAACAAACACAGACAGGGTTAAAGGGCTTTCAGTTGTTATATTATAACAAGATTAATAAATAAAATAATCAAGATTTTGAATTTTAAAGACATTAATACCTCTCTATATATTTACTAATTATATATTACTAAATATAATATACAAGACATCATATATATATATATATATATCAAATCAAATCAATCGTGATTAATCACATCTAACGTAAAACTTTGGTTTTATTATGTATATATATATATATATATATATATATATATATATATATATATATATATATATGTTTATATATATATATATATAATGTGAGCCTGCACCAAAAAACAGTCATAAGTCGCATGGGTATATTTGTAGCAATAGAGAACAAAACTATGGTGGCCGAGAGAGCTCAAAGTGCTGCAAATAAAAAAAACACATGCAAATAAAAAAAAATGATGGTGATCATCAGTTTGACAACACATGTGCTGCAAATCCTCACAACACATGCAAACACAAAAACGCGCTACATTTACAAAAAGAGCTGAAAAGAGCACAAACCACAATGGAAATGTTTCAAGGGGACCCCAAAAAGTGACGGACCCTTCTAGGACCTGCGTCCAAAACCAGTTCAACTTATTCACTAATCCCTATATAGTGTACGGCATTTGAGTGCACAAAGTGTTCACAATCATTAAATACTATAAAAACAAAACAAAAATAAACAAGTGTACATTATTTCATGTATATATTATTTTTCATAAAGTGTTTTTCACAGATGTCGTGGTCGTCGAGCGCCTCAGGCGGCCGTTACGATTACGTCACATTAGTACGCTACAGATGATTAACAAATATCCACTAACATCCACTAAATGATCATCTCTTAAAGTTTAATGAGTGAAACATCAACGCCACATATTAAAACACTTTTCTGTTAGCGAAACACATTACATGGAGTTAATGCCTACATGATATATTTTAATATTTTTTAGTTTGTGCTGTTGTCAAGTAGGGTCCGTCACTTTTTGGGGTCCCCATGAAACATTTCCGTTGTGGTTTGTGCTCTTTGCAGTGCTTTTTGTAAATGCAGTGCGTTTTTGTGTTTGCTTGTGTTGTGAGGATTTGCAGCACATGTGTTGTCAAACTGATGATCACGTTTTTTTATTTTATTTGCATGTGCTTTTTTTTATTTGCATGTGTTTTCTTATTTGCAGTGCTTTTGAGCTCTCTCGGCCACCATACAATACGTCTTATGGGTCAAAATTTTCGATTTTTCTTTTATGCCAAAAATCATTAAGATATTAAGTCAAAATATATGTATCACGTAATGTTGTAAATGTATCACAAATAGATTTTTGTGAGTGGATATGCATTGCTAAGAACTTCATTTGGACAACTTTAGAGGCGATTTTCTCAATATTTTGATTTTTTTGCACCCTCAGATTCCAGATTTTCAAATAGTTGAATCTATACCAAATATTGTCTTATCCTAACAAACCATACATTAATGGAAAGCTTATTTGTGTGTGTGTGTGCGCACATATATTATATAAACAAACTTATGTTTGATGTGATAAATAAAAATGTTTTGTTTTGACACCACTCAAATATGCTGTAATTAATTTAATATATTTGAAACAGTAACATTTACAGGTTGTTCTGTAAATATTTTTACCTTTTACAGTTTTCTTTTTTTTTTACAGAAATATTCTTGCAAACACAGCTGCCAGTTTTATTTTGTAAAAACGACAGAATTCTCTCTTTTTTTTTCACATGGGACTCTGGGTCTTGTCCCAATCCTGTTCCCCCTCTCTCGTCTGCTTAATGGTTTCCAGGGAAAATGCATTCCATTTCCTATCCACTTCTAAAAGCCAGTTAGCCGTCAGTTTATGTGAACGTGACACACTGCAAATTAGTTTCTCAGGGTCAGATCCCAGTCTTACGAGGCACCGGGGTGCGTGTCTCTGGAAGGAACACTTCACAGCATGTGCGCCACCGCTTCTCAACAGTAACAACGACGTCTCTTGTGTACTTTTCATTGAAAAGATCAGTAAACAGACCCAAACAAAACTGAATAAACACATTAATTCATGGTATGAGATGTTTAATCTGTGGTGCTCAATCCTGCTTCTGGAAATCTAATATTCTGAAGAATTCATTTTCCGCACTTTTAGTTTATTCAGGAGTGGGTACTTAATGATGGAAATAAACTCTGGAAAAGCATGTTTGTTTTTCTGGTTATCATTGTAATTAGTCAGACAGTCGGTCTAAGAGGTTTTAAGGACCACTGCTGGAGTTTAATATAGTCTTTAAAATCTTTTTGAGTTTTGACTGTAAGCTGAAAGCATCATTTTACATTATTTGGTATTCTGCTTCTTAGAAGACGTAATGCCACTTTCAACTAGTGCAGAACAGAACACAAAGTAAACATCCATCAACAAATTAGTATTAATATAAAAAACAGATGCATACACACAGCAATTATTAAACATTATTTGCAATACCGTATAGAATACGGTAATAGAATGATTAAAAATAAAATAAGAGGCTGCCACAAGCAGGAATGTATTTTATTTACTTAATAAATAAATTGATTGGTGATACATGAGTCTAGATAAACACTTTGGTTGGCAGATGTTCAAATGTTATTGTTATCGCATCTATAATTGATGTAGCATTAATCTAATAAGAATTGCCGCAGTTGACAGTTACAGCAAGTATATTGGGACTGTCTAATTTCCACTGTAAACATCTATCAAACAACTAGGATTAATATGCAAATAAGATGCACAACATCAACTCATTTCAATAAACAATTGCCGCCTAAAGCAGAGTCAAATAAGTAACGTTTTTATTAATAATGCTTTGATCAATTTAGGTTTTAGCCTAAACGAGAATCTTGGATTGGATGAGTTGTAGATAAACAGCACCTTTATTTTTTGCCGTAAAAAAAAACAATGTCTGGAAATTTTATTATTGAATAGACAAAAGGAGAACAAAAGAAAACCTACCTGAACAAAATCTTGTGGAAATGATGTTTCTCTGAGGGATATTCCTAAAGGACTGCTACTCATGACTGTCCTGCCTCTCATTACATATCCCTCCTTTTCCAGCAGATGTGATGGTGTGTGGAGTATTCTGACATCCCACTATAAAGCAATGAACAGAAATGCTATATATACACCTACAAGCTCTCTCTACGAACTGTCTCCACACCGTCCCCTCCTACTTATAGTGAGATGGATGACCTTTAAAGTACCGTCACTGTCTTTTCTGTGCACTATAACTGGAAATGTCAGAGTGTAATATTTCACTAAAGTAATTGTACTATGTACAACGTATTGACACATTAATTCTCGCCCTAGAGCTTTTTAAAATATTACACTTATTTTTAATTGGAAGAGTAACATATTTTAGTATTTTTTCTGCCCAGCTTTTACTTTTATGACGGAGTTGTTTAAACCTGCATGAGATGTGCAAAACTTGATGATCCATGCATGATGATCCATGCATGATTCCAGCATGATTTGAGAATGCTCCAGAGAAGAAAGGAAATCTGTTTTTTGTTCAAAGGAGTTCACATGCTCAGTGTCACAAATTTGATTAGTGACCTAGAAAACCTTGTAGAACCTTGATTGTTTAACTTGTCTTTGCTTTTATTTTTTCCTTCAAAATCCTGAAACATTTCTTTTTGTCCATTTTTTTTAATTTAATGCAAACACGTTTCAATGAGGTCTTCCACTGTATTTGTTCTACAGTAATGACTATTGTGAGTTATTGTTGACTATTAAAATTTTATGTGCGTGTGACCCTTGTGAAAAACAAATGCTTAATTGTATAAATTCACACTTGTAGTGAACTTCAAATATTAAGAATATATATGTATATATTTTAAAAAAATTGCAGATAATATAATATTACTGATAAAATGCTATTTTCATGACCGTTTAAAAAGTGCAAACTTTGTAATAATATCAAATAAAACATTGTTTAAAGTAAACCTTTTGTCATGTTTTAAAGAAGTACACTTATTTTAATGTGATGACTAAAGGATACGTAAAGACTTAATTTTAACTGTGTATTTGATTTAACATTTAATGTTCATATATTTTAAACTGCAATTTTGACTAATAACCAATAACAATTTTCTCAATAGAAATTATATTTTAGTTAATAAAGCTTAGCAGCACAATCAGCAATACACTTTATTTCAAAGAAAACATATGAAATTACAGTTACACTTATGTGCTTCTTAAGTGGTTTAAAAAGTACACTTAAGTTGAACTAATTTAAATTGAATAAAATAACAACATGCAGTTAAGTGTCCGAAAACATTCCATTCAGATCACACTTAAATATTATAAATTCCATAATTACTCTTTAAAAGTGTGCTTTATTTTTCACAAGGGAAAGAAAGGATCAGTTGAATAAATAATTAATGCTTTTTTGTTGTTGTTGTTATTGCCTTGTCTGAAAAATAATTGATGCCACATCACTCAAAGTGCGTTAACACAAAATGGAGGACTCTTTGTGGTGTTTAATAACCCTAGAAGGAAGCTTACAGTAGCCTGACAGTGTTTTGGAAACTCTCCACCTCTTCAGCACAAGCAGAGGAAAACCCAGACTGAGACTCAGTGCTTTGAGAGGGGCTTTTATTGCATGTTGGACACAATGCAAGATGTGCAGGAAACCTTGTATCTCTTCACAGCTCAAAGGACATGAAAGAAGGACTAAAATAGGAATATCTATGAATGTGTAATCGAGCCCAGCATGGAAGCATAAATTGTTAATTTCATTCTTCAAAACTTTAGTGTAAAACCATGTTTAATTTTGCTGTCCTAAACATGTTTTATCCAAACGAATGAATATCTGCAAAATGTCTTAAAAATAGAAAGGTTCCAGTTATTGGGCATCTAAAAGAGGATGTGAAACACTGTGTGGCAGGGCTTGTTGTTTAGCTGAGGGATGACTTTGACTTCTGACGTGTATAGTGGGCTCTGGAGGAAGTTTTCCTCAAGTGCCTGTCTGTTTTGCCTCAGTTCTTTGTGCCCTCAATCCTCCTGACCAGCTTCCGAATTACAGTGTGACAGTATTAGCCAAGTGATCATCCGAGAAGAATCTATTTCCTCATGATTGGAGAATTATTCAGTGCTACTTTGACAAATGCCATATGGCCCGTTGTAGATGTTTTACGCATGACTTATTTAAAACTGAACAGCTCTGCTCAGATGAGTTTCAATTCTTATGTAAATTAGGTTAAAATATTCAATTATTATTTTGAAAGAGAGTCAAATTGAACGTCAACCACGCAAATGCCATAGCTCAGCTCCAGTTGGTGTTTAGTGAATTGCCATTCATGGACTGGAGCGATATGTAAAATGTTGAGCATGCATATAAATAAATGAAAAAAAAAAAACCTCATTTTTTGTAGACTACTATCTTTTAAAGTTTTAAACTTTGTTTTTCATACTTTTTCAGCGAACCATAAAAAAAATCATTGCACATGTACCTGTGTGAGCTAACAGTCAGGAGGTAGACAATTATGGTCTCGGTTTCAATAATTCAGGACACTAAAAGAGACCTTTCTACTGACTCTGAAGAACACCAGAAGGAAGATGCTCAGGGTCCCCGATCACCTGCGTGAACGTGCCGTAGTCCTGTTGCAGGAGGCATGGGACTACAGATGTGAACAGAGCAATAAACTGCCGTCACGTCACCTCAGCTAATTCCATCCACTGAACTTGGCTTCTCTGGCGTGTTTATACTATTTTGGGTTCATTTCATTATCGAATAACATTGCTTACTGTGCGATTAATGGTCGAGACAGATGTACGTCTGTGTACATGTGCATACATGCAGAAGATACACAAAACACACGTTATTGGATCATCTATCTGGGCATTGGCTAAAAGTTTTGTCCGCCAGATTTAATGACAATGGATGGAGAATATGCCTCTCAAGACATATGTATACGATTATATAATATATATATACACACACACCACTATAGTTAAACTGTAAACTAACATAAACTGAAATATGATGCAAACCATAGACATATCAGTATTTCATGGATATCATAGATGGACAAAACGTGCTGTTAAATGTTTCTCAGTGGACGCTCATGGACATTTTACCCAAATGCGACGGATTGGATTTATCTCTTGATTGCCATTTCATTAGAAAGGTATGAAGCCTCCTTTGATTTTGCGTGTTGTCATTTGCACACCCGACACATTACCATAATGTTACTGTTGCTGGAGCATCTTTATCGTAAAACAGACACTGTAGACTGACAGTAAGCCTTTAGAACTCTCAAATGATATAACTTATCTTTAATATTTTCGAGAATATCTAAGATGGATAGATGGCTCCTTAGCCTGACCTAATTTGGTAACTTCAAGCTATACAGGTACCTCAGCATCCTGCCTCTTCACCCATGGCCATTTTGGGACGAGGCTCTGGAATGGCTGTCATGACGGGTTGAAGCCTGGAACGTGAAAAGGGAGACTGTGGTTGAGTGGTAGTTGCAGCCAAAACCTGGTGATACAGGTGATCATCTAAGCCACACCAGAAGACGGTCTTGAGGGTGTCATCATTCCAGGTGACGTGATGGGAAAGCTGGAGGAACTCCTCCACATACTCTTCGGTTGAGCAGCCATCTTGAAACAAGGTGATTAGCAGGTCAGTGGTTTGATAGGGGTGTCCATCTTAATAAATAGGTCTGGTCTTCTGTCACACACACAGAAGAGGACAGATGAGGCAAGTGTCTATTATTGATGTGGGATGCAACAAAGGTATTGATGAGTGGCTGATGAAGACTTAGCTGGTGGCGATACGGGTTTCTCTTTGCAGGTGGCATGCAATGTAGGTGAGCAGGAGATCCAGGCAGGAAACACAGGGAGACAGAAGACAGATCAGGAACAAACAGGTGGGGTACTCAAATAGGTTGGGTTGTGGAGCTTGTCACAGACATGGCAGAATGTATCAACAAGGCCTGACAAAGGTGTGCAGGAGCTGTCTTTAAAGGAAGTGCTGATGAGTGGTGATGAGGGTGATGGCTTGTAGGTGCAGGTGATTGATGATGGAGTGCAGGTGATTAGCATGAGGGAAACGTAGTGCAGAGAAGGTGACTGTGACACATATGAATATATGTAAATATATACAGGGCTGGGTGGGTTACTTTTAAAATGTATTTCACTACAGATTACAAAATACATGCTTAAAAAAGTAATTTGTAACATATTTCGTTACATTACTCAAGTTTAGTGACTTAATCTAAATACTTTAGAATACTATGGAATAGTAATAAGTGTGGAACAAACACAAAAAAAGTCATTGGAAGTTTGACTTTTTCCTTCAGAATTGCGTGGTATAAAGTTGCAATTGCGAATTATAAAGTCAGAATTATGAGATATAAACTTACAATATTAAGAAAAGTCAAAATTATATTAACCCACAATATTGAGAAAAGTCTGAATTATGACATGTAAACTCACATATTAAATTCACAATTGCAAGAAAAAAATAGTATTGCAAGTTTGTTAATTCTGACTTTATAACTAGCAATTGTGATTTTAAATCTCGCAATTCTGAGAAAAAGTCAGAATTGTGAAATTGTGAATGGAAAAAACAAATTGCGAAAAAAGCTGCAGTGAACTTTTTTACAATTATAAAACGACTCAAACAACTATCACAAAACATGAAAACAGTCGAAAACATGAAACTTAACTCCACTTTTTCAGACTGTCAGAGTCAGAGAATCACCAATTGCTGTTTAAATGACATTAAAACTCAAAGTAATCACTTTGGTAATCTAAAATACTTTTCAGATGTAACTGTAATCTGATTACCACCCATTTAAAATGAAATACAGTTACTCAAATTTTGTATTTTAAATACGTAACTAAGTTACTTGTATTTCATTACTCCCTAGCCCTGAATATATATATATATATATATATATATATATATATATATATATATTTTTTTTTTTATTCCTTTTCAGAATTTTACTGGAAATTCAAACTTGGGGCTTCAATAAAAGGAAATAACACTGTATTTAATGCCATTGCAAGTGGTATAAAACATGGGGGATACCTTTAATCCTGTTTTCTTGTAAAACAATTCTCTCTCAGTAGAAGGGATTTTGATTTTTGAGGAAAAATTCGATAACCACTTTGTTTCTTATTAACAGAAAATCTATTCCAGCGTCTTCTTTTAAATGGGTGGCATTATACAATGTTAATTGGAATGTCATCTGGTCTCTTCCACACAAATATCTATTAACAAACAAGATTAAAAAAAAAAAGTCACATTTAAAATATTGCAAAGATGCTACCCTTGTACTAGTGTACTTAATGAGTATATGCAAAATATTGAAGAGACATAGAAGAGCTTGTTTCTATTTTTTGGAATGAGTTATGCTCCTATGCAGTTATGCAGAAAAAAACAAATGTCAGAATCTACATTAACACCTTTGATATTGTTTTATTTTATCACAACTCTAACTCTAGGATTCAATACATTATTAATCTTTTTATAATACTTGGCAAGCAATTTTTTATTCACATATGGAATTCTTTGGGTAAGAACACACTATGGTTAATTTTTCTGGTTGATTATAATTGTTTTTGTCTTTGATGGGCATAAAAAAAACAAAAAATCATTCAAAAGTCAAATATTGCTTTCAGTGTTTAACCTTATATAATTTCCCCCCTGTGGTTCATGATTTTTTTTTTTACTTATTTATTTGTTTATTTTTCCCTGTATTATTTTTGTGATTTATGTCTTATCCTTTATTTTTCTTCATGGACTTGTTATAAAGTATTTTGGCGTTAATAATAAATAATAAAAAAGATTATATATAAAAATTTAAAATGAGAAATTTTGAAGTAGAAAGACTATATATATTTTTTGATATTATTCCAACAATCTTTGTTTTATTATATATATATATATATATATATATATATATATATATATATATATATATATATATATATATATACTTTTTTTTTTTTTTTTTTAAAGGGCATGTTGTAACACTATTCATTTGCTGAGTTGCCATTCTTCATTCACCATTTGACTGGACTGTTCATATGTGGACTACTCAAACTTCATTCTCCAACATTCTTCTCCCACACTGCAGCTGAAACACTAAATATTGAAAATTAACTGAATTGACAGTTCTGTCTGGATTTCCAGTACATTTCACCTCTAATCTCTTTGAGGGTTGGACAGCAGCAGATTTATTAATTGCTAGCGGCCAATAGCCGACTCTGAGGGCAGTAAAGCAGAAAATTGTCCTCTTCGTCCCTGAACACAGAAGCTTCCTCATCTAGATGATGCATCCGCTATCTTTTCTCACAAGGTTAAATGGTCAAGTGCTCTGTGGAGATTTGTGAGAGATTTGTGGAGATTATTGGATTGACTCCATTCATTTACCTTTCTGACAGTAAAGGTGCCTTCCTGATCATCAATAGCTCAACAACTTTTTATGAGAACTTTTTCTTCATATTACACATTTACGCTTTAAATAACTCTGTGTCACAGTTATGTTTTGTCATTTGCCATTCATTTCAACTGTTTCCTAATTAGTTCCCTTTGTTTGCTTTCAGTATATATATATATATATATGTTGTTTCTTCATGAGCCTGACAGACTGATGTGATGATGTGATGGGTAGAGACCAGGTGATACCAGACGACCAGGAGTCTAAGGCAGAGCCACTGTTGCAAGTGGTCGAGATTGAGCCAGTGTGGCGGACAACTGCGCCGGAGCTGGTGGAAGTGAGGGAAGGAGGAGCCTGATGGAGCCGAAGAAGTGGAGGAACGAGGCACAGCGGAGGCCCAGAGGTCTGTGGCGGACCTGGAGCGAGGACTGACCAAAGTGTAGCTGACTGGATGGAGCTGGAAAGATGATGGTCCCAGGTGGAGCTATGGGAGTAAGGAGCCAAGGTGACAAAGGAGAAGATGAAGAAGGTTGACTGCTGGGTGGGACCAACAGAGGAAGAAGGACTTCGAAAGGGACCCGGATGTCCAACGAGCCAGGACCGACAGAGAAAGAAGAGCTTCAAGTTTTGGGACATGGGTGGGCGCCAGGATGTCGAGCTCCACCAGTACTCCCGCTGGGATGGATGTAGAAACTGGCTCACATCTGGTCAAACTGGGCAGCAAGCTTTGTGTCTAGGACTAATGAGACTGCAGGCTCTGGCTCCGTTGCAGGCATAAGCTCTGGCACTGGATCCAAGGCGGGCATCAGCTCAGGCTCAGGATCTGCGCTGAACTGAGGCTCATTATTCATGGTGGGCTTAACGGAGTGCTGGACAAATTGAGGTTTTGGGTCTGAGGACATCAACAATGGATAGGAACATTCTAAGGACAATGACTTTGCTTGCTGTTAGGTTTTCCACAAGTCCACAAGCCATAATATCCCATCCAGAAAATGGATTTTAATGAAGCATCATCTAAATAAAAGTGCTGGGCCTACTGACAGAACTGGGGCGAGTAATCAAAGAGAGAACCTCACGGATGAGGACAATAAACACTGCTAAATTCATATTTAATCCTTTCCATGGTCCAGTGTTCTGTCATGTGGATGACAAAAGAGGGTCAAATAAACACATCAGAGTGCACGAATAGCAACCAACACCTGACAAAGAAAAAACTAAACTTATGGCAATATAGACACAGAGAACTGATGATCTAAACAAGAAACAGGCGGATGAAATCGCTGAAACAATGAATAACCATGACAAGCAATGAACACAAGCTAGAAACAACCAAAGGGATACAGAGGAAATAATGAGATACAAACTAAAAGTCCATTGGTGCATCTCAATTTGCTTACTATCCGCTCTAAATAGTATCCTAAATTTGAATTGGTGCGTTCCAAATCGTAGTATGTTGAAACGAGTATTCCAAAGATACCTGGATGGTCTACTTTTTCCGGTTACAAGCTAAAGTGCAGATCCGAATACTAATGCCTAATGTTGCCCATTGTGAACTTTTATATAGATGCGTTTGTTCATGAACTTTTAAATACATCAATATGCAAACATGAGGAGAGTTTCATTTTCAGTGAACAGTAGACACTGTTAAGTTCACACAGAACGCGTTTTTGCTGTTAAAAACAGTAGGTCATTGGAATAAAAAAAAGCAAAAGCATTCTATAAATCCTTTTTTTAAAGATGAATTTATTTGAACTTCACCACTGCGTTTTTTGAATCCTGTGGCATGCGCAAGACACTACAAAAGACTCGAGCGCAACAGTTAAAGACGTCCGTCTTGTGCGTGTTTACATGAAAAACAATGGAAAAGTAGCGCAGTTGAATGGACAAACTCGTTCTGTGTGAACGGCCCCTTAATACTTATGCGTAAATGCTATTGAAACTATTATCCACCACTTCTGACTCTGTGGATGTCTTTGCGTTCCACTGGACAGCAAACAGCTGGACAGACACTGGCTGGAGGATAAACCTTGCGACAGGGACCCTGTGGCTCTAGTGCCAAATCATGCAGATGAGCTGATGCTTCCTGACCTGAAACGCAACCAAAACCTGCATGTTGAGCTTTCACAAACTGCAGAGGCTCCATCATCTCTTCAAACTCTGTTCAGAACAGGGGTGACCAATCCTGCTCCTGGAGGGCCACTGTCCTGCAGTGTTTAGCTCCTACCCAAATTAAACACACATAAACCAGCTAATTGAAAGCAAGCCTGCAACTTTTGCTGAAAAAAGCGTTATAGCTTTTTTTAATGGATGTCAATGGAGGAGAGGCTTCACTACGCTAAATAAACTGCTTTTCTGAGGAAACAGCTAATCATTTAATGAATTGACAAATGAAATCTTCAACACGTTTGCTATAAACATTAATTTTGGAAAATTGCGGACATGTATGATTCAGTTTTCGGCACTTTTCATTCATTTCTATGGTCTCTGTAAACAGTGATTGACTGTCACACTCTGAATGAAATTTACTGACGTGAAGGCTGTGTGTGATGTGATTGGTTATCAAGGCACAAGTGATCCAAGTTTGCCGTTGCGCTTTTTCCAATGGTAGAGCCACGGACCCTCATATCTCCCAATAATGAGATAATCTCTTACTAGGGATACTAGAAACTTCAGGTGTCTTGAGGAAAGTTAGAGCTAAACTCTGTTGTACAGTGACTCTCCAGGACCAAATTTGGACATCCCTGGTTTTGACACTACTATATCAGATCCTGCTCCTCCAGACCAACTGCCCTGCAGAGTTTAGTTCCAACCCTAATCACACGCCGTGGCTAATCAAGCTCTTCAGAATTGCTTATAAACACAGGCAGGAGTGCTGAAGTAGGTTGGAAGTAAACTTTGCAGGACAGTGGGTCCCCAGGGGCAGGACTGAAGACCTCTGTACAAGACGATATTTTGTGATTGTGACTGCTATGAGAAAATATGTATCACTTTGCATTGGATTGTGGTTGTGGTTATGTTAAACCATGTGTAATATTTATAGGATGATCAAATGCCATCTCCACATCTTCCACTGTCCTGTGGCTATGAGTATCTGTTATGTAATCAATGCTAAACAAAGGAAAACTATAATATGCTGTTCTCTTCAAATGACTGATTTGCTTGAGAAATATACCGTTAAAAAGGTTCATTTGGGTCTATGAGTTCTATGATTATTGGTTAATATATTCATGTTTAATGGGTCATTTTAAAAAACATTTCCAGTGATAAAATAAATAAAATAAAATGAAAAATATCAATTAATAAAATATAATTGTAACGAGGTTCAATGGAAGGAAGGAGGCAGGAACCGGCGAACGTTCAACATAGTTTAATAATAAAATAAACAAACAATAAAACGAAAGTAAAAGGGCGGCAGTTCCTCACGGCGACTGCCGCCCACACAAACAAAATAAACCACAACATAAAGTCCAGGCCTGGTCCTCTCTCGTCCTTCACTGTCGTCACTCCTCTTTTATGCTTCCGCAGCTCCTCCGTGAGAGATACGAGACCGGTGTAGCGCGCAGCTGACGCTCATTATCACTCGCGTCACCGGCCTCGCGCCGTTCCCTCAATTAATTTTTTAAGCCTAAATTAATAAAATCCCATGATGGGAACCCCTAAAAGGTTCTAAATGTATAATTTTTTTTTTTTTTAATTGATCAATAGCATTTAATACAGGGAATTCCTCTACTGGAAACTACTAAGAACACATGTAATACCTTTAAATTTTGCACATAAGTGAAACCAACTGTAAAATGTTACCATTAAAGGGATAGTTCACCCAAATAATTAAGTAAAATTAAAATCAAAACGTTTTGTCTTTACATATTTCTAACAGAAAAAGTCATTCCTCTCGACTTTCCCTGTGGAGTCTTTGGTTCACCACCAGATGCCTCAGTGTCAGATGTTTTGTTCCTATTGTCTGTTCTCAAATATCTGTTATATGTTATGTGTTAAATACTCTGCATAGTTTTTCAGGTCATCTTGGACAAGTTCCACAGCAGTGCTGTGCTGTATCCACTGTCAGATGTCTCATATTTCCCCCCACTTTCTGTTCAGTTATAGTTTTATTGCTGACATATCTATATGGTCATTTTTTTCTTCTTGTTCAGTTTTTCCATAATTGTGCAGTGTGTAGAAATTTGTGAGTTGTCTTGCAGTTAATTTTAACACAGACCACTCTTACAACCATGAACAAAAATGGCTTGCTTCTTGATGAATTCAACTCTCCACTGAATAAGAGTAAACAAGGACAAAATCAACCAAGCTTTAAGAACTTTCTTTGTTTTAACACAAACTAATTATTAATTATGAGATGTTTGTGATTTCGGGCTCTATACTTACAGTTGCAGTTGACTTTCTGTTTTGGAAAGTGAGTTTCAATGCTTCATCAGCTGATCAACAGTGGCACCTATTGACCAGACTGTACATCTATTCCTTCATATTTTTTTTTTGTATCAAATTAAATGATCTAACCTTACTAAATTAATTTCATGGAGTCTTGCAGATTTACTCAAAATGTATTTTAAGATTAGACGTTTTTTATGCCCTTTGAAGTAACAGTATAGTAAAGTAGTCAATTTTTATAGTTTGGTGTTTCTAGGTTTAAATTAAAATATATATTCAATTTATAAAACTATAAAACACATATTTTATCCATTTTGCCATATGTTTTGTTGGTTGAATCTGTGAAATTGATGCATGCATCAATACAACATTGTAAAAGAGAAATGAACTTACAACAATTTAGCCTGCAAAACAGATCCAGGAATGTAGGCACCAAGACAAAAGAACTTTTTGTTGACTTCAGGAAGTGGTCAGAATCCCCTAGATTCTTTGGCTCACAAATTATTGGTGACCTCATCTGAACAACAGATTCGGAGGATATACTGTTTACGATGCATGGGGAAATGTGACATCTTATTTAACCAAAACACTGTTTAAAAGGTTAGTGTTTTTGATCGTTTTCAACTGAATTATTTTCATGAAAACACCCCAAAATGTGAATTATTATAATTAAAAATATTAAAAAATAATAACAATATAGCCTATTTTAATTCAAATAGGCCGGTTTGACAGACAGAGCTTACTAAGCCAGGATTACGCCTTAGTTCAATTGACCTTGGTTTGATTAATCTGACCAATCATAACCCCGAATCCCCCCGACAAAGCAGTCAGTGGAGTTAGTAGATTAACATTGGTGAACTTGAACTTGAAAATTGTGTGTACTCACGTCTTTGAAACAACATTCCTTCTGATGTTCATTCATGTGTATTTGATGCTATAAATGAACTAGTATGAAGAGATGGTTCATGAGCCGCTTGAAGGATCTGTCACGACACATTAAAGAGCCACTATACGGTATTTAGTGTTTAAACTTATTTAAAAACTACAATATTTTAAAAATGAAATTGTTTCATACATTGTCAGTGTCCTCTTTGCTCCACGCTGTATTTCTCACTGCGTGAGAACATGATGTGTGGCCTGAGAGCGCACGACTTGTCGGGTCTTTACGAAGGGTCAATTAGGGCATTTTAATATAGATTTTAAGATATGCTTTCAGTTAAAACAGCTCAAACATTGCATTTTAGTCTAGGACTAGCTTAAGCCTGGTCTGTGAAACCAAGGCCCGGTTTTTCAAAAGTAATCCACTAGGATTTTGGATAACGGATTGGATCAAATCTTGAAAATGTGTTTTTCCAAAGAAAAAACGGATTACATAATCGAATTAGATCACGTAATCCAATCTTGGTTTTGATCCGGATAAAACTTTTAGTTTGGGTTTTTCAGAACTTTTTTGTAGGATTTGGATCACTTTGATCCAAAAGATCTGGATTAAACTGATCCCATCAGAAGGGTGGATTCAGCGTGGATTTCATGGCCAACATGTAATGAAAACTTAAAAAATGTATGAAATAATGCTATATTTGGATCATGCAGTATCTTACAAGATATCCTGTTTATTCATCAGGTTTTAATTTCATTTGTTCATCCGTCAGGCTCCAGTGATTAGGTAGGCTTTAACATATTCAGCCTTTCAGCACAGACCTCATAAAATAATCCCCCAAACAGCGGTCAAAATTGAGCAAAAACAATAAATTTTATTCTGTCACTAATTGATAAATATATTCATCACAATCGAAAATATTTTTGTTTTTAGAATATTTATTAGTGATGCATGCAATGATTACAGAATAACCAAAAAAATGCAAAGAATGGCAATCAATGATTTTTGAAATCAAAAACAAATCCAAATCAGAAATAGTGTCTAACTATTGCATCCCTTGTTTCACGTCCTGTTTGCTCGTTCTGGCAGAATGCAAATAAAAATAAACTTATACTAACCCCACACTGGCTATTATACTTGTTGCTCTTTACATATCTATAGTTCAACATTGTGATTTCCTATCCTGTTTGAGCGCTGGTTATCCAGATTTGGTGATCCTGAAAAGTTCCCATCCGGATCAGATTGATCCAATCCGACGTTGCTTTAAAAAACTGGCTCCAAAAGTAAGATGGATTACGTGATCACGGATCGCAAAAAAAGGATTACTAAATCCGGATCAATTTTATACCGATTAAACCTTTTGAAAAACCGGGCCCAGGTGATAATATCTTTTGTAGTATTATCAATAACTCTTTAAGTACAGTATTATTTTTTGAGTATCTGTTTCACCAATTTTAACTTATTAATTAACAAATAAACAAACACTAATTTTTTCGTATGAACTTCGTATGAAGCAAATCAGGTTTTTCTTTTTAGCTATTTTTAGAATGTCTCTCTCAGCGTGAGAAGGTAGAGGGCGCTGTTTCCCTCAATCGTTCTCATACCTCATCTATGAGTCGAGTGGGTGTCAACAGAGACTCGATTCACTCAACGCCAACAGTATCGAAACTAAGCAGTGAGCGATTTCATACACAACAAACCAGCGTGACATGGAACCTACGAATTTACAGGTAAATATATCCATTAACAAATTTCAAGGCAGTGTGAATTCACTAGATAAAGTGTTGTCGTTTGAGATGTTTAATTGCAGATACGTGACCATTTTCTTAGGAAAAGTTTTAGGAACCACTTTCACATTCACCACTCTCGCAACCACGGTCATTATTTCTAAATAAAGCTGGGCTTTGAGTGATTGAGGACGTAATAACACAGAGGGTATGTTTCAAAACCTAGTTTAGACAGCAGGTAGTGGTTCCAGAAGCTCATATGATGCCTATGAAATGCTGGCAGATGAGCCGCTGCTTGACTAACCCCGGACATTACTGATCAGTCTTGGATGATATCTGTTCATGAACAATTTTGAGTATTTTGCCGTTGAAGTGTGACGATTAACTGAAAGGAGTTTAAGACACCACTCGTCCCTCAAAATAAAGCATGTATGAAGAGCAGGTAGTTGTCATATTCACTGGTGTGTTCAACAAAGCCTCATAAATCATTACATAGGCACATTCACATTTACAGTACATATGTCATACTGTACGATAGTCAAGCTAATGAAGGCAAAAGCCACATTATAGTCATGTCACTAGAGATTTGTGTCTTGTGGATGTTACATTTGAGATTTTTAAATATATAACACTCTCAATCTCTGGTAGACTCATTTGAATAATAATAATTTGAAGTAAAGTGTCACTGATTTGTCATAAATCACTAGATTTTTGATGCATCACTCACGGTACAAACGTGCTTCCAGTTATATAGTTATTATATGCCATTATTTATTCATATTTAAATATTGAGCTACATGTTGTGTAATTGTGCTTGAAGTATGTACACACTTTAAAATCTCTGCAAGATGTTCATATCTCACTCACCTTGTAATTATGTGTATCTCAAATGTCTTCAATTCAGGTGCGATAATGAGTTAATGTAAGCAAACTGCACATGCTTCATTTCACAGAAAGCTATAGCTGTAGCCAACAAAGCTTCACAGGAGGACCAGGATGGAAATTATGAGGAGGCGGTTAAATCTTATCAACATGCAGTGAAATATTTTCTGCATATAGTAAAACGTGAGTGCACAAATATATAACTAGCTTATAAACAGTGTTCGTTGGTCATTTTCTTGCCAATTTAACCCTTTGTCTCCATGCATTCAGGTGAACCCCAGGGTAAGGAGGGCAATCAGAAGATCAGAGATAAGTGTAAGCAGTATCTCGACAGAGCAGAAGAGCTCCAAGATTATCTTGATAAGAGAGAGGTTACTATCAAATTATCACAGTCTCTTTGTGTATTTATGAATATGTCCAAGCAGTCTTTTTTTTATATCATTTATATCAAGATATATCATTTACAAAGGAGTGCTATTTCTTTATTTTGTTCAGTCTTGATACACTGTCTACTGCGGTTTAATAACAAATATTGGACACTAATGCATCTTTGGTAATTAATATTATTTTGGTCAAATTAATTTTGACCAACAATTTAAACCACTCTGAGAACACTAATAGTGCATTGAAGCATGGTGGCAGAATCGTTCTGTATCGTGGACTGAAAAACATGCAGAGGAAAATTTGAGCTAAGTAAATAAAAATGCAGAAGGGAAAACAATCTGTGGTCTGCTAAACCACTGGACACACTAAAGTAGTTCAAACGGAACATTAGTTGCATGGCCGAAAGCTCCTATACATTACGCTGTGCTCGCATACAGGGGGTGTAAGTTTGAATCCAGCAAGCGACATTTCCTCTTCTCATTTCCTGTTCCTGGAAATAAAACATTAGTAGTAAAAAATCCAGACTGTAGTGGGCCTAGATATCACTGTGTGTTATATAATATAGCTGCTTTGACCTGTCTTCAGTCTTCAATCTTGTGTTTTACGGACATTTGGAGAGGGGTCTCATCATATTCTCAGTGTGTACACACATTGATATGGTCAGCAAATTAAATTGTGTGACGGTTGTGTGTCAGAAAGATAAACAGCAGTGGACTTAGTACAAAGCCCTGGGGGTCTCCAGTAGCCTATTTTCTATCCTTATTGTGGTCTGTTGCTTAGTCTTGGATTCTCAGTTGCAGAGAGAGGTGCTTCTTCAACACCCCCATTCCCCCCAAAAAAGCATGAAGGGGTATGCCATGGTATCCTGTGGTTTTGCTTGTAAGTATATTTGTTGGGGCCTTAATACAGTATGTACCAAGTCTCTTAAAACACTAATTGCAGTGTGGAAGTGCGTTTGTAAAACATTTTATTTCGGCAGAACATTTAACATTTTGTGTCTAGGAGGCAAGTAGTTGTTCCGCCATTGACGCATTGTGGGTTATTGTTGCTTAAGTTTATTTTCAGGGTGCCTGCCTTTTTTTAAAGGTTTGGTTCTTTTGACAGTAAAATGTTTAGTCTTTGCTATCCTAATCTGACAGCAGTGTCATAGATTATAACAGTTGAGCCATGCTCCTGGCTGTTGGATATGTGTGGGTTTTTAGGGACCTGGAGGGGCCGCTATATTCCTTTCAGCAGCTTTCTGTTGGTCAACATCCATATTACCAACTTGAACCCATTGCAGTCTGTAGGTAAATCTTTCACTCTAAATCGCAGATTGCATTGATTCCTATTTGAAAGACTGGATTTTGCAATGGTCAATATGACAACAAATTAATTTGTATGAATATGTTTAGTTGTGGGTTTTCGCTCACCCCACTGATAGTTATGGTTTAGAGGAGAACCATTATGCTTATTTTTCTTTCTCGTGAGATTTTGGGTTAGACGCAACAATGCTTCAAGTTATCCAACAGAGATGCAGCTAAATTCTTCACAAAAACCTTAATGGATCATCCTCCTCTAAATTTGCTGACTCTATTCAATATTTCTCAGCTACCAATATAACCTCACTACAGTTATTTTAAAGTGAAAATTAAATGTTGTTTACATGCCATTCATACGGGTGGTTTTATGGAGACTGAAAATGAAGAGGGCTTGGTGATGACAAGCATTTCTTTTTCTTTTAAATATTTTGCATTGACGAATCATGCGCAATAAGACCGGGAACGTTATTAAGAAATTACTAAGGGTATATTTTGATTTATGTTGACTGTAAAGGCAGTGAACCATTTTGCATATATCCATTGTCTGTTTGGACATACTACATTATATTTGTTGTTTGTTTGGTGTCCACCATGGTGCCTTTTTGTTACAACACGGATCTAAAAGAAACAAGAATAAGATATTTATCTTATTACTACCCTGTCATATTGCAATATAATATGTGATAATGTTTAAGCAATGTAAAGGCTCCTGCCTGTGCGACCTTTCAGTTTGACAATAGCACACTTGTTTATAGCTCAGTTATCTCGCTGCTGACTTCAGTCTTTTGGTTGCTGTATCACTATAGTAACACAACTGGACTGTTGTGAATGTGCAGATTTCTAGTATTAATACTTAAGTCAATATAATAATAGCAATGAGACTGGAGTTAGTTATCACACGTTTTATTCCAGGGAATAATTCTCCTGGTGGGCCGGGGAATGTAGTTTAGAGACACTGACCACTATAAGGGGTAAGTTATCACATGGGATCTGTTATTGGTTAGAGACCAAATGTGTCTTATAAGTTGAGGAAAAAATGCCAGAGGCGTAATTATTTAAAATGAATGTAATGCAAAAAAATATTAATTCAAACAGTGTGGCAAACAGACGTTTTGTCAGTATTAAATTATATTAAACATAATATATCCTGTCCTGACGTTTTCCCAACTGATATTACAAAAATATTTAGGAAATATGAAAAATATAAAGTGCTTGAAACCAACATCACCTTCCACTTTAGTTGTTTTCAAGTAACTGGAATCACTGTAACTTGGATAAATTCAAAAGATTACAATCAAACGGTCGCATGTACAACATGTGATATATTTCCGGGCAGCCAGTTATGCTTTCTGATGTTTGGCGGCATCAGGTTGACAGAGTCCTTTGTTTTTTTTACTACAATAAACTTTAATATGACGACGACAACAACTTCTATTACGTAGGACTGAGTCATTTATTGTTTGCTCCCGATACCGGAGTCGTTTTTAAGGGCGCGCCAAAGAGGCGTGACTTTCGCGTATGACGCATGGCATTTTTTGGAACACGTGAGCGTGGTGGCGGAAGTGACATTCGACATTTTAATGCGGAAGTTGTTTTTCTTCTGTTATTCAACGATCTCAAAAATAAGTGCTGAAAAATCGTTATTTTCCAATCCTCGTTGTTAGTTTGTAAAAACGAGTTTGTAACAGTTTGATAATATAACACTGTCTTTATATTTCCGAAACACGTCGTACGTTCTTGATTTTTTCCAGCCCCTATGGCTGCCAACAACAACTTACAGGTAAGTTAGCCAACAAATTTACTCGCAGTTTTTCAACTGACAGCAAGAACGTTAACTTATGGATTTCATTAAGATAAAAACCAAGCTTTGTCGTGTTTGTAAATTAATACATTTCAAAGCAATCATTTTGTAGCAAACATGGAGAAATGATCGCCTAGCTAACCCATCCCTTACTAGCACTCACCATGTTTTCTTTAACTTGTCATATATATATATATATATATATATACACTAACAAACCTGTTACAGTCGTAATCATTCTTAATTGATTGCACGTCAGATTATAAATGGCATTTTAAAGGTTAATGAGACAATGACGTTAGCAGAGATTGGATAAGCTAACTATACTTTTAGGTGTTGGTTTGACAATTGTCTGATTTGCTCCAAGTTTACTTCTAAAGTTAGTTTTGTGTTTAGGAATACAATTATTACATCTATTAATCTTTTAAAGCAAACTTTTAAGCATGAAAGTTGCAGATGCCTTGTCAATCGTTTTCGTTTGTTTGTTAAGAGTGTGCTTTCACTCACACAGTCCATGTTAATGAAACTGCATTAGTTAACAGCTACATTGCATTTTTCCTCAAGCCCATTCTGAGACAATCCTATAATTTTTTTCTACACAGAAAGCCATAGATCTGGCCAGTAAGGCATCTCAGGAGGATAAGGCCGAAAACTATGAAGAGGCCCTGCGTTTATATCAGCATGCTGTTCAGTATTTCTTGCATGTTGTCAAATGTAAGTATGCAGCAGAAATCTGTTTTTTTCTGTATACAGACTGTAGTGGTTTGCTTAATGTATTGTTTTTACAGTTACATATGCTAATTTATCAGTACGGTTAAGCAGAATACATGTATTAACTGTTTCTTTTTCATTTTTTTTACAAAGATGAAGCACAGGGCGATAAGGCTAAACAAAGCATCCGGGCCAAATGTGCTGAATATTTAGACCGGGCTGAGAAGCTGAAAGAGTATTTAAAGAAGAAAGAGAAAGCCCCCGCGAAACCAGTGAAGGAGTCCCAGTCCAGTGACAAAGGGTGGGTGTTGTGGATCTTGTTAGTTGATTAAGTTTTAAAAACATGCATGTATGCTTTTAAAATGCGTGTTCGATTTCTGTGAATCAGCCAAATATCAAAATGACAAATATTATCCAATCGTTTTTGAGAATAAAATATCATGTCTAGTCTGAATGCCCTACTTAAAAATGCACCTAATCTGTCTCTGATAGACCCCAACTATAAAGTGCTTCCTTTACACTGACTAATTGATTGGCCATTCAGATAACCCATATATATTTAAAATATTAGTTTTGCATATCCCTAACTGATACTGTGTTCATGTCTATGCAAAGTCATGTTTTCGTTTTTTTGGGGGGTTTTTTCCGGGTGATTAATCGCACATATATATATATATAATATATATATATATATATATATAATATATATATATATATATATATATATATATATATAGCTCGACATTAACGCTTTTACGCTTGTCTGATACAAGTGGACTTTTTGAAAGGACAAGTGAAAGTGAATTTTACTTACCTGAAAGGACAAGTGAAAGTAAATTTTACTTCCCTGAAAGGACAAGTGGCCTGATTAAAATGTCAGTGACAAAAAAAATAACTATGGAATCACCAGAATGCGAGAATGACTTTGATTTTATTACGTTTAGTGTAAGTGGCGTTCGATAGTGGATAATAATCATGTATAATGTAGCCTATTGACAGTTCTGCTCTGGCTTTATAGGTAATATTTTCATTGGCAAAATTGAGCAAAAGCAATATTTTGTCTAAAATATAACACAATATTAACTTCTTATTTATTTATCAGTATTACTTTTGCACTTGTGCTGTTTGGGACAAAAACAACTCTCATGTGAAATTGTGCTCGTTACTCGTGTGATGTTCCTTACCTAGATTATATAATATAAATATGTGACAAACTCATACAGTAGCATTTTTGCCCTGATAGCTTGTATTTTAGGGGCATTTAACTGTGTTCTATAGGCTACATCAAGCAATGAGCTGTTGCCCTGCATCATGTTCATCACCAATCAACTTTATAAAAGTGTAAGATGAACTTCGTAGTCTGGGGTAGGTGGGTGCGTTAAATGCGTTAATAATTTAAACGTTATTTTTTTTCTCAGAACTAATTAATTAAATTAATGTTAAATCAACAGCCCTAAAAATAGCACTGCATTAATCTCTATTGAAGCTTTGAAAGTTATTCAGTCAAGATCGGTGAGGGATGTTGTCTTTTTTTCACCTTTTTTTCCGTTCATTGAAATTAATGAGACAAACTCCAGCAGGTTTATTAATCTGCCGCCACTTTAAGACCTGACATAGATCTGACGCGCGTCGTTCAAGAACGTCGTTCTGCCGCACTGGCTTTTTTGTGCACATTTCACATTATATTTTTAACCCTAGGAATGAGAGTGATGGAGAAGGAGATGACCCAGAGAAAAAGAAATTTCAGAATCAGCTCTCAGGTTAGTTATTCCCTGTAAAAAAACACTTTCTTCTAAATACTACAAAATTGCAAATTTAGTTTTTCACTTTAGTACTATTTATTACTTTTAGTCTTGAGTAAATATTAAGCAAAAACAACACTTTTTGATCCCAACAAATCTCAGTTGAATCGTATTGACTGATTCAAACTCTGGTTCTTCTATCACAGGAGCCATTGTCATGGAGAAGCCGAACATTAAATGGAATGATGTCGCCGGGTTAGAGGGGGCCAAAGAGGCTTTGAAAGAAGCCGTCATTCTGCCAATCAAATTCCCACATCTCTTCACAGGCAAGGCTTTTTCTTGCCTGGACCAACAATATCAACTAATGGGATAATGCTTTCATGTAACGACGCCAGTATTGTGCTTTTCTTAGTAGTTTGATGGCTGAAATTGCAACCTTTCCAATACCCGGTAAAAGGAACATCAGGACTGATGTTGATGGATAATGATACAAATCGTTTCTGTCTCAGGTAAAAGAACTCCATGGAGGGGAATCCTTCTGTTCGGGCCTCCAGGAACAGGCAAATCTTACCTGGCCAAAGCGGTAGCGACCGAAGCCAACAATTCCACCTTCTTCTCCATTTCCTCCTCAGACCTGGTATCCAAATGGCTGGGAGAGAGTGAAAAGTGAGAAATGGTGTTGGTTACCTTTACCAGGACATGATGAGAGTCTGGATGTTTGCTAGAAAGCTAACACATGAAATGCTTATTAAATTTATGTTTTGTAACAGTTTACTCCGATTAATAGGACACCCTTGATAGTCTATAATTGGTAAACAATACTGAAGCTGGGCCTTTTATGTGGGTCTTTGAACAGAATTTGGTATCCAGCAAACTTGACTCACCAATGTACCTGTGAATGGGAATTCTGTGTGGGTTTATAATTAGTTCTCATGGCCGCACGTTCAGGTGCACTACCCTTAGGAAATGATAGAGTACCGGAAAGATCTACAGTTCTGATTAAGTAGTTAAAATGATGCCGTGCGATGTCTAAACGGGTCCTTTTTCTCCCTCAGGCTGGTGAAGAACTTGTTCACTTTGGCCCGAGAGCACAAGCCCTCGATTATCTTTATCGATGAGATCGATTCACTCTGCGGCTCCAGGAGCGAGAATGAAAGCGAAGCAGCTCGCAGAATCAAAACGGAGTTTCTGGTTCAGATGCAAGGTGAAAATATTTACATGTTGTGATTGTCTGTAACAGGGATGTCTATTCCCAGTTTAGCTTCAATCCTAATAAAACACACCACAAAGAAATGAATGATTAACGTTGTGTTTGTCTGAAACACATTCTGAATCAGCAGCGATGTAAAATCATGTGATCAAATTAAATCACTGTCATGTTTGTCTCTAGGAAGTTATTTTTTTTCCCAGATAGAATTGCATTTGAATATTTATTTGGGTGAATTTTATTTGTCCAGGTTATTATATTTATATCAGTTTTGCATAGTGAGATTATTTTTTTACTGTCTGTGATGTCAAAAAAATATTAAATTGTATATTCATGTGTCATGTTAGTATTTGTTGTAGTGCTTTTTAATTTTTGCTGGTCTGTGGTGATATTCACCTGTTTGTTGTTTCAAAGAAAAATATAAGGTTTAAGACCTTAAGTTTTTTTCACCGTATGAATCGTCAGTACTGTCTAATTCATATTCATGTCTTTATAGGTGTTGGTAATGACAATGAAGGGATCCTGGTACTGGGAGCCACAAACATCCCATGGACGTTGGATTCTGCCATCAGAAGACGGTAATAATCTGTTTCCATGAGTGACTGATTTACCATGGAATGCTGAAAGAGAGCAGTCAGAGAGGAGTGATATATCCGTTAATCTCATTAACCTATGTGCCAGTGTGATGCATCATGTTTTAATCACCTGAGTCACATCGGCTAGAACAGGTTTTTCAACTCTTGTCACTCATATATGAGCCAGAGACCATGAATTAGTATGAATCATGTGGAATGTTACTATGAAAGATGCGCAGGTTTCAGTATGTTGTTTATGTTGATCCTTTTGAAATCCTGGACGTTTGAAAGGTTTGCATGTACACTACATTTCAAAAGGTTGGGGCAGTAAGATTTTTTTGTTTTTGAAAGAAATAATTAAATTAATATTCAGCAAGGATGCATTAAATTGATCAAAAGCGACAAAGGCATTTATAATGTTTCTATAGATTTCTAGTTCAAATTAAAGGCATAGTTCACCCAAAAATGAAAAATTATCCCATGATTTACTCACCCTCAAGCCATCCTAGGTATATATTACCATTTTCTTTCAGATGAGCACAACAGAGATGCATTTAAAAATATCCTGGCTCTTTCAAGCCTTATAATGGATGTGAACCGGGGGCCTGTTTTGAACCCCCCCCCCCAAAAATGCATCCATCCAAAATAAATATAATCCATACAGCTCCTGGGGGTTAACAAAAGCCATCTGAAGTGAAGCAATGGGTTTTTGTAAGAAGAACTATCCATGTAACTTTCTAATCAAAAATAAATAACTTCCGCCAGATGACTGAATGCATACTGCGTAAGTCGACTTGGTCCAAATTAGTGACCCCTGAAGTGATGTATGACGCAGGATGTTGGAGTAACGTAAGCTTAGACGCCTCTCGCGGTTGAAACAAATGGAGCTGTGCAACAAACTCACTCCTCTTCTCTTTATCGAAATCCTCTGACATTTCTCTTTAAAATGTATTGTTATTGACTTCTAATTCACGACCACTGTTTTGTTTTGCTCTATCCTTGCGTGTCCGTGTTTGTCATTGCATCATGCGATGGGTCAGAGGTTACTCTTCTGATGCAAATCGAGGCGTACAGCTGTCTGCAGGGAGCTAGTTGTTAGAGTTAATAAAGTGAACTCCTTGGAGCCGTACGGACCATATATATGATGGATGGATGCATTTATTTGGGGCTTCAAAACGTGCCCCCCGTTCAATACCTTTCTAAAGCTTGGTAGAGCTAGGATATTTTTTTTAAATATTTCTGGTTTTGTTCGTCTGAAGGAAGATTGTCATATACAGGATGGCTTGAGTTTGAGTAAATCATGGGGCTAATTTTCATTTTTGGGTGAACAATCCCTTTAATTCTTTTTATTTATCAAAGAATCCTTAAAATCTATCATGGTTTCCACAAATATATTAAGCAGCACATGTTTTCAACATTGATAATAATAATGATGGTAGTAAATGTTTCTTGAGGAGCAAATCCGCATATTAGAATGATTTCTGAAGGATCATGTGACACTGAAGACTGGAGTAATGATGCTGAATGCATCACAGCAATAAATTGCATTTTAAAATGTATTCAAATAGAAAGCAGTTTATTTTACATTGTAATAATATTTCTGTTTTTACTATATTTTTGATCAAATAGATGTAGCCTTGATGAGCTTCTTTTAAAATAAATCTTACTGAAGTCAAACTTTTGAACGGCATTGTATGTATAAATATCCTCGACCTATAAGGCGACAATGAATAATCTTGCATATTAGAGATGATTCCCGAACCTCCATTTGTTTCATAGATTTGCTTGTTTGACTATTGTTTTAATAAGTAAAAAAAAAAAAAAAAAATGTAACACTAATGAATGAGTGTGTCTCCATCTACCACTTTTAATTGTAAGTGTATATGTTATATATGTCTTCTGTGTTGTGTTTAGATTTGAGAAACGTATCTACATCCCGCTGCCAGAAGAGCACGCTCGTGGGTTCATGTTCAAACTCAATCTGGGCAGCACACCGAACAGTCTCACCGAATCAGACTTCATGACTCTGGGCAAGAAGACAGATGGATACTCTGGTGCTGACATCAGCGTCATCGTCAGAGACGCTCTCATGCAGCCCGTCAGGAAGGTTCAGTCTGCCACTCACTTTAAACGGGTGAGTCCTGCCAGACATCCATTACGTTAACCCTTTAAGAAATGGAGACTGTAAATGTAAACGTGTGAAATTTGAGTCGTTATAATGAATCAAATGAATCACTCCCCTTTTCTAACTGTAACCATTTTTTTCCTATTATTAGGTACGAGGGCCATCAAGAAATGACCCGAATGTCATAGTGGATGACCTCCTAACCCCTTGCTCCCCAGGTGATCCACAGGCTGTAGAAATGACATGGATGGAGGTTCCTGGAGAGAAACTTTTGGAGCCAATTGTTTCCATGGTGAGTGTTTTTAGTTCTCATATTTTTTGCCCCATCAGTACACACTAATTGTGATTGTTCATAAGAAAAAAGTTATACGGTGTCCTAACCAGTGCTGCAAAGTTTCAGTGTCAAACTAATTATTTTACTTACTGAAGCATGCATTAAATTGATGAAAATCTTTAAAATGAGAGTAAAGATATTTATAATGTTCCAAAATATTTCTATTTCAAGTAAGTTCTGTTCTTTATTCAAAGGCTCCTGAATTTTTTTTTAATCATGGTTATAACAAAAAATATTAAACAGAACAACTGTTTTCAACATCAATAATAATGTTTCTTGAGCAGCAAATCAGCATGTTAGAAGGGATCAGGATCATGTGACACTGAAGACTGGGGTAATGATGATGAATATTCAGCTTTGCATCACAGTGGCCTATGATGCCCCCTTTTTTACAAGATGTACCCAGAATGTGTCTTTGAAGTTTCAGCTCAAAATACCCCACAGGTCATTTGTTATACCATATTGTAAACGGCCATTTTTGAGTGGAAGGAAAAACATGCTGTTTTCTTGCATATATCTTTAAATGCAAATGAGCTGCTACTCCCCACCCTGCTTTCCTGAAGGGAGCTGAGCTGAGCCTGTACAATTCATGCTCCGGATACTCCGCCAAAAATGAACAAAACCTTTGTTTGGTTTTGCTTATCATCTCTATCTTTGTCGTCATGAAAGTTAAGGTAGTTGCTAGGTGATTTTTTTTTTTTTAAACTTTGTCAGAATTGACTTTGCTGAATCTCTCGACTTAAGATGGGTGTAGCTCAAGTAATTTTTATTGTCGGATTCTAACAAATCATACATCATTTTAATTTTTTTTTTAAATAAAGAATGTGAGAATAATAGCTCAATTTTGAGAATTTGCTCATTGCAACTCATTTTGCCAGCACGAGTCACATATTATATTATTATGATTCAAACAACAGAAAAACAGAAAATCACTCACTGTTCTTGACTGAATAGCTTTAATAAGAATACATTTCTTGAATGCTGCTGTTAAATGCTCATGGCAGACTGTGTACGGCTCACTCAGGGGAGGAGCTAAGCCAGTAGGGCTGATTCAGTCACCAGTGGGGGCGGGGCTCCCCCCTCTTACGTAAGAGTAGGGGGGAAATCTGGATTTGTTGGGATTATAAAAAAGGAGTGGGTGGATTTTTACCATTATAGGCTGATTGTTTAAACACTGTGGATACACATCTTTGTTCAAACACCTTTTTTATAAAAGTGAATTTTGCGTAATAGGTGCCCTTTTAAAATGACATTTTAAAATAAATGAAAAAAGTCTCGTTATTTTAAATTACATTATAAATAATTATTTTCACTGTATTATTGACCAAATAAATAAATAGACTTCTTTAAACATCATTAAAAAATCCTTACTGACATCTTTTAATGGTTGAAGCAAAAAGTATAGTATTTATAAATGAAAAATGTATTAATATACTTTTTTTTTTTAAAGAAATATTAATAATATTAGTATTTTTCTTTAATTTAAATAAATAGGTTAACATTTGATAGAAAAAAAAAGGAAACAATGAATGTTTTTCTTATATTATACAAAAACTTGCGGAGATTTGCAAGAATGTTATGGTCCTTTAATCAAGCCACCATTAAGCTCTACCTTTACCTACAGTCGGACATGCTGAGGTCCCTCACCAACACAAAGCCCACCGTCAACGAGCAGGATCTGGAGAAGCTGAAAAAGTTCACAGAGGACTTTGGACAGGAGGGCTGAACTGAGCCGGTCTCCCAAAACCAAAGCCAACAGATTGTGATTGTAACGTCTTCTCTCTTGCCCTTCACACGCCCCTCTCTTCCTTTCGTACCCATGCTCTTCCTCTGACCGATGGACCCCCCTCAGCTCAGGCTAAAGGCTAAATGTAAAATGAAATGTGTATCTCTTCAAGCCCATGTCAGTTTTTTTTTTCCTTTCTTTCAATAGCTGCTCTGCCTGCAAGGCTGCCACCAGTACCTTGTGACCATCATGCATCTTTCATCATTAATCAGCGGTCTCAATCATAACTATCTGTGCTTAATGTCTGTCTATGATTAACCGAGTTGGCAGGGCCTAAAAAACAATTAGCAAATATAATAAGTTGTTACTTTACGCTGTGACTAATCGTTTGAAGAAATACTAATGTCACTGTTTACAGTCGCATAAGTCTGAATGGACAAAGGTTAAGCTCCGCTGACACATGAACACTTTTCAGCCCCATCTTAAAATTCTTTTGTTGGCTGTGCTTTGTAGAAGAACCATTGAAAGTGGCTGTTTGTTATTGCAAAGACCTCTTTTATGGGTGTTGGTAATGAGAGCTGTTTTTCCAGAGTTTTCTGTTTTTCCTTTGCGTTTGAGAAAGTCACACTTATTTGCATTTGATCTCCGTTTAACAATTTAGGCACTCTTTACATATACTACATATGTCTCCATGTACAGCGTTACTTTCAGTATATTACTGTAAAACTTGATATTTCTTCACTGAGTTATGAGTTACATTATATGTTTGGGGCCAACGTTAGACGTTTGTAAATTCACTTGCTGAGGCTCAGCACACAATGTGCCTTTTTTGCATTCTCCTCCTATCTGTCTGTCTCTGTCTGTCGCTCTACAACTACATAAACAGATACACAGATTCACACATACTGATGCTTATTGATGGATATATAACTGTTTTTATAGGCAGAACATTTGGGAATGATTCAATGATATTTGCACATTTCATTTTAAACCTTTACAACTATATATCAATCTGTATACAGCTCCTATGCGTTTATAGGGTGTTTGGTTTGCCATTTAAAAAAAAAAAAAACATTAAGGCATTGTACTATTAGAATAATAATATAGTATAGAAACGTTTGGTTTGTTTTAAGGATATGTCCTGTTAAACAGACAGTTTAAAAGTGGTTTATCGTTCATTTTATTATTCACGTGTAAATAAAGGTTGAAATGGAAATAACTTGTCAGGTGTGGTTTGAATAACTCAATAATGTTTTTTTGTTTTTGGAAAAACCTATAGTTTGGCTATTGAAACGGCTCATAGAATACCTAAAAACATTTCAGTCGTCTTTTACGTTAAAGTGACAGTTTGGCAGTATTCCTGCTGTGGAAAGAATGTTGAACTTTGGAACTTGTAGTCTGTTTTTAACGCTACGCAGGGGTAAACTGAGGTTCAAGAAACTACAACTCCCATAATTCCATCGCTCAAGCGCAGTATCCCGTTCAAAGTGTATAGATTCAGTGTTTTGGTTCATGTAGTGAAAGGAAAGAGTTAGCTTTTGCGGTTTTACGACTTCAACTGAGTATTTAATCTACCGCACAAGCCTCTAGCATATAACCAGATAATATAAGACCATAAACAGCTCTTCTGAAGGCCTGTTATCTTCTGTCCGCGAGACAGGGGAGTGCCTGGAATTGGATATTTAGCTTGTGAGCTAACGTCAGCAGCATCAGGTTGACCCATGTCCTCTGAGGAGGCTCTCGGCTCCGCGCTCTCAAACTGGCTCACCTTTAACTCCTGGTGGCTGCTTCTGCCTTTCATTATGCTCCTGGTAGTGGCTGCGTTCATCGTGGCCTTCGTGCTGCTGCTGTACATGATATCCCCGTTAATAAGCCCCAAACCTCTCAAATTGAACGGGGCCCATGTGGTGGTAAGTTCATATAATTCTATTATAAATAACAGCAAACAGGTCTTATCTAAAAGTAGCTAAGTATAACCAAGCAAAACAAATATTCTATGGTGGTTGTCAATACGTTATGTTTTCAATATATTGCAAAAGCGTTATAATGTAGTTTCATGAAACGTTAATTGTTGCTGTTTATTCATAAAGTCATTATATGCACTGACACTGGACAATCTGGAACCTAATGATCACTGAAAAATCTTCATTATCTGTCACATGTCTCTGCTATTGTACTCAGTGGACGAATGCAAATGTGCGTTTGACTTATTTGTGTCATCAGTTGGTGAATCTATTTGTTATGACTTAAGGTCATATTGCACTGGAGGCCAAATAGATTCATTCTTGTACTGGTTATGCAACTATCTGTTCCAGGGCAATGGACCTTTTCAAGCGGCCACTGCATGTTTTCGCATTTGCTAAGGTTCATAGTTTATCAAGAGCTCAAACTTATTTAGTTGTTAATGAACAGCATGTTGAGCTCTCTACGAATAGGCCATTTTTATCTGTTTCACGATTTCCTAAGGTAAGCAAAGCTTTGTATATAAAAGGCTTATTTCTAATTTAACCATTGTTTCTTTATATTATTTAAAGCAGTTGGTCTAATACATAAAGAGCTCAAATGGATCGTTCTATGTGTATTATATGAATTCATCACACACTTTTTTCAGCAGCCTTTATTCGATTTTTCTTAAATATGCTTATTTATGCTTAATATTTGCTTAATATTTTTCTCCATATGCTTTTAAAAAAAAGATCCACGAGTAAAACCATCCAGTTCCCAGATAAATAACACACTATTCTCAGAGTTAATATAGATCTGTCTTACACATGTATGTTGTGAAAAATCAGTTTCTCTATAAAAAATATGAACTGTATTTTGTAAGTTGCAACCTTACCCGACTGTTGCAACTGTTTGAGAACAGGTACACATTTGTGGCACCTGCAATGTAGATTATTGCTATTGGATTTTCTGGTGCTTTTACCTGGTGAATTTGTTTAAATTATCTCTCAAAGCTGCATATTTTATTAAAATGATGTGAACTATGACTTGCATGGTTTGTAATAAATCTGCTCTGAATATGCTGTGGATCAGGTGACCGGAGGCAGCAGTGGGATTGGGAAGTGTATTGCCATGGAATGCTACAAACATGGTGCCTTCATCACTCTGGTGGCACGAGATGAGGTTTGTCATGTGCACGTCACTGTATGTGTATGTCATCTGTCAGGGACTGAATACACCGCTCTTCAAAAGTTTGGGGTCGGCAATCTCTTAGTAGCTAAGCTAAGGCTGCATTTATTTAAAGAAAAATACAGTAAAAACAGTAATATTATGAAATATTTAAAATGTAATTTATTCCTGTAATGGTAAAGCTGAATCTTCAGCATCATTCAGTGTCACATGATCCTTCAGAAATCATGATGGTTTGATGCTCAGGAAACATTTATTATTATCAATGTTGAAACAAAAAAGTACTGCTTAATGTTTGTAGAAACCATGATAGATTTGAATAGAAAGTGGGGGGGGGGCAGCATTTAGAATAGAAATCTTTTGTAACATTGTAAATCATGCGTGCTGAAAAAAATTATTAATTTCTTTAAAAGAAATCTTATTGACCCCAAACTTTGTGATGTAAGTACATGTTTCCCTACAGCACAAGCTGGTTCAAGCCAAGAAAGAAGTGGAGAAATGTGCCATAAATGATAAGCAAGTATGTATTTATTTGGACAAGTGTGTATTTTTTGGACTCTTAAAATCCACTCAGAAATCCTAAATGCGCTTGACATGTATTGTTATGATCACCCCTAGGTGGTGCTTTGCATTTCTGTTGATGTGTCGAAAGACTACAGCCAAGTGGAGAGTGTCATAAAACAAGTACGTTTATTCTGTTTGCCAATTTATAAGAATCCTTTCGCAAATTACTTTGTCAACATTTATTCTGTTTTATTCATTGTTTTAAGACAAACTCTTCAGATGGTTTTTCATGGTTGCTGACTGTTGGGTGTTTTTATTTGATGTCCAGGCTCAAGAGAAGCTGGGTCCAGTGGACATGCTGGTGAATTGTGCCGGGACGTCTATATCTGGGAAGTTTGAGGAAGTGGAAGTTGACCGCTTCAAGGTAAGAGCAGCATATCATCGACATTCGGGTGGGCATTTTTTTTTCATTTTAATTAATTTAATTTAATTTCATATATGTTTGCCTATTGTATACTGCTGAAACGGTACTTTAAACATCTTTGCGAGGAGCGAAAAAGAACTTCAGCATGATCTAGACCTTTAGCAACGCAATAGAAATCACTCAGGATACCCCAACAACCCTTACAGCAACATGCTAAAAACACTTAAATAATTTAAGCAACCACCCTTAATCCTCTAGCATTGAGATGGCTAGACATCTATTCCTGAGATAAAGCGTGTCCTTTACTATAAAGGCACAGAAGGAAAGTTTTGCCACTAGAGGTTGTTTACTCAAAACAAGAACTAAGGCGTAGCTTGATGAGCATGGATTCATGGGAGTTGTCGTCTTCACCTCCACAGCCGATGGAAAGCAGTCCGATGGGACTCGGGCAGAAATCTTGTTCATAGATAAGCTAATGTTTTAAAGTTTTATTAACATTACTGTGATATGAAGCAGGGTGAGGCAGAGAGCGTGGTGCATTTCACATGGCTGTTTTTATTATGCTTATATGCCACAGTGGACCACTGCTGCTCCTCTTTTCGTTTTATTTATTTTATGATTGCAGTTATTTTTCACATATGTCGGTTCCTGCCTCCCCCTTCCCTGAACTTGAACTTTTACAATTATGTTTGATCAAATAAATTCTCATTATTTTATTTTATTCTAATGAAACAGCCGCAAGTGCTGAATTACTTCTCATTCAGGTCTCTTTATCTGACTAATTAAAATTGTGAGGTAACGGCACTAGTTTACTTGATCAAAACAATCATGCTAAAAACACATTTGAGTGTGTTGAAAGTAATGTTAAGGTTACTCTGTGCGTTCGCTTGCAGGCTGGTATGAGACACTTGTTGCTCATTGCAGGATTATTTGTGTTGCTAAATGGTATGCAATTAATTTTAAAATGTAATGTATGGCAGAGAAAATGCTATTATATATTTATATATATATATATAAAAACGTCACAATATATTAAAGCTTGTTTCCATGGTTTCTAATGAAAGTAAAACTGGAAATGGGGGGGGTAATGCAGACATTACGTCATTGAAATTGTTATAATTGTGTATTTCTCTGGATTTAAACATTGTTGGAAAAGTACACAAGTCAACAACATATATAATATATTATTAACATATCATATAATTTGTCATATATCGTCAAAATACATACATATTGCCTTTTACAGAAATTGATGGAGGTGAACTATCTGGGCAGTGTTTACCCCACCCGGGCTGTGATCACCACTATGAAGGAAAGGCGGATGGGCCGCATCATGTTTGTGTCATCACAGGGAGGGCAGATTGGCCTCTTTGGCTACACGGCCTACTCGCCATCCAAATTCGCCCTGCGTGGTCTGGCTGAGGCCTTGCAGATGGAGGTGTGTATGTATACATGACGCTCACTCAGTATCTACCACATAGCGGCCCACTGACACTGTAACTTTGATTCATTCTTTCCTTTCCTGATCTTTCTTAGATGAAGCCTTATAATATCTATGTTACTGTGGCGTATCCCCCAGACACTGACACACCAGGTTTTGCAGAAGAGAATAAGAATAAGGTGAGATAATCAATGTTTTTTTTCCTGAATAGAATTAGTGCCTGAATATTAGAATAGAGCATTAATATTAATAGAATATTTAAAAATGAAGGATTTCTAATACTGCAAGTCTCTGATCTGTTGCATAGTTGGATCTTTGTTCTTGGATTTAAAAATTAGGTGGCTATTTGTCCCTGCACAAAGTAATGCTGGGCAAAACATGATTTTGTCCTGCTTATGTTTAATTCATCTGGTTCTCTCTCTCAACGGCAGCCTCTGGAGACCAAGTTAATTTCAGAGACGTCTGGAGTCTGTCAGCCTGAGCAAGTGGCAAAAATTGCAGTGAAGGATGCTGTGGTAAGTAGGGATTGGTTAACTACTTGGTCAACTAATCATCCAACAATCGACTAGTCGACTATTAGCTTTTAATAACGTGCTTTGAGACTCACCCTCATGTCGGTCCAAACCTGTATGACTTACTTTCTTCTGCAGAACACAAAAGATGTTTTGAGAAATTTTGAATTTTTTTTTTATTTTTGGGTCAATGCTAACAGGTCAAGTTGATTTGTTCCTTTAGATAAACCTATTGATTTAATAAAAAATGTATTTTTTTTCCCCCAAGTTTAAGATTTAAAGGTGATCTATTATGCCCCTTTTCACATGATGTAATAAAAGTTTCTGGTGTCCCCAGAATGTATCTGTGAAGTTTCAGCTCAAAATACCTCACAGATAATTTGCCCCTATTCGGGTGTTAGCAAAAACATTTTTTTGTGTACGTCCCTTTCAATGCAAATTTAAATGTTTTTCAAAAGAGGGCTGCACTCATGAGTAGGTTGCTCAACAACAACAAAGCAGGGGAATCTCACACAGCCAAAATGACAATTATCAGTAACTGTGTTCAGCCTTACGTTGTTCAAACTAGAGATGGACACTGATGGAGAGACTCAAGAAGAAGGAACAACTTTTAGAATGCAACTGAAAGTTTCTGAATGGTTAGTGGGTAAATTTATGTAGTTGTTGTGGAGTTGAAGGGAAGGTTCACCCAAAAATGAAAATTCTGTCATCATTTGCTCACCCTCAAGTAGTTCCAAACCTGTATGACTTTCTTTGTTCTGTTGAACACAAAGGTAGATACAGGGTTGGGGAGTAACGAAATACAAGTAACTTAGTTACGTATTTAAAATACAAAATTTGAGTAACTGTATTTCATTTTAAATGGGTGGTAATCAGATTACAGTTACATCTGAAAAGTGTTTTAGATTACCAAAGTGATTACTTTGAATTTTAATGTCATTTAAACAGCAATTGGTGATTCTCTGACTCTGACCGTCTGAAAAAGCGGAGTTAAGTTTCATGTTTTCCACTGTTTTCATGTTTTTTGATAGTTGTTTGAGTCATTTTATAATTGTAAAAAAGGTCACTGCAGCTTTTTCTCACAATTTGTTTTTTCCCCTCGCAATTGTGAGTTTGCATTTCACAATTCTGACTTCATTTTCTCAGAATTGCAAGATTTAAACTCTTGCAATTGTGAATTTAGTGTGAGTTTATATCTCGTAATTCTGACTTTTCTCAATATTGTGAGTTTATTTCTCATAATCCTGACTTCATAACTCTCAATTGCAACTTTATATCACGCAATTCTGAGGGAAAAAGTCAGAATTGTGAGATAAAAACTTGCAATTACCAGTTTTGTGTTTGTTCCACACTTATTAGTATTCCAAAGTATTCTAAAGTATTTAGATTAAGTTACTAAACTTGAGTATTGTAACGAAATACGTTTTAAAGCATGTATTTTGTAATCTGTAGTGAAATACATTTTAAAAGTAATCTACCCAGACCTGGGTAGATATTTGGAAGAATGTCAGTAACCAAACAGATCTCACCTCCCCATTTACTACCATAATAGGAAAAATAGTACTATATGGTAGTGTTGTGATGTTGTTTATGCTCAAATGGCAACATTACACTAAAGTTAAAAAAGAGAAATCATAATCAAGGACCCCTTTTAATATAGTTTCAAATACCCTAAATGACCTTTCTTGTTTCTGTTCATTTACAGCAGGGAAATTTCACCAGCTCATTTGGTCCTGATGGCTACATGCTGTCAGCGCTGACCTGTGGGATGTCACCGGTTACCTCCATCACTGAGGGGCTGCAGCAGGTATGGCCCACTATCATAAAACACTCAAAAAAAGAGTCTGACTTTAGTGTAACAGTGTCATCATATTTGACTCATTGACAGTACCCTGGGAGATTGATATGGGATGACTCTTCACTTTTAGCTTAATTATTTCTGCATCATATCCTTTTCATCATACTGCTTCTCCTTCGTATCTTAGTAACATCTTGTTTGCATTCAGCTTTCGTTGGGCTATTTGAGTCAGTCACGGTCTTAGATATTCCCTTTGAAGATTTTAATGAGCCTCTTGACTTTTGCCTAGCTCTTCCCTGACTCAAAATCAGAAAATCAGAGGAATAAACTTGTAAGGTCAGCCAGACAACATTTTTATACATTTCTTTGAAGAATATGAGTTATAGGCACATATTTCAAGTAAAACAGAATCATGTTATCAGTATGTGCAGAGTTCTACAGATGATCATGTCACATTCTTCATTAAATAATTTGGCTAATTTGATTGTTTTCATTAAGAGTGCAATACTGTAAAATACAATTAAGCAGATTTTCTCCAAAAATATTTGAAAAAAATCTGTGAATTATCTGTCGTATCACAGTGTCAAAGCTTTTATTACCGTACGTCTGTTCCTTTATATCTGGTTGATAATTATTATTTCTGAATCACTTTGACATCATGGCAACTACCCACAGTCTGGATACTGTAATCTATGTATACAGTTTGTATCCCAATAACAAATGTACAAAATCTATTTAAAGTAGCTTAGAGGAATGCAGGAATACAGGGGTACACCGATACCGCTTTTTCCAGATTGAGATTATGATGCCTTCATTTTTGGTACCGATACCTATATTTTCATTGCATTTGTAATTTTTAAAATATAATTTAGATGCAATATTTAAATATAATAATTTAAACTAATTATTATATTATTTAAATAATTTAAATATAAGTTTAATTATAATTAATTTTAAATTTAAAAAAAATATTTGGTCGAGAAACCAAAAGAACATGTGTCATATTAGTTCGCTTAATTTGTTTGGCAAAAGGTAGCAAATAGTTTCCTTCGGTTACTTTCATGCTTATTGTAGGAGCTTCTGTTCACTGTTCATTCTATTGTATTTCATTTACAGTTCAGATATAGAGCCTCTCCAGTGCAGTGGCACAGTAATCGCATGATATTTTCCTGTAATAATTTAGGGAACCACATTATAAATAAATCGCGTTACAATCTCGGAAACGAGCGATCAGCAATCAGCACATGTAACAGATGTTCTCTCTCTCTCTCTCTCTCTCTCTCTCTCTCTCCATCAAATAACATTAGTAATCGGTGCATCGTTTTACTTCTGTCTGGACTGGACTGTACACGTACTGCATGCAACAGTTTTTGGTATTGGAGCATTTTAATGAGTACGAGTACACAAGCACAGTATCTGGATGATACCGATACTGGTGATAATCATTGCACTCCTGGATGGATGGATAGATGGATAAATATATTGGTAGGTAGGTAATGGATGGATGGATGGGGATGGATATATAGGTAGGCAGAGGGATGAATATGGGTAGGTAGGTAGAAAAATAGACAGAAGAATAGACATATAGGTATCTGTATATGGATAGATGGATGAATGGATTGATATATAGGTGGAAAAAAATAAAGGTTCGTTATTGCCATTGATGTTTCCATTAAGAACCTTTAACATCCATGGGAACTTTCCATTCCACAAGGTTCTTTTATAGTGGAAAAAGTTTAAAACTATTATTTTCTTCACACTAAGAAAAAACATGGTTCTTTTGTGAATCAACTGTTTACTGAAAGGGTCTTTGGGGAACCAAATATGCTTCTTTCACAGCATCATTGCAAAGCCCCCCTTTTATTTTTAAGAGGGTACATAAATGGATAGATGTATAGGTAGATAAATAGACGGATATGTGTAGATCAATAGATCGGTAGGTAGATGGATAGACATAGTATATGGATGAAGGATGGGTAGGTAGATGGATAGATATATATGTAGATGGATGGATACATTTATTTATTTTGTATGACGTGTTAAAATGTAATATTATGTCACCCTGTCTAGATTGTGACCATGGGACTGTTCCGCACCATCGCTCTCTTCTACCTGGGCAGCTTTGACAGCATCGTCCGCCGCTGCATGATCCAGAGAGAACAGTCCAAAGCAGCTGACAAGAGGGAGTAGCACCAGCATTCCCACCAGTATCCACCTCCATCACCACCACTACATTCACCCATTCACCTTCACAGCACGCACAAACCTAGCCTGGAAGACATGTTTAAGTGGGTAGAAGCGGTCTTTTCTGACAAAATAGGTGTCCATCTTTTAGGATGTGTCATTCAGGACCCAATCATTCCAGTGCATGCTACATCGATATTTCATTCTCTTAAAAAAAAAAACGTGTTTATTTGCATTTAAGTTACTTAAACATTGGTTCTCACTGCCTCTACCGCATTCTCATGTTTCTGAAGGTTTGTGGTCGTTCTCAAATCGGTCGGTGTTCTTGCATACACAACCGCCACATGAGTTCTTGTTCTAGCTAGCCTGTGGACAATATTATTTCAACACAAGAATTAAAATTCAATCAGCTTTTATTCATGTTAATGAGATGTTACTGTATGCTGTACAGGTACGAAAAAAAACTGTATAGCTCAAGAACACCAACTTCACTTCCTTATGAGGTGATGAGCTGTCTTATGTTCTTCTGACTGGTCTGTGATGTTCGTAGTCAAACACCGTATCTTCCTGCTTTTAGATTTCATAGTTTTAAGGTATGGACACAGGACTTCTGTGTTTTCGGATGAAACAGCCTGAGTCTGCCACTCTGCCTTATCTTCTTTGCTCTGTGTGGGGGTTTCTGAAGGAAATGTTTACCTTATAAAATGTGTGTGCGTGTGTGTGTATTATATTTGTCTGCTTGTACGCATGCATTTAGGTGACCTCAGGGGCTTCTAAGAGTTCACTGAACTGAAGGATGGGTTATGATAAGCCATTGCGACGGTTAATGGCTCGCTGGCTCGAGTCACTACACCTTTCTGCCAACAGGTGGAGCTGGGGATCCAAATGGATCAGGTGTAACCAGAGCAAAAGCATACATATGAAGCAGCTCATGTTTGAATAATCGCAGTCAGATGTCAGAGAACCAAGTGGTTTGATGTCCACAACCCCAGAACTCTAGTATTGAAGATGAATAAATGTTTCAAGAGTACATTGAGTGTTCACGCAGGCATTTCAAATACTGTAGATGTTGTGAAGCTTGATCTGATTTGTACACCAAAACAAGCAATATGGCTTCCACAAGTGAAGTGAATCTCCTCGTGCTCTGCTCTGTTGTAACGTAAACTAGATGGTTCTTGCATATAAACTGTGTTTTCTGAATTAGGCCTTCCAAACTGGCCCTTTGTTCTTGTTGCACTCATTCGATGTCGTACCTTACTGACAACACAATAGCTCGAGAGAAACTGACACTTACTCATGCTGTTGTAATATTTGCCTTCCTCACTGTCACAAGCAAACGGGGAGCATGTGATGTGATCACACCCTACAGTTATAGGAGCGGATGTTTATCTCTTGAATGCCTGAAAGAAGCAGAGGGGTCAATTTAAAGTGGCAGTTCACCCAAAAATGAACATTCTCTCATTATTTACTCGCCCTCATGATGTTCAAAACCTGTGTGACTTTCTGTCATCCATAGAACACAAAAGGAGAAGTGAAAGTGAATGGGAGCTGCAAAGCTCCAAAAAGGGACTGTAAAAAATCGTCCATATGACTTTTAAAATCTTCTGAAGCAGAGAAATAGACTGAAATTTAAAGGGTTAGTTCACCCAAAAATGAAAAAGTTCCACACCTGTAAGACCTCCATTCATCTTCGGAAGACAAATGAACGTTATTACCACTTTCAAGCGCCTTAAAGGTAGTAAAGACATTGTTAAAATAGTCCATGTGACTTACAGTGGTTCAACCTTAATGTTATGAAGGCAACGTGAATACTTTTTGCAAATACAAAAATTATGCCTTGAGTCAACAATTTCTTCTATTCAATGTCAGTCTCTTACACTGACGTAGTAAAATATATTGCAGCGCTTCTGGGTTCTGGTGTGGGTGTGATTATTCTCATCTCTTCATGACATTAAGGTTGAACCACTGTAGTCACGTTGACTATTTTAACAATGTCTTTACTACCTTTCCGGGCCTTGAAAGTGGTAATTATGTTCCAGTCCATCGGAGGTCAGAAAACTCCTAATTTGTGTTCCAAAGATCAACGAGGGTCTTAAAGGTGTGGAACGACATGAAGGTAAGAAATTAATGACAGAATTTTCATTTTTGGGTGAACTAACCCTTTAAGTTATTGAACTTATTTTGAATATACTGTACATGAACACGTATGAGATTTAAGAGCTATGGCATGGGAAACAATTTTCTGTGAATAATGACTTACATTTTGGCCTTTTAGATTTTGAATAGAGTTTGCATGGGTCATGTGGACAAAAAAAAACAGAAAGTCCAATGATTTTAGAATTTGAGTGAATAAATCAGAATGTTTATTTTTGGGTGAAGTAACACTTCCATTCAATGCAACCCTTTATTCGAGAATTTGTCTTATGCTGCTGTTTTCCTTAGAACATACCTGCAAACTCATCGCCTTTCTTTTCATCTGACCTTCTCAGCGTAATGAAGTAGTGTCTATAGGCGCAGCACTGCTTTGTTTGCGGGAGTAACCGCTGTATTTCTGCTTTTCTATTAGCAGAAAATGTAGTCATTTTTAGAAGAAAAATTCCCCATTTCTTATCCCCTTTTTTCCCCGGTTTGGAGTTTGCAGGTATGCTAGAAACAACTGACCAATGCAGTCAGGCACTGCAGTTATGGGGACCCATTCCAAGCCTTAAGAGATCCAAACACAGACCACTATAAAAGCTATTCGAGTGGACACCTCCACATCCAACTATGGCATAGATTGTGTATGGTTTACGTATATTTGTTTCAATATGGAAAGAGACATTGTTTTTGTTTGTTTGTTCATTGTTTGCTCTGGATATTTTTTACTAAAAGACCCAAAATATGAAAGTGAGAATGCATGAGTCAAAGCGACGATGTTCTCATTTGATATTGGCTCGAGGCACGTCGTCCAGCATATAGTAGCTATAAGTTAGGTGCCGTTATGTGTCGGACTTACAATTCGGTTGTGCCCTCTTCCATAATCATTAAGAAGCTAACAGTCCTTAAAGCTATGCAAATCAAGCCTGTGCTCACACTTCATTTAAACACTTAAGAAGATACTTGGATTTTTTTTTTTTTATGTCTTCTGCTGTAGTTCCCTCTTGTATTGACTGAAGTTGATATATTTCTGAGAATAAGATGTATAGTTTATGAGTAACTTTTAAAATTCCAAGACCATATTGGATCATTTTGCTTCTATGTTTATCTTTTTTTTTTTCGCCCCTTATTCATTTGTTGCCAAACTTGCATAAATTTCACCTTGTGTGCCATGGGAGAAAAAGAGGATGTTGTTGCTTTGTCTTATTTTCTTACATAATGAAATAAATAAATTTTGAAAGGTAATTCCTTGTCAGAACCTTTTTGAACTCTATAAAATGATGGTGATAGAATCTCTTGAAACATTTCAATAATGTAATAAATATTTCTGCCACTATATTTTAAAAATATTTAATTGACTAGAAATTCATCTTTTTGTTTGCAATTTCTATAAAATCATTTAAAAGAATCACAATCACTGTCTGGAAAACTCCTTGATCAAAACATATGCAGCACATAGTATCATTTGCCCATTTAACTTTTTTAGTGATTAACTATTTTTTCATTAATGGAGGAAGTAAAGGTAAACTAGTTCACTCTTGCCAGAATTAGGAGACACAGGACATACCTCTGTCAGTAGCATCTGAACCTGATCCTTTACTTTGCATTCCAAATTTGAAACACTTTATCACCAGACTGAAATAGCCAACTCCAGAAGCTTACCTTAGCCCAGAATAACCCAGTCAAGGCTGACAGAGGTAGGAAGCAATTTAGGCACAAACCTGAACATTTAAAGCCCACCATTGCAAGACACAATGTTCTGTCTCTGAAGATGCTAGCAGCAGCAGGGGTCATGTTCATGATTTTGTTCTGCAGTAATTCATCGGCTTTGGCTTGAGTTGGTTCACCTTTATTCAAAGCAGGGTTGACACCGAGGGGCGCTGAAAGATCAAAGACCTCGCACTGTTCATAGGAGTTCAAAACGCTAATTTTGAGGCAAGGCTGAGGACCAAATTCTGCTCTGCTTGAACAGATGCAGATTTCAATTTCAGCTCATCCGCGACAGGTAAAAACGAAATTATTTTCAAGAAAATTGTTATTCCTCCATTACCCCCCCCCCCCCCCCCCCCAGTAGCCAGTTTGGCTTGGCAAAGGAAGAACAGTCCCCAATATTTTATAGCGCTTTTCTTAGAGTATTTATTATTATTTATAATATGTATTGATTAGTGCTGTCAAATGATTAATTGTGATAAATCGCATCCAAAATGAAGTTTAGTGTGTACGGTATATTATGTATATATAATATATTATATATATATTTTTGTTAAGCATTTTTTACATTCATAATATTCACAGTATGCACATTATGTAAACAAAATTTCATTTCGGATGCGATTAATCGCAATTAATCATTTGACGGCACTAATTACTCTGCTTGTACAGTAGAGTCAATCCTTACAGTCAATATACTATCCATATAAATATATGGTTTCGTTGGTCTCTGAAAACATTCCACTATTTTATGTCCTGTGTATATTTAAGGTAACATCCTGGATTGTTTTGTGACACCAGATATGGTGATATACTACATAATATACAGAAACGTCCAAAAGATCAGTATGAAATGCCTCCTCTTTTGATTTTTTTCCCCATCGTAAAAACAATTCAAGAAAAAAAAAAAATTACAGAGAATTTCATAGTGCTTATTTTCGTGAAATATTTGAAAATGATCCAGATCAGTCTGTACACTCACATGATCAATGTCACAAATTGCTTATTTGATGAGTGACCGAGAAGCAGAAGTGTAAAATCGTATACTCAATTTTAAACCCCACTGTGAAGATTATATTATAATAAATATAAAAATTAATTGAAGAGGAGTTCGCTGTTCATTTATTTTTACATAAAGATGTTATACTTTTTATATCGTTTAAATAAAATCTTTTACATTATTATAATTTTAAAATGCTAAAAACATTATAAATGAGCGAGTTATTCGCGCTTCACGCGCACATGAGTGTGAATGAGTGACGTCGCACAGGACACGCCTCTCTCTGAAGGGGCCAGTCTGACTGCACATGAGCGACTGCGCACAGCAGACGCCTCTAAACACTCAACTTATACAGAGGCGCAACTGTTACCCGTTTACCTTTCGCCTAAAGACTCAATTCGACAGCAGAAAGCGCTGAGAAAGTCTCTCTTCGCGCTGGTCGCTCCGCGAGAGAAGAAACTCACAAGTGCGCGTGAACATTCGTGACCAGCCTCTTCCGTCTCCCGCAGTTCGGGACTCTCTGACACGAATAAACGATGAATTACTGCCGAATTCCCGCTCAAAACACCAGAGACTTTTCCAGCCATGCTTATACGTTATGTTTGTTTTTTCTGATATGAAGGAAGATGCGTAAATCCTCTCCATACATGCCTGGAATTTTCTGCTGGGAACAGAAAGTGGGCGTTTTTCGACACCGAGGCACTGGAGGATTCACGCGAGTGCTGCAACTTGCAGTTTCAAGTGAGGCAACATGCAGTAAGTTCGTCGTTTGAAGGATTTGCCGTTTTCTACAATCAGCTGCTGCTATGAAGATGCGCGTGGATTCATAAGACCACATTGATTCTGAGGTTATTTAGCGATATATACAGGTCGATATGGCACAAGAGGTTGTGTATGATAGCCGTAGTATAGTGGTGAAGTACATCCACCATAAGCTCTGGAAGAAGGGATACGTTTGGGAAGTGAATGGACACGATGACAGCGTCTCGAATGGACTAATGATGGGGAGGCAGGAGGACAGCAGCGTCTCTCCCAGCTCCCGCCACGACCCGCTCGGCGCTCTTCATAAGGTGCTGCGGGAGGCTGGGGATGAACTGGAGAGGTTATATCAGTCGGACTTTGCGGAGATGTCCAAACAGCTGCATCTCACGTCCATCACGGCGCATCAGCGCTTCACCGCAGTCATAGACGAGCTGTTCAGGGACGGCGTGAACTGGGGCAGGATCATCGCTTTTTTCGAGTTTGGGGGGACCGTTTGTGTGGAATGCGTGAACAAGGAGATGACGGCGCAGGTGGATAACATTGCGGGCTGGATGACGGAATATCTGAACGGGCCGCTGCACGTCTGGATCCAGGAGAACGGTGGCTGGGTATGTAATTAACTCAATAAATAGGCTTCCTCACGTCCGAAGACGCAGCGTCGCTGGCTCCGCCTCTGCTCGTGTCGTCACGCGTTCGAAACCTTGCACGTGCTCTGATTGGTCGATGGCGCTGTTCGTTAAAAGGCTTCAGCCAATTAGCTGCGTTGATTTGTCACACCCCTCTCACGCCTCCGAGGCGAGTCTGTTACGTGAAGCCATCAATGACAGCTGCTGTCTGCAGAGTTGAAGGTGTGGTTCCCTGTGCGGAACTTTCAGGAACTGCTGTTGATTCATGCAAACAGGAGGATGTTTAGTGTTTTAGGCCTACAGCAACCAGTTATATGGGATATGCTATATCTGATATTTATTCACCGAATCATGTGTTTAAACTACCCTGGGCTATTTCTCGTCCTTTGTGCAATGCTACAGCTTATGAACTCAACTTAATTTTCTGCCCAGGTTTACCTGGAATAGTAGGTTAGCGCAACCCATATTCTGAAATGAGAATTCTAGGTTAGTGCATAAAAATAATGTGTTTTGATAGTTGAAGGGATTGGATGTGACACTTTTCATTTTATGTTAAGCGTCTCTGGTTGAACAGACAATAACATAACCTAAGTAAATACAAATGAAAGACCGGGATAAAAAAAAAAAGGATCAAATTCAATCTTCTAAAATAACTCCTAAATATTGTGTAATCATGCCAACCAACTTCAGTTTAGGCATAGTTGGTACAAAAGGTGTGGGTAAGCAACAACATAGAAGATACAAGATATTTTGTATTATTTTTATGGTAAATTTTTAATATATTTTTTATTAATTCATAAAATAATTTTTGTAAGCAAATTTTTGAAACTATTTTCTAAATGCATGTTATTTAAAAATTGGACTTCACCAATAACCACATTAGTCTATTTCAGTCACACATAGTAGGTATACGTACTATATGCTAATTTTCTGCATAGAATATCCAACTACATTTGCTAAAATAGGCATTCGCAAAACAAAGGACCGACGCTCGGTTGAGTTAAGTTGGTAGTGTATTGAAACTTGCCGTTACGGTAAAGGGTGTGACGTTTCCAAAACACGTTCAAAGCGGTTGACCAGTCACGACACACTGATCCAGCCAACCAATCAGAGCACATTGCGCATTTCAGAAGGAACTAAACGGAGTTGCATTTCTCAAACGCATCGTAAGCCTATAAATAGATCGTAGAATTGGAGCCAACGGTCTCTACGATTAGCTTATAGCTTACAATGCTTTTGTGCAACGCAACCATGAGCGTTACTGACAGACTGGGAAGAGAGGTGCTGCAACAATGTGTGAGAAACACTGATCAGAATTCACTAGGCTGTAAACTTACACACCATTCAGTCTCAGAGTTTCTGGTTTTGAGGAGGAACTGGAGACATGCTGCTGTTTTTGAATGGCCATTCAGAATATGACCTTTCAATAATGAACTCGCTTTGAACTGTAAGGTGACAGTCATAAATGATTGGGAACTTGTGGTCTGGTACAGGATTTAAACATTAGATCAGTAAGGTCATCCAGAAGTTCCCCTCATTCATTCACTATGGCTGAATTCTCCACATCTCTGTTCTACTGTGGACCGCAACATTATTATATTTAGTAGTTAGTGTTTTAGAACAAAGACTTCGTGTGGATGTGCATAATTCAAAGCACTCTGTCCACAGGGCATTCATCAATAATTCAAAAGCTACATTTCATCTTTAAGGAAGGAAAGTTTAACATTCCCCTCGAGTTCTGACCTTTTGAATGTGGAAACTTCTGACACATATGAAAGGATTACACATTTTCTGACCTGAACATCAGGGAAGAGTTCCTCTATTTACTTATTTCTTTCCACTCATGGCTTTGAAATAGACCAGAACGCTCCAACGTAATATACACCCAAGTCACTGTGACAACTGGCTGCAGTATTCAACAGTAGAAACACTGCAAATATAAGCAATTCCTTAGATTTTAAGTGGTGATTTCTAATGCAACATGTGTCACTATTACTACTGACACTCTTACAGTACTTAGGATTATTATAGAAAAAAGAAAAAAAAGTTTAATCTTCAGCTGTCAACACGACGTGTTTAATTCAGGAAGTAGTATTAGTGTAGCATCATCATGCATAGCCTTTTTTATCTTTACAATTGACAGTCCATATGTTGGAGAGATCCTGTTTTACTCATTGGATCCAATTTCTGCCTGAATAGCATTTTGCTTTTGACATTTCTCAGTATGGAAGTGAGTAGATGCTCCTCGGTCACGGTCCAGTGTCAGTGTCTGTTTTATGTCAAAGGAGGTCTGTTACAGAAGATTAAGTGTTTCATTCACTTCCGTTAATACTAGGGCTGCACAATTTATCACATGATACGAAAAATAACATTGAACTTGAACAATTATCACTTAAATGCGATTCTTAGTGTGATTACGAAATCGCTAAAGCTGTTATTATTTTTTTTATGCACAGCTTGTCAGTGAAGTACGGCTCCAAATGCTAATCCATCTGAAAGCACTGCAAATTTGAGTCACTTAAAATGTACGTTTGAAAAAGCAAAGTGTGTCAAACATCTTTCTAGACACTAGAAGCGTTTATTAACATCTTTTCCATCAAAAGACAACATTTAATAACATTTTTTTACTCCAAACTCACTTCATAACGACAGTTGAGCATCCTTCTGTGAGATGATTTGGCTTCTTACGCAGAATAAGGCCGTCGTGTTGTCATTAGTCATTTTTAATCAAAGTGTTTCCGTCTTCTGTTTATTCAGCTATCGATATCTTGTTTTGCTGCAGGCCGTATTTGGCGTTTCTGCACAAGAGCGCCCTCTGGCTTTCAGATGGAGAATCATTTACTACTGATCACAGTGCCGTACAGCTCTGACAAGCTGCGCATTAAACAATTGCAGCCAAATCGTGTGCGATTTAATTTCTTTATTCATACACTTGAGAACAGAACGGGAATGAAAGCATGTACAAAAGGTCTTGTTTTCTGAACTCTAACCTGCCAGTTTGTGAAAGGATAATTGACTAATAGAAAATCTAATGTTTAGTGGCTCAAAAAAATATATAAATAAATTATAGTTTTCCAGAGGTACTGTGAAGTGGAGTAGGTAGTGTAGAATTATAACATATAGTCATTTTATTGTCAGTTGTTATTTATAATTATTACTAAACCAATGTATCACTAGGACGATTAATCAGCCAACATTCACAAGATCATCAGAATCTGTTGATCTGTCTTTGCCCCCTTGGCTGATCATCATAAGTGTTTGTTCCCCAAATGTATCGTTTTTTTTCTTAAGTGACCCCCTTTGCAAACAGTTTGATTGACAGGTGATCTGGCCAATCATAACCACGAATCCACCACTTTGTCCAACAAAGCAGTTAACGTTGGTGAACTTGAAAAATTGTGTGTACTCGCGTCTTGATTCCTTCTGATGTCCGTTCATGTTTATTTGATGCTATAAATGAACTAGTATGAAGAGATGGTCGGTTCATGAGCCGATTGAAGGAGCTACAGCGATCTGTCGCGACACATTAAAGAGACACTATGCGGTATTTATTATTGTTTAAACTTCTTTTAAAAAATTCCAATATTTAAATATGAAATGTTTCATTCGTTGTCAGTGTCCTCTTTGCTTTGATGTGTGACGTGAGAGCGCATGGCTTGTCGGGCATTGCAAGAGTAACTAAATGGGGCGGGTCTTTGCGAAGGGTCAATTCATAATAAATATTTTCAAAAAATATATGAGTATTCAATTTATTTTGCATAAAATAAGTGCCATCTAATGTGCTATCAAATTACATATATCAGAATTACATCAATCATCTAGATTTCACTTTAGAAACCCAAAATTAACTCCAAATTCATAATTTATTACTATAAAACAGAAGCTGTGTGACCTCATATCCTATTGCCCATTTTCATTGCAGTTGACGTTGTGTGACTGCTAAAGTGGCACAGTGAAAATCCACAAAGTGATAACTTATTCCACTATACGCAATCTATGACAAGGTACCTGCCTGTGGCGTATTAAAGGTTATGATTCACTGTAAACATGTTTGTTCTGTAATTAATCATAGGAATGGAGGTATTGAGATCACAGTGTCTGAGACCACTATTGTGGTTTTCTATACAAGAATCAAGTTTACTAGATTGCTGTGACGTGGGCAACTAGATAGGCTACTATAAATCCCGCCAGGGCTTATATTTTCCACCCTGCTCTAAAAGCAGTGACGGAGGTGGCTGGCTCATTAACCTTAATGGTGACATTTGGACCGGCGAGAGCAGCGTGTGTGCTCTCAAATCAGCTTACCTTCTGTTTCCTGTTGAACTCGAGACTTAAAAATAGGTGTCATTTGTGGGTTTATGTTGTTGAGTCTGCTGTCCTACTAGTACACTTCAATTTTTCATCTAGCTGCATCACAAGACTGTTTGTTTACCTCTCTGTCTGGATCTCAACAACAACCCACTGACTTACTTTGTCCTGTAATTCACCGTGTGCTCGGAGACAGTATAAGTCTGCACTCAGCAAATAACACCTTGAGTCATATTCGAAATATTTTTAGTCTGTTTCAATTATACATTAGCCAGTGGGTTCCTATCGTCCCATGCAGAATGTTTGTTCTCATCTTGGACAAGAAGAAATCTTTTTTTGTGCTGATCCTGAGTTAAAATCTTGAAATGGAACTGAACACTGGAGTACCGAAAGTACAACACTCTTATCAATGGTTTTACAAAACATTTTATCTGTATGTAATGGAAAAATAATGAATTCAAATAGCAATATTTTTGCAAAAAAAAAGAACTTCTTCAAATGATTCAAATATTTAGAAAAATATTTTATCTACCCACTATTAGAGTGATGTTGTACAGTGGGGAGAACAAGTATTTGATACACTGCCGATTTTGCAGGTTTGCCCTCTTACAAAGCATGTAGAAGTTTGTAATTTTTATCATAGGTACTCTTCAACTGTGAGTGACGGAATCTAAAGAATCCAGAAAATCACATTGTATGATTTTTAAATAATTAATTTGTGTTTTATTGCATGACATAAGTATTTGATCACCCACCAACCAGTAAGAATTCCGGCTCTCACAGACCTGTTAGTTTTTCTTTAAGATGCCCTCCTGTTCTCCACTCATTACCTGTATTAACTGCACCTGTTTGAACTCGTTACCTGTATAAGAGACACCTGTCCACACACTCCATCAAACAGACTCCAACCTCTCCACAATGGCCAAGACCAGAGAGCTGTGTTAGGACATAAGGGATAAAATTGTAGACCTGCACAAGGCTGGGATGGGCTACAGGACAATAGGCAAGCAGCTTGGTGAGAAGACAACAACTGTTGGCACAATTATTAGAAAATGGAAGAAGTTCAAGATGACTGTCAATCTCCCTCTGTCTGGGGCACCATGCAAGATCTCACCTCGTGGGGCATCAATGATCATGAGGAAGGTGAGGGATCAGCCCAGAACTACACGGCAGGACCTGGTCAATGACCTGAAGAGAGCTGGGACCACATTCTCAAAGAAGACCATTAGTAACACACTACGCCGTCATGGATTAAAATCCTGCAGCGCACGCAAGGTCCCCCTGCTCAAGCCAGCGCATGTCCAGAGGTGGAATGGGACAAGGTCATGTGGTCTGATGAGACAAAAATAGAGCTTTTTGGTCTAAACTCCACTCGCTGTGTTTGGAGGAAGAAGAAGGATGAGTACAACCCCAAGAACACCATCCCAACCATGAAGCATGGAGGTGGAAACATCATTCTTTGGGGATGCTTTACTGCAAAGGGGACAGGACGACTGCACCATATCGAGGGGAGGATGGATGGGACCATGTATCGTGAGATATCGGCCAACAACCTCAAATACTTATGTCATACAATAAAATGCAAATTAATTACTTAAAAATAATACAATGTGATTTTCTGGATTTTTGTTTTAGATTCCGTCACTCACAATTGAAGAGTACCTATGATAAAAATGACAGACTTCTACATGCTTTGTAAGTGGGCAAACCTGCAAAATCAGCAGTGTGTTCTTTTGAACTTCCCTTTGAACTTTTTCTAAATGTTTGGTCAAACAGTAAGTTTAGATAGCATTAATAGTTAAAACCTCTGAAAATGAACGCTTAGCCTATTTGATCCAGGGATTAACTACCCTATTCTCCTCTAATTTCATGTTGGACACCACTGCACTTCTGTGAACTCTGTGCCAAATGGCTGAGACATGCCTCCTGCAGACTGACAAGGTAATGCACCTGAAGCCCACGTGAGCGGCACCTGTGTTTATTTGTGCGACGTGACAGTAAATGCTGCTTGACGTGCTGTGTTGGCAGCTGCTGGGCTCTTAAATTATACACTTCAGCCTGCTGATCCAGGTCCAGCCCAGGGCTGTAGTGGGAATTCACATGCTATCGGGCCATGCACACGCCACAGATCTGCTGTCTGCTAATAATATGACTGTGCAAAAGAGCCCTGACATTTAGTTGGAGACAGCTGATTGGAATTTGCTTGTGTGTCTTGAAAAGGGGGAATTCAGGACTGCCCTTTCAAGTTATTCCTTCATTTGCTATCAGTATCAATGAAGACTTTGCGTGAGCACACCTGGAGAGATGATGAGGGCAATGGAGGATTGACAGAGAGGTGGTTTGATCGTCAACACACATGGCCCATTGTAGGCTCTCTCCTGTGTCAGGCCCGAAATGTCTCGGCATCAGTTTTATTATTTTTTTAAAGAAACACTATTCACAAACCATTGTGGAACCATGTGTCAGCATGTGCCAATGTCTGAAACTTTATTATGTAAGAAGGAGACGGCTACCTCCATGTATTTGTCAGCTGAATAAGAAAGATGTCATTGAAAGGGGTTTCACAAAAGCATCAGGAAGTTATTTAGGAGTTGAGAAGTCGTAATTACGACATCAGGTGCATTCAAGTCACTGAAGATGCCAATGTAGAATTCAGCAAGCTTTTTAACGCTACTTCTACAAAGGGATGAAGAAAATGCACATCAATTGTGCTTTTTTTATTTTTATTCAGTTCAATTCGTATTTGCATAGCACTTTTCACAATACACATTGAAAGTAGTTTTACAGAAAATGCTTGTTTCAATGTTACAATTTAGGAAGTATTTTGTTATCAGTCAGACATGAGTGTATCAAAGTAATATTTATAATAATATTTTATAGGACACTTAAGTGAAGTGAACTACACTATCTTAGTTTTGTCGGATTCCTTTCCATTGGCTGTGGAGGTGAAGACAACTCCCATGAATCCATGCTCATTCACGGCATTATCAAGCTACGTTTCGTTTTGAATAAGTGACATCTAGCGGCGAAAATGACATATTGTGCCTTTAAAGAAAGGCATCGTAATTAATTACGATTTTGTGCCACTGTTCATGTTCATTCAACTCGTAAATACAATCCTTTTAAAGTGACTTGAACACACCAATTGTCCTGAGAATCCAGAGTATTCAGTCACATGGAATTTATGACATATGCCAAAATTGTCAGTATGCAGTTGCCATGTGTCAGCAACTGATGAATGGGAATGCTGACGGATACCTCTATCCAAGTACTACTGACTGTTACCATTGTTTCCGCTGTGTGGTTGTATGTTTCAATCTTTGTCATCAGTATGACTCTTTCCTATCAGTAGAACAATCAGTACTATTACTGATGAGAACTTTCTGCAGTTCTTATTTTAGATGCTTCTGTGAAAGATTATCATTCTAATTTATTTGCTTAGGGGGATATGAGAGTGGAACAAAAGCCACATGGAAGTGGAGAGCCACAAATGAAAGTTAAGAGTGGAAGAAGTCCTTGGGCTGCCTTTCACATCACATGTTTCACGTCATGTCCTTCCAGACACCGAAAGTGAACCGTGTATGAACTGTTCTTAGAATAACTGTAAGTTTTGTATAAAATGAGCAATTGGCATCACATCTATAACTTTTGGTTATATTTTTATCGCTCAGTCAGTTCTCTTTGGTAACTCAGGATAATTATATGTGATTTAAAGGGATAGTTTACCCAAAAATGACAAATGTGATCATTTACACACCCTCATTTTGTTTCAAACCTGTATGTCTTTTTTTCTACTGGTGAACATGAGAAGATATTTTGAAGAATGCCAATGAAAATCAATGGGGTCCATTGCCATTGTCAAAATGAATACAAAAGAAGATTTTCTGAAGAATGTTGGTAACCAGACAGTTGACAGTAGCCATTGACTTCTACAGTATTTCTTTTTCCTACTATGGAAGTCAATGGCTACTGACAACTGTCCGGTTACCAACATTCTTCATAATATCTTGTTTTTTGTTCAACAGAACAAAGAAACTCATACAGGTTTGGAACAAATTGAGGGTGAGTAATTGACGACAGCATTTTCATTTTTGGGTGAACTACCCCTTTCATTTTTTAACCCCATCTTCCGGTGAAAATGTCATACTTTCCTATGATTAGCAAAACAAAAATGGCAGAGAAACCGTGTTCGAAGAAACAATTTCTGTATGGTACATAGTAAACAAATGGCAGTATATGATCTTTCCTCATGAGTAAATGTATAATTTAGACCAGTGAGAATGTTTTCACACTCTCAGACTAGCCAGGGCTCAGTTCATTAAAGTTCAAAATCTGGCCAAGTTTCCCCCTCACATGGTCCTCTTACTGGAGCTGCAGTCACTTACCATCTGCTCCTGTGTTTACACTCATCGGCAGAGTGCTGGTAATCTCAGAAACATTTCCTACCTACTTAGCCAAAAGGAATAAGAAATCCGTTCAGTGTAACAATTGTCGCAAGACACAAAGAAGAATATGTGTCTCTATTGTGCACAGGTACTGTAATACCAGGCCGAAATGAACTCAGCACTTCAGATAATTAAGATTTACACCTGACAATTTGCGGCAGAACTGTTGATGTCCTTCATGAGCATACACTCCGGCTAACTCTACAAGGACAATTTCAACAAACATTCCACCTTAACTGTAAACATGTTGTCCTCGGTTGCTCTTCATGTCCATTTTAGCAAGTCATGTCCTAATATTGACCTATGTCTCTAACATCAATGCAATATGCTAGATACACAGACATTGTCTAAGGCCAAAAACAAAATCTAAAGTACTCAAATGCAGATGTGAATGCGTTGCACGTATGCAGCCTTAAAGTATAGCCTATATTTAAAAGATAAATGGAAATTCATCTTTTACTCTGGTCCCCCGACTGATCCTGGTTTCTCCCAAGGTTTTTTTTTCTCCATTCTGTCACCTGATGGAGTTTGGGTTCCTTGCCACTGTCGCCTCTGGTTTGCTTAGTTGGGGACACTTGATATTTAACAATATTTTTGATTTGACTGCACTGACACTATTGGATGAGAAGTGAAATGAGCTGGACGATGACTTCACAGTCACTTGTCTACAAAGCTGCTTTTTAGATGAAATTAACTACTTTAATTATTGACCATTACAATGGAACTGAATCTAAACTGAACTTAATGGTGAACATTGACTCTGTTTTCTTTTAGAGCAGCTGTACTGCCGAATTTGCGTCATTGAATCATTTTCTTGTTATCACTGTAAAGCTGCATTGAAACAATCTGTATTGTGTGAAGAGCTATATAAATAAAGGTGACTTGACCCTCATGTTGTTTCAAACCTGTATGACTTTATTATAGAACATAAAAATGGATATTTTGAAGAATTTTTTTGTTCATGCAATGAAAGTCAGTGGGGTCCAAAACAACCTACTGACTTTCATTGAATAAACAAAAACATTCTTTAAAATATCTGTAAGCATGTCGACAAGTTAAATCATTTGAACTAACTTATTGGGCAAGATTCTCTACACACTGTTACTCCACCATGATATTAGTTGACTATAAAACTGACCTTATAGGAAAAAAGCCAGATAATGCGATGCTGTTCTTGCTAGTGCACCTCATGTGGCAACACTGAGAATGCAATTAATATCTGTAATATGTTAAATTGCATTCTGACTAGAGCTGTGCGATTATATATATATATATATAGTCAAAAATATCACCATTGCTGTTTTAACAATGTGCTATTTCACGGCGTGATATAAAATGTAGTTTTTGTCTAAAACCAAATTCAGTTATTTTTATATAGTATGCCAGTGGTGCCCAATCCTGTTCCTGAAGATCTATCTTCCTGCAAAGTTCAGCTCCTACTCTGATCAAACACAACTGAACCAGCTAATCAAGGTTCTTCCAGGCAGGTGTGTTGGAGCTAAACTCTGCTGGACAGTGGCCCTCCAGGACCGAGTTTGGAGCGCTTGATCATTACAGACAGGTGTGTTTGATCAGGGTTGTATCTGAGCTCTGCAGGAAGGTAGATCTCCAGGAACAGGATATGATATAGTTTAGCTGTTTTTCCTGAATATCCACACGATTACTAGTGAGATATTACATTTATACAACAGTACAACAAACAAGGTTAATTGTTATTTTAACCTTTACAATATAATTATTGTGAGCGACATTTTAGACATATTTTGTTTGTCCACAATGAGTGTAAACCATCCAAGGTACCGGCACAAAAACACACTCAAAATATCATCTAATTATCATTATTGACAAAATCCTATAAAATACTGAAATATGATTTTTGAAGACTTTTGATGAAGGGCGGACAGAGAACAAAATCTATAAATATGGTTTAGTAGCAACCTCTCACACAGTAATCTTGTGAACGTTGTTACTGTAATGTATTGTTCTGATACACAGTGTGCTTTTCTGAAAGCACAATGGTGTAAGTGTGTGATAATAGCCTGGTGTTGGTGGAGGTGCTGTCCTGTGTTGTCCCAGAGGTGCTCCACACCCTTCCACAGCATATTTCTGTGCCCTGTCTCCGGGGATCCTCCCGATCCGTGGAATGTAAATAGAGCAGATGACCTGGGTGTTGCTTTCCTGAGAGGCCTTCCATGGGTGGGGATGTACGTGGAAATCACTCCAGCCAGGTCAACCGGCTGAACTTACAGGGCTGTTTTAGCTCAATGTGAAACTGGGTGTGTGCATGCATGTGAATGCATTCAAATGAAATAGAGCATGTGAAAATGTGCAGTCTGCTGGTAATGAGCATTAACTCTTAGAAAGGTGTTATGGGTTATAAAAACATCTATATATTATCTTTTTAACGAACCCAGGATAACTTCAAAGGATGATTCCATAATGGATGACACCTAGAACCAATACGCTGATCTGACACATCTGGAACAGTGTCCAAAGACCCATATAGCACAGGGGTTTTCAATTTTTTTTAAAGCCAAGGATCCCCAAAACTGATCTAGCTCCAAGCCACTCACTTCCTAACATATAAAGGCAGCCATACATATTTTTAATGTACAAATGCCCATTTATATCCAACTTATTGTTCATAAAAGAGTGGTCGCGGCCATTTGTAAAAATGTTCACGTTAAAATAAAAAACTTGGAATTTATAGCACTGTACTGGAGCCAAAAATAAAAACAAAAAAACAAACACCAACAACAAGAAAAAAACGATACTGGAAAATACTTTAACAATTCAGATTTATTTTTAAAGTCCTTTTCCCAGTACATTAATTTTTACTATTTACTTATTAAAATTATTCTATTGAATGTATTTAATAAATCAACACATTAACTAAAACTACGTTATGTAAAATCTTTCATATTTTCCGTGGATCCCCAGCCACACCCTTGCGCTTGGGGCTTCCTGGACCCCAGTTTAAAAACCTCCAGGAAGGCAAGTCAAGAAATACTGTAGTAATTCAGCAAGATTTTTGTTTGAACAAAAAGTGCTACAACAGATGACTCACACAGAGATCTGTTTGGAAATCTAAAACTGATATTTCCTACTGGCACACTTAAGCAAAAGATATAAATAATCATCTTAAAACAAACATTTCCTACACAGAACTGTATTTTAAACCACTCTCCGTAAGCTCCTACTCTTTGCAACACAGAAAGCAGTTGTACCGGACTGGCTCCTTGAATGCGCACAAATCAACAATCGACATTCAAGCATGTGATACATTGTTTCCCACGATTGTGATTCCCATGTAAATACATTTAGGCCACCATCTATAAAAAGTCTATGTTGAAGTCTGTGCAAACAGATTAATTTATTTGCTTCTGTGATGCAATCTCTGTGCTGAATATGCAAATTTAGATTTTGATGGCTGCAACACACTCCAAAAAAGTTGGGACAGAGTGAAATTTTTTTATAATATTTTAAACAGTCTACAATTAGCAGATGAACTGGTAACAGGTGAGGGTATCATATTTGGGTGTAAAAAAGATGTTTCAGTATTTGCAAGCAAAAATGGGTCATGGCTCAGCTCTTCGTGCCAAATGCCATGAGGGAATTGTCAAACAATTCAAAAATCACATTTCTCAATGCAAGATTGCAAAGAATTGATGTCTTTCACTGTGATGTTTTCACCATGAATAATATTGTAAAAAGATTCAGGGAATCCAGAGAAGTCTCAGTCTGTATAGGGCAAGGCAGGGAACCTCCGTTGAATGAGCATGACCTTTGAGTCCTCAGATGGCACTGCATGAGAAACCATCATGCTACTTTGTTAAATATAGCCACATGTGCTCAAGAGTACTTTGGAAATCCAGTGACACTGCATCAAGAAATGCAACTCAAATCTCTGTCACGGAAGGAGAAAGCTGTTCAATGAGTGCTCAGTCCCAAAGACGAAAGGGACCATCCAGATTTTCATTTTTTGGAGTGTGTTGGAGCCATCAAAATCAAAATTTGTTTAAACTTACAAAAAACGTTTCTTTGTACTTTTGTCAGTTAAATAAAGGTTAAAGAGAAATCAAAAATCAACAGATTCTTTATTTTATTGCATTATACGAAATGTCCCAACTTTTCTGGAATTGGGGTTGCAGATAGGCTCATTTTACCATAATACGGTTTACTCATAACAAGTGATTCAACGAAATTTCGAGACAGGGACAGCTGCAGGCCGGAAGGAGGCGTGCCGGAAGGTGAATTGCTACAACTCAAACTAACCCCTAACCCTAACCCTACCCCACCCTGACAGACAGCTTTCGTGTCCAATGATAAAGATCTTTTTGTCCATGCCCCTACCTTTCAGGACACCCCAACCTTTCGTCACACCCATTACTCCAACCTGCAAATACCCATACTTGGAATTTTCAGGAATCAAAAATATTTGGCCGAAAAAAAAAGAACTTTGATTTTGGTTAAATAGTGTAGGAGAGGCAAAATCATTGACTGCTGACAGTAATAGTGCTTCTTCCGATGAGCATTTTGTGTTTATTTCATACACATAACATCGATAAGCTACAACGCGTGAACATGTGAAAAGTCAAAAGTGTGGACACACTTCAATATGAGCAAAAAGGACGGTAGAGTAGCATTATGTAAAATTTGTTCATCTGAAATATTAAGAAGCGGCTCCTTTACTATGACTGTTTTATTAACCAGTGGTGCTTTTCCCAAAAACAACTAAGTTCGCAAGTTCCGTCATTACCAACAGAGATCAGTTGTTGCGACCATTCTTGGCTAACGATACTTTTGAGAAACGTACCCCAGTTCAATTTTCATTGCTTCAATAACAAAATGACCTAAATTTAATTATTGAAATTTTACTTTTGATTTAAGTTTTTGTCTAAATTAAAAATGCATTTCTGGTTTCGGAATTGAAAATAAAAAAAAATAAATTCATATCGTTGTGAGGAGCCTGGACCTATTTGCAAGAGTGTAATGGTGCGGTCACATTTACTGTTCCTAGGAAGAATTTTGCTGGCGAAATCCAGGCATTTCCATAGGAATTCGTACAATCAGGAGTTTCGAGTTAGGGCGAAAAGTAAGCCACGCACATTGTCCCGTTCGTCAAAAGAAACCTGCTTGTTTTGAAAGTGACTCCTGTATGAGCTGTGCTTCACACATTGCAACATGATTAACAATAAACAACAAGACCTTTTTCCTGCAAAATCTTACAGAAATTTCACAGTTAAGAATGTAACCGTACCTGAAGATACAGGTCCATATGAAGATGATGACATCCTTGTATCATCTGTCTAAAAGTAACTGGATGGTGAGGCATTTGGTCATTATGTGTCACATTTTCACTTGTTCACATCCATCTGTTCTACGCCACACTCACACGCACGTGTTCTCGGATCCAATGATGCCACTCTGACAAATAAAACTCCTTTCCCTGTAGCCACAACCAGGCCTAAACACATGTTGCTGAAAGATGCATGAGCTGGCTAATCTCTGACACTAAATGACCATCCCTCAAACAAGATGCGTCATGCTGTCTGTTTCTGTCTCCTCACCGCACACTACCTTATCCCACTGGCTCCACGTATCAGGTGACTATACAGGCCTTGAAATATTCAGAGCTATGTGAGAGCATCTAAATATAGATGTGTTACTGCTCCCAGGACACTATCCAAACGTCATCGTGCGAAAAGCGTGGACTAGTGCACCTTTTCAATCCCGTATCCGGCATAGCGTTTAGTGTACAGTAAATGAGTGGAACTGTCGAAAACCCTGAGTGTTGAGATTAATATCTGTTCCTCGCTACCTTATCAGGTTGTGAACTGTTTGGTCTGGCACAGTAACGCCCAGCGTGACCCAGCATATATAGAGAACCATTCAGTAAGGCAAAGGTCATTTTTGTAGTCCAGCTACTGTTGTTGCAACTTTGTATGGTTGATAAGGCTTGATGTGCAGATAAGCTTCAAATATATCTTTGATTTAGAAGTATTAGAGAATAATAAAGAACAACTTGAGAGTGTTGCACTCACTGTGCTGCTGCTTATTGAACTGTGAATAACCAGAGAAAACGAGAGTAAAAATGACTTAGGGCTGCATGACTAATTAAAGAATAACAGAAAATGCAATTATTTAAAATGTTTATATATATATATGTGTGTGTGTGTGTGTGTGTGTGTGCATATAGTATATAGTGTCTCAGAGCAGTTCCATTCGCAGTAAATGCTGCTTCACACAAACATCTGTGCATCTGCTCTGATCTTTGATCGCTTATAATGTGCAGTTGGGTTTACAGCATGTGCCACTTTATATACATAAAATCACAACATTTTAATTAGAGAAACTGCATTTTAATTTTTTTTCCTCCAAATTGTGCAGCTTAGACTTTTTAGACTTCTTAGACTGTTTGAAGGTCTGACTTGCGAAGCAACGCTTTCGATTTTTTTTTTTTAAGCTGCAGCCCGTAGATTTTGCCTCTGTCGCCATCTCTGTTTGAAATCTGTTATTGCAGTTATTTGCGGAATTATCATTTCTATGTGGGTTGTGCATTCTCGGCACAAATTCATCTAATGTTTGCTATCAGTCACATTGTGGATACTGTACTTCAGAATCACAGATTGTAGTCTTGTAAGTATGACTTAAATAAGTTTCATTATTCCAGCTGCAGTGACAAAAAGCCATAATTGATCCGTCACCTGCTGCATCCTAGCTGGACAGACATGACGTAATGACGCAAAGACAAAAAGAAGCACGCTTGAATTTCCCACAGAAACCTACCAGTACCACCCGAGTTAGAAAACATTACTACAAGTTTACAGTTGACAACTGGGATAAGGTAAGGAGATAGTTTTGAACACTGGTTGGTTATGTGCTTGACCAAATATTGATTTTGGATCATTTTTAACCAAAAAAAGTTATATTTTAATAAAGTAATAAAGTCGAAACCCATTTAAAAACCCATTAAAGCCTATACCCATTTAAACAGCAGAGCTCAATAATAACAATTGAGACAAACCACAATTTGATTTCTTTTAAGTTGAACTTATGGCAAGATTGACAGGCTGTGTGAAATCAATGTTGCTCTGTTGTAGCTGGGTGACATGCAAGCTGTGTTGGGGAGCAAATGGCCTGCCGGACTTTACCTTCCTGTCATCTGATGGGCTGGCAGGCATCACCCTAGGGATCACCTCAACATATCCACAAACTGATAGCCACATGACAGCAAGACATTTGCTGGTTTTATCTGTCTATCTTGAATACTCAACTTTTCTGAGGCTCGGAATGAGAATTAGAATGATGTCTAATCAGGTGATATTTGGTTGTAATCATCAAAACATGGCACTGCATTGGAGGAGTTTGGCCATTAGCGTAGTTAAATATAGTCAAAAATGATTCCAATTCAAAATAACTGGTTTGTAATTGAATATTTTTTTTTTAATTTATTCCCATGATTTCTGCTGATTTCATTCTTCTATGTCACATAATTCTTAATATTCTGATTTGGTGCTCTAGGAACATTTATTATTTTTATCAAGTTACACTCTTAAAAAGTTATGTGAGACTTAATAGTAAATGGGAAAAGTAAATAGCATTATCTAAATTTTGTTTGAATGATGGTTTATGACTCAGCTTGGCTTGTTTCAGTGCCACCAAACTTTCTTCAGTTCATGGCATTTCTCAACCTCTCCTTCAGTCATTCCTTGAAAGCGTCAGATTGGTTTTGAAGTGGTGACAAATGCTTCTTGCGTGACACCGAGGTGATAAAAGCTCCAAAGCAGCATTTCCATATCATGCTGTCGGCCCTCAATTCGACTTTGCCTCAAACTTCCACAACCAGCTCTTCTCCAACACTTGACAAATGTCTCTTGTCAGCTACAGCATGAGAGCACGCTCCTGTAAAGAGGATCAGCAAAAACAAGCTCCCTTTACAACATTGTCGAAGCAACTTGTGTTTTAGCAACTTGGAAATGAACTTAATAAATTAATAAAGGAGCGGTTCAGATCATAATGCGCCATTGAGATTGAAGTTGAAGTCCATCCTTGAGGCTTGAGATTCAGTTTTGGCAGGTTTTAAAGTGAGGTTAGGCTTTTAAGTACACGTGTTGAATTATTTATGATCTCAGCACAGGGAAGTGTTATTCAAATGGCTAGTTTCGAGCTGCAATAATTTGGGTGGTTCAGCTTGTGGTTTGCACTGCAATATGTTCTTCTCTGGAGCCTCCGTATTTTGGATGCGCTCAATGCAACGTCTAGACATGGTTTTTCTGTAAATATCCCCAATGTATGTTGATTGTCAATAAAGTTTTTTTTTTTTTTTTAATATAACAAAACCCTTTTATTTGACTTAGTCAAATAGCATAGTCTGCAGTTCTACCTTTGTCCTTTTTTAACCTCAATTTAATGGCTCCGAAATATTGCATGACACACACACGTTCACCATCACAAAAAGTTTGTTGGAAGGCAGCAGTTAATAAGGTGAACCGCAGCCATAGCGGCGATTAGGCCCTTTTGATCTTGAGGTGATGTTAACTGGCGGTGGGTGGGGTGGTTTTGGAGGGGAGCCTTCATCGAACTACAAACGCCCCATTTAATAAAAGTCAGAGCGAGAAGTGTGCACAATGTGCTTGCCAGACCACATTAGACGGACAGAAAGCCAGGGAGTGGCTGCCTGTGCTGAAAGACTTCTAAAGCATCATGGTTTCACTGTAACTTTAGAGTTAAAGCTTCTGTAAGTCCTGTGATGTTCAGTGTTTGATGCAGCAGCTAAATTAGCTGTCAAGCCATCAACTGTTGAGTTCGCTTCAATTCCCAGTGCATGCTAAGCAAGTCAGTCCAGTTCCCATATTAAATACTTATCTAGAAACACTTCAGCCTCAAGGTTCTGACATTTCAAATAACCTTGACTGCTTTAGTATCCAAACTGCATTAATATCCAAACTTCTTAACATAACAGCAGACGCTTGTTTGTCCAATAATTAAAATTGTTCTCTATTTATATTTTCTACATGGCTCTTGGGGATACTTCTAAAAAGAGTGTCCATGATAAAACAAAAAATATTTTCAAAATCTATTTGAAAGAAAATTTGCTTTTTGGTTTTAAAAAGAAAAGTTTAAAATGGCATGTGGTGTAACCATCAATTTACTGAAATATCTCATTTTATACAATTTTAATACATGAGTGCACACACCTGAATGATTATTTTCAAGATAAAATATATGAATAATATCATGAATTAATAATAAATAAATAACATTAACAATAACGTTTTTTCCTCATGGTATTTTAAGACTAGCCTCATTTTGTCCGCAGGGGTTCTCTCCATATCATTTCTTGTTAAAAGGCGTTTCATAAAAATATGATAACCGTAATTTTATTTTACGTTACAAATACAAAATTACAATATCAATATTTATGGATGTCTTAATTTCTTCATTTTCAAATGTTAAGCCATCAAACTTTTATTTTGATGGAAAACCGTAGGGAGCCCTCTTTTGTTTATAACAGACGGTTTATAATCTCTTCTCATTCCAAGTTTGGGAAGATGGTTGATGCACGTTGCATTATCAAATGCATGTTATAAGTGACCAAAACTCAGGGCAATTGCAGAGATTGCAGATGAATTTTCTGCGAACTGAGCCCCACTGACACACTGAAAACATCAGCGGATAATGAGCTGTTAAAGTGTTCGTGCTTCTCTCTGAAATGCACAGCACATAAATTTATCTCATTAAACTGCAGCTATAGCACTTATGCAAATTGCAATTTCAGTACTTTTACAATAATCAAGCAGCCCTAATCCAAGCTTCTTAATAATTTTGATGTGTTTTTTCTTCATTATGATATCTGGACACTTACACATCAAAAGGATGTTTAGAAACTTGTTCATCAAAGATATGTATTCAAGTCATTGATGTATTCAAGTCATATATTTAATGTATTTTTTAATAACTTAATAGAATTTAATAAATTATGCACATTAGCTGGATGGGTTGTGAGCTTCCTTCGAGTGTGGCTAGAGGAATCTTTCTCTGTGGGCCGAATGTAAGCCTCTCGTACCAGCAGGGAACAAAGTGCAATTGTTTGTTTCTACGCTCCAATGCATTCCTCTCATTCTTTCTGCAGCGCTCTGGACAGGAATCAGCTGGGTGCTGGTGAGGTCATTGAACTCGTTTTTGCTTTTTTATCTGCCCTAAAAGAATGAAATGGGCAGACTATAAAATGCGCAGTTGGATCATGTGGGCATTCCTATGTCCCAGACTTGTCTACACATGATCTCAGTGAGGGACCACGGAGATGTTTTTATGTTTAAAAGTGGGAAATGCTCTATTTAGCAAGATCGATTCAACTTATTGAGCAAACCATGCTTGGGTCATGTTATGATGAGTAAAAGTGATCTTAACTCTGTTAAAGGATTGTGCAAAAAAAAATTGACCTTTAGCTTGTCTTACCCTCAAATGTGCACCATTGTTCCTATATACTCATAAATGGTGCATATTAGTACCTTAAAAGTATAGCTTGCCCCAAAATGAGAGTTCTATGTTGTTCCAAACCTATAACTTTATTCACAAAAAAAAAAGGCCACACAATGAAATTGGGGTCCAAAGATGTTTCAAAATATCTACTAGGTTCTAACATAAAATTCTTTATTTTACCATTGTGCCAAGAGTTCTTGTGCCACAGTTATCATATCTTAACAGAGACCTACTGGACACACAACTGTGTGGCACTGATAACAGGACCTTTTTGTTGGAATCATTTCAATAGCATACATAGGACATTATGATGTGACATTCCACACGGGAATGAACTGATATGTATAAACATTCAAACGAAATTGCAAAAATAATCACTTTTCCTGACACATTTACTTTTGCTTCAACCAACAAGTAGTCTTGCCTAAAATGGCATTGGTTGAGCCAGACGTTGACAAACTTGACCGCAGTAACATTCCTAGAACAAACTGAGCAATGTTGAAAGTGTCAATGTTTATACTTTTCAGGAAGTTGGCCTACTGCTAAATGAATGGTTTACTTCTACTGTAGTTGTCTCTGCACATTAAACTGGCTTCGGAAAAAGTTTTTCAACATTTGGAAAAAATAAAACCTTCCCTTTTAATGATAATGTTCTGTTTATTACTATGAATTTATGAAACTGTCAGTATTTAAAAATCTTTCTCAAACTCATACCAGATACTTGATGAAACAGAACCATATTGTAGTGCAAAAAAAAAAAAAAAGTTCCTTCAAATAGATTACTGTTTACAACTGCTTAACTGGTGATCTAATATTCTTAGTTACTGCTTTTTCCCAGACGCAGTCTGTGGTTCATTCCATGTTGTTCAAGGTTAATAAGTGGAGATTGTGGCTTTTTTCCACTAGCCAATAACTTTTGAACATCTGTTGCCAAAACTATCAAGACTTTATTAGTGGGTTGAGCTCCAGAAGAGACTAGATTATGGGGAACGCTCTCTGGAGCATGAGGGAGTTTCATTATTTTTTTAATTTGATGGATTCATTATGACTTCATGCTCTGTATTATTTGGCTTCTTTTACATTAAATACTCAAACCACAAAGATGACGGATGAGAACACTGAGTCTTTGAATAAGGGTAGTCGTGGCCTAGTGGTGAGGGAGTCGGGCTTGTAATCTGAAGGTTGCCGGTTCGATTCCCATGCCGGCAGGAATTGAAGGTGGGGATTGTGAATGAACAGCACTCTCTCCACCTTCAATCCCATGACTAAAGTGCCCTTGAGCAAGACACCTAACCCCTAATTGCTCCCCTTGTAAGTCGCTTTGGATAAAAGCGTCTGCTAAATGATGAAAAATGAAATGAATAAGACTCATTTGAGTGCAGTGAATCAAAGGTGAAGTCATAATCCACAAAATGATTAAATCACACCTTTGCTTTTAAAGTCGGCATGAAACGGAAGTTGTGATGGTCTTTTCTTTGCTGTTGTGACGTGTCGGTGTGAAACGGCTTTACGAGCAAGAAAAATGGTAGGACGGGACTTGATTTTTTTCACTGGGAATTGCTTGTATAATTAGATTATTGTGGTTTGCAGAAAAAGGGGGTTTCGGGCAGGAAAGATCGGTTCAAGTCCGTCTATTGCATTATATTGCTCTTTTTACCTAAATATATAAAACTTTGTGAGACACACATAGGAGAGACACAATGTACGAGAGAGCGAGTGAATGAATGGTTTCAGTTTCAATTTATCTCTGAAAAGGACATATGAGAGTACCAACAGTTTATCTACAACCACTCTCTGTACTGTAAACGACAAACCAGACTGAACTGGGATGTAACAAGGCTATGGCTCCAGAACGCAAACTTCTTCTTTTTCAGTTTTTTGTAGCCTGCTTGCGTTCAAAGCTACCTACTTTGCTGTCATGCAGCCATTGTTTATTTATAATTAATTTAGAACGCAAACTATTCTGGTGGAAAAGAGTTAAGAGAGGTTTTGTACGGTGGCCCAGTAGTGCACAACACAATGAAATTAAAAAAGCAAACATAAGTTCACAACACAACGCAATCAAGCCTCAACACAACGGAAATGCTCCCGAGCACTAGGGGGCTCTCGGAGCTTGGTCAAATTAGATTTCCTTGCCACTGTTCTAAAGAGTCGATAGTCTTACATATCACTACCATAATTAGTTTTAAGTATGTAAACATTGTATAGCGACATGAAATATTAATTCAGAATCACGTACCTGCACAATAGCTTCATATTTATACCTGTGAATTATAAATAGGGAACGTCTGCCAATTCCACCGAGTGGTTAAAACGAATAATTTCATAGACATGTATTTATAATGTCTATGATTGATATCACTTGTGACTCTATAGAACATTGGTGAGGAAAACTAACTTTAACGAGCTCTGAGAGCCCCCTAGTGGTCGGGAGCATTTCCGTTGTGTTGTAGCTTGATTTCGAAACTTATGTTTGCTTTTTGCTGTGTTTTGCACTACTGGGCCACCGTAGCTTTGTGTTTGTGACAGCTGAAGACCAGTGAAACATAATTTACATCTAGAGACCAGAAAATCACAGAGGATATTCTTGGGTTAGTAAAGGGTCTAACCATCTAACAATACTCTAGCTTTTTCAACCACACAGCATCATAAGATTTACGCGCATAAGTTTCATTTAAAAATAATTTTCAGTTACTTAGTACACCTTCAAAATGTAACATGCTATGTGTGCTGATTATTCATTATTACAATAAGATGCTTCCTCTACAAAACCAATAAATCCTGGAGGTTTTACGTCTTTGTGTTTCCCTGACTAACTGCAGCTCACTAAACCTTTGCACTTTAAACCTCAAGATGTTTCAACAAGCTGTCATCTCGGCATCATTGTCTTGGCAACCAGGCGTTTGGCTTTGCAGTAGGCATCTCCCTGGTTACTGGCTTGGCATCTGTATGATGCTATCATCACCATGGAAAAGTTTGCTGCAACACAGTGTGGTTACACAACATAGGCCTTTTTAATAGGAACTTCTTGAATGCCTGTGAAAAAGGTGTCCCAGTGAGTCTCCTGAAAGTGATATAAGTTTCAAAGGCCGACATTTTTCTAGGTTTAGCCATAGACCATCTCCAAAATAAATTTATTGTATGAATTTGCTGAAATTTTTTAATTAAAATAATAAAATCAGTTAAAAAAGACAAAATCATGTTATTACCAATTAAATGATTAAAATTATTGAAATAATTGTAACTGAATCATTCATTCAATCTATTTATTCAAAACAGCTGATTCATTCAGGAACAAAGCGAGGGACCAGGGGTCTCATTTATAAAGCATGCGTACGCTTAAATCCACGCCAACACTCATATTTAGAAAAACGGTCTTTGACATGGAAAAGTGCTTAGCGCCACGTCAGGGTCCGAGCAGACGTATACACTTTTCCGTGTGAGATTACTGCAGGTTTTTGGAGATCTAAGCTAGTATTGCAGCTCGCCATTCTAAATTAAAGGATTTGGACGATGACTAGAGATCTTTTTTATGTAAATAACAATAATTAGCTGTCGTTTACAATACAGAGAACTGAAACCATTCAGCTGCGCTCAAGTTCAGGATCATGTGCGATTTATAGATTCCACATCTGAAAGAGAGGCATACGCTCATTTTCTGTGTTTACGTTCATTCTATGAATCACTCGTACGCACATCTGAGAAATAAGATCAAACTTAGCACGGTTTCTGTGCAGCATTTTATAAATGAAGTCCTAGGTGTGTTCAATTTGAAGAGGCACTGTGCAGATCGATTGGTTTTATGTCTGTAAGACGTCAAAGTACCACGAGAGCGATTCGAGAGCAGATGGCCCTGTATGCTTTTGAATCGGTCTCACTGTACTTTCATGTCATTCACCAATCAGTCCACGCAGCACCGCTTCTAGTCAAACACACCAACTATCTTTATGAATGGTTCGTCGAATCGTTGATTTACCTGATTCGTTCAAAATCACAGATTCATCAAAGAGAAAAAATCATCCTCGGTTCTGAATGTAACCCCCTTGCTCTGAAGAAAGGAACAGAGACTACTCAGGCGAGATCCCAATTCCTCGTCGATTTTGACGTAACGTCGAACTGCTGTGGTTTTGCTGCTGCTTTGTTTGGTACTATTTTCATTGGAAAAAACGGACAATATTGTGTCTCAAATATAAGTAACTTAATAAGCAACTTAACTTGCTCATGTGATATTGCTTAATTATATCATGTTATTCAAATTAAAAACAACTTATACAAAAGGCATAGCTTGTATTTTTGGGACAATTTTTATTCATTTTGGTGACATTTCCCCCCCAAACCCATTTAATTTCCAACCTGGCTACTAAGAAACAGCATCTCATATTAACTGAGGTTTTGTCTTGTGAACATAAATGCACAAAAACACAATATTTGATTGCACAGTTGCACAGTGTTTTAGCTATGGTCACTCGCACCGACTTGCCCAAAATATTTTTTTGCAGTCGCTCGCAATAACTTCCAGTTGCAAGTATGACTGAAATGGTCACATTGTACTATTAATGTACTTTGGTTTAAGTAAATAAACTCCTCCACTGGACCTATTTGTCCCTCAGGATCCAACAGCCCGCAGGAGTATGTTATATTTCCCATGGTTAATGTGTCGTTACTCAGTGTCAATTCTGAAAGCATTTAACTGTGTAAGTCAAGAATTCTTCCTCCCCCTCGCTTAATGATGCTGATCCAAAGTAAAGGCACACTGTGAAGAAGAAGGAGTCTTTACATATTAGTAAAGCGAACCATGTTCAAACTTTAAATCATGGCTATATTTATGAAATAAACGAATTACTGTTTGGATCTCGTTGTGCAGTATACTTCATAGATTGATAGGTGTAGACCTAAAGACTTTCAGGTAGTTGTACATCATTATGTGTACCACGGTGCTACATTAGTATCTGAGCCTGCTTAAATGTCATGCAAGCTAAAATGATGCTCTTGAAACAATGAAACGAAAGATCCCCACACTGAAAGTCTTTGATGTTTTGGTTTGATCTTTAGTGTAACGGTTATGGTCCCAAGATGTAAAGCATCCACTGTTATGTCATTTTCACACATGGAAGGTTTGAACTGAATTTGAACCTTCTGCATCCACATCAATCATGACCCCTGATTCAGTTTGCTTGAACCAAACCCCTGAGGATTTGAGGAGGTTCCTTGATGTGCAACAGTTTCAGGAGAAAGCTTTAATGCTAATCAAATGAACCACAATTGTATGGTAAAGTTCTATAATTTGTCCAGTAATTAATTCTATGGCCAGATTCACAAAATATTCTATATAATAAAATTCATCTTAACTACTATTTTCTTATTTTCTAACTTAAAAATAGCTTGCAGTTCCATTTCCATGTTATTGTTAACACAGACAAGATTGGTCTGATATTGTCGTATTCCGGTAGTGTAATGGTCATGTGATAGGGGCTTCACATATCAGGGAAGGATACGCAATGATCCAGAATACCCAATCAGGGAGCGAATGTGGGCAGCCGTGCCTTCATTTTCAAAAGTCTCCGTTTTGGTCAGTCTACAGTGAAACCCCGGAGTTTTCAAGCTAAAACAGGCTCTGTAGCGTTTCCAAAAGTCTCGAGTAGTGCTGACACCAGGCGTAACCATAGCAAAAGTTATGGATTTTAAAATGTGAACGTAGCTTCAATCTTCTTTTTGGTAATCTGCAGGCAGTGAAGAAAGACAGCCTGAGGGGTTTTCCATTATTTCGATCAAGTCTTCTGCAAGAACTGCCATACAATCAAATAACACTACTAATGCCTATAGTATTCTGTCATATTCTTCTTAAGAAAATATCTTTCGAATTTTTCAATTTTTCTTACGAACTTATAATTTATCTTTAGAAATGTGAATCTGGCACGTTGTCCTGGAGGACACTCTAATTAGAATTGATCCATCCTTTGACTGATATGTATCTTCATGCAACCTCGCACTAGTTAGTGAGCACCTGGATGCAGACTCTTCTTTTTTTTCCCCACGGTTAAATTATTTCAGTTGAGCTGGTTGAGATACTCAAACCATTTTTGGGCCAAGACTATCTGTTACTCTGACTGATATGCGGGTGACTGTTAGAGTCATTATTTTTGCAATTCTGTTTGGTGGCACAGTAATTACATTCAGTCTGCAGCCTTCGATCAATTAAATGAAGATCGATACCTTTGTCATTGTGAATTCTCTGCTCAACACTGATTAGCTTGATTATTGCTGAGTGCCAGTAATAGATTGGAGTCGGCATCCAACTCCATACGCCCTTCCACCAGGTGATGACTCAGCTATCTTTTGCCAATATCTGCGCCCTCCACATGCACCACGCCTGCCCTTTCAGACTGCCGGGCTCTTGGCAGATACAATAAGGACATTTTTATTAGATTAGTTGCCAGGCCTGGCCTGTTTATTTATAGCAAGGGTGGCTGCTTTCTTCCCTTCTCCTCAGGGAAAGGGCAGCACACCCACATACGGACCACCGCTAACAATACATTAACCTCCGTCATCACTCTTCAAGGTGGAGTTGTTGAAAGCTTATTTCACACAACAATGTCTGCTCTTATTTGTGTGTTTCCTCAGGCTTTTCCAAGTATTAAAAATGGTCATGAAGCATATGTGTAAATATAAATATCAGATACTTTTCACACAATGAACATGGTCTGGTATTGATATGCCTTTGTGTGCAGCTCTATTGTCACCTGATTTTCTGCTGTACAGAGATGGCCCAAAGATTTTTGGCCCCAGGCTGTGTCAGCAGAAATTCATCTTGGTTGCCCCGCCTGCAAGTTTTAGTCCCAGGTGGACACTGCTTTAAAACAGCCATGTGGCTGCTGCAAGCTTGTATCTAAGATCGTTTAGCCAGACTATTGACTTGCGGCAAAAAGTCTGGTCCTCATCACAGGCTATTATGACCAACTGACCGAGTACAACGACCAAACAACAACTTATTTTTCTGTACCATTTAGGGTGGGTTTATTTAAAATAGATTATACCATAATAATAGATCTGTATGGGAAAAAATGATGCCGGAGTCTCAAGCAGAATATGTATTTTATTCCTGTTTAACTGATAAATATTCATCTTGACTCCTTGAAGTTGCGTTGCTGACAGGCAATTGATGAGCTTCTGAGGCTGCGAATAGCTTGTGTCTAGTTCATGTTTTAAAAACCAAAAAACATGCACCAAATTCAAATGATTGTAGTTTAATTTCATGTCAGTTTCTGTTCATTAGAAGGCAATTGATGCAAAAGTACATTTCATGGTGGAGTAACAGTTTGAAGAGAATCTTGCTATGTTAGTTAAACGGTCAAAAAACGGTGGCACAGACATTTTCCCTTCAAGTGCCAAGATTTGTTACCACCAAAGTAACACAAGAATGCATGTTATGTAAGTATGTTCAATGCATTGGACAAGCAGTTACAGGTAGATCTCCATATGCATACTTTGCAGAGTATGCATTCTGTTCTTACCATCTTCATAGATAAAAAAAAAGATACCTCGAGACCAGTGGCTATATTCCCTTAAAAACTCCTCTACTCGCTTCAAGAGGTCTATTAAGTTTGATGTAATTGAATATTTTACAGACAATAGCCTGCACAAGAATTAGATCATTGTTCCAGGTTCAACGAAGGTCATATTGGATTGATGTTCTGCTTAAAATAAGCAGGGGATGATATTCAATTATAACGTCACTCTGGTTCCCATTGTTCATTGTCCTTTGTCTTTCTTCCTTGCTGTTTTCCCCATCCAAAATTAAAAGACCGTCACTCAATGCTCAGTCCCCAAACTTTGGTTTACATGCAGTTAGCTTGGATGAGAAATGTCTATTGTGAAAAGTTCTGGCAAAATGCTTCCTCACAATCTATTAAAAATCACATTTCTTCGTCTCAATGAAGCATGAATGCCCCAATGAGATATTCTGTGTATGTGCACACACTAGCACTGACACTTATTTGAATATTTATGTGAAGGAACAGGTCCAATTGCAGATAATTTAGAAGACTGCAGCGGCTTATGCCAAGTCAGCTCGGCTCTCAGGTGCCTCAGGTGTTTTCCCATGAATACTAACAGTGTTCTTCTGGAAACCTGCCAGCCGCTGGAAAACACAATGAAATGACAGGATCCACGGAACGTCATACAGATGAAATATGATAACACAACAATCGAATATACAGGACAATGTGTGCTATCTTACGGTACCTATACTAAAGTTTCGAGTCGAATGCTTTGGGTTGATTTAAAATGGGATATGTAATCTCGTTTATTAACCTCATAGTTATGCAGAGGAATATGCAGGTGCATGTGATATGGCAGCTGCAATTACTGTGGTATGCTTGTCATGTTTAATTAACTGTAAGGCAGGAGCACTGTCACACTTTTTTTTTTTTAACTGTATTCATGTCGAATCAATACAGGCTACAGGTTCTCCCTCCCCCACTTTTTTGAGTTTATCCAAAGGGCTCAGTTTCCTTCACTACCAGTTTGTTGATATGTCTGGCTATTTTGGTAGCGAGTGCAGAATTTAAGTCCTCTGTCATCAATTTACCACTCAGCCAGGTCGGTCTACAAACACCCCTGAGACTGGCTTGCTGACCTTATTGTGTGAAGCAAACTGGCTGTTTCTTTCTCTGTGGAAATTAGTCCTCATATTGCTTAACACTGTGTCCTTACCAGGCACAATGCGACAAGCTTCAAACTAGTAAATTAATTTTTCTATTCTCATTGAAAGAGAAATATTGCCCAAAGCAACAGACATAGACAATTAGGGCATATGTGACAATTAAAAAAACAGCAATTAAAATTTGATATGGATGGGGCCATGTAGAACAACCTGACAAAAATAGGCTTCATGGTTGGGTGATTTCAAGGTTTGCAGGGTACTTTCATGTAATCAGAATTGACATTTGTGGGTTTTAGTCTGTGTGTTTGCTTTGCGATTATCCAAATGCTAGTGTATTACTGGACTAACTTGTATACAAGTTGACAAAATTAACTTGTCATACAAGTTAACATATATGCACATAATCGAACAAAACTAGAAAGAACATCTTTCTAGTATGGCAATTTGGTGGCCTGGAAGTTAAAAAAATTGAGATCCACTGCTTTATAGACTAGCAGACGGTCGGTTTAGACTAACTGGGGCCCAGGTCAGGAAGCAGACAGACTGGCTAAACCGACCGTAAGCTAGCTGTCTCACGTCACAGAAGTCAGATAAATCCCAACACATAGAGACTCTTTCACCTAAATATCATCACACAGAGACTGTGGCTGTACCCCGAATTAATAAATACAAAAAACTTCCAAATCCTTTTAAGGGTAAAAATTTAATTGGTGTTCAACAAGTACAAAACAGAGATAATAAAGATAAACAAATGATAAAGCTTGGGTTGCTGAGTATTTGATCCCTTTCTTCAAAAGCAGTTATTGTAAATGATATTATCACAGAAAATAATCTAGATGTGCTGTGTTTGACAGAAACCTGGCTAAAACCAGATGATTATATTACTTCAAATGAGGCTAGCCCTCAAGGTTACTATTATCGACACAAACCTTGTCAGAAAGGTAAAGGGGGAGGTGTTGCTGTAATCTATAGTAATATCTTCAGTATTACTCAAAAGTCTTTCAAATATTCTTTGAAGTGATGGTTCTTTATGTAAAGTTATATAATGTAAGTGATAAATTCCATTTGACATTTGTGCTGGCTACTGTATACAGGTCACCATACAGATTTTATCAAAGAATTTGCTGATTTTCTATCGGATTTAGTATTGGCTGTGGATAAAGTCCTTATTGTTGGTGATTTTAATATCCATGTAGATAATGAAAAAAAAAATGCTTTGGGATTGGCATTAACAGATACTCTAAACTCTGTTGGAGTTAGATAACACGTGTCAGGACCCACTCATGGTCGTAATCATACTTTAGATCTAAAATTGTCACATGGAATCGATATTGATGCTGTTGAAATTCTGCAGCACAGCGATGACGTCTCAGATCATTATCTAGTCTCATGCGTGCTACATTTAACCAAGGCTGCAGTCTCTCTGCCACAAATATGGTAGAACCATCACTTCAACCACTAAAAATTGCTTTATAAATAATCTTCCTGATCAGGTTCATTGTCTTAGAAGAACTCGATGTTGCAACAGAAACTACTGACGCTCTCTTTTCCAGCACTCTAGACTCTGCCGCTCCTTTGTGCTTAAAAAAAGGTTAAGGATATTAGTCCAACGCCATGGGATAACGAGCACACTCAGGCCCTTAAGAGAGCGGCCAGAGAAATTGAGCGCAGCTGGAAAAAATCAAAACCAGAAGTTTTTCCTATTTCATGGAGAGAAAATGATAGAGTACAGAAAGGCCTTAAAAACCGCTATATCTGCTTATTTTTCAAATCTTTTATAATAAAATAATCATCGAAATCAACAACATGTATGTTAGACCCTATACTGACTAAGCTATTGAAAGAGATATTTCCAGAGGTCATAGATCCTCTACTTAAGATCATTAATTCATCCTTATCACTAGGTTACGTACCGAAAACTTTTAAGCTGGCTAAAAATGCTAGAAAAGGCAGTATCATAGCAACTGTGTTCCTACTTGGAAAGAAATGCTATCTGTGAGGATTTCCAGTCAGGATTTAGACTGTACCATAGTACTGAGACTGCTCTCATTAGAGTTACAAATGATTTGCTCTTATCATCAGATCGTGGTTGTATCTCTCTATTAGTGTTACTAGACCTCAGTGCTGCTTTTGACACTATCGACCACAATATTCTTTTGAATAGACTAGAAAATTATGTTGGCATTAATGGAAATGCATTTGCATGGTTCAAATCATACTTATCTGACCATTATCAGTTTGTAGTAGTAAATGAAGAGAAGTCATTTTGATCACAAGTTAAATATGGAGTACCGCAAGGCTCAGTACTAAGACCGTTGCTTTTCACTCTGTACATGATACCCTTGGGAGATGTCATTAGTAAGCATGGCATTAGTTTTCACTGTTATGCTGATGATACACAGCTCATATCATACACATGATATACAGCTCTATATTTCTTCGCGACTTGACGAAACCTACCAATTCTCAAAATTAACGGAATACGTAGCTGATATAAAAAATTGGATGACTAGTACTTTCCTACGACTAAATTCAGAAAAAAGAGAGATTCTAATTATTGGACCAAAAACTTCTGCACATAATAACCTAGAATACTGTCTAACACTTGATGGCTGCTCTGTTAAGTCGTCTTTGTCAGTTAGGAACCTGGGTGTGCTCTTTGATACCAATCTTTCATTTGAAAGCCACATTTCTAGCATATGTAAAACCAAATTTTTCCATCTTAAAAATATATCTAAACTACGACATATGCTCTCAAAGACAAATGCAGAACAGTTAGTTCATGCGTTCATGACCTCGAGACTAAATTACTGTAATGCTCTACTGGGTGGTTGCCCTGCTCATTTGATAAACAAACTACAGCTGGTCCAAAACGCAGCTGCTAGAGTCCTTACTAAAACCAGGAAGTGTGACCATATTAGCCCGGTCCTGTCAAAACTGCACTGGCTCCCTATTAAACATCGTATAGATTTTAAAATCTTGCTAATTACTTACAAAGCTCTAAATGGCTTAGCTCCCCAGTACCTGAGTGAGCTCTTAATGCATTATAGTCCTTCGCGTCTATTACGATCTCAGAATTCTGGCCAGTTGTTAATACCTAGAATATCAAAATCAACTGCAGGCGGTAGATCCTTTTCCCATTTGGCACCTAAACTCTGGAATGATCTTCCTAGCATTGTTCGGGAAGCAGACACACTCTGTCAGTTTAAATCTAGACTAAAAACGTATCTCTTTAACCTGGTATACATATAACACATTATCAATTTATGTCTTCATATCTATTAAAAGATTGTTAGGCTCCAAGATCAGGTCAGCCGGAACCGGGAACACTTCCTATAACACCGGATGTACTCGTAACATCTGAAGAAGAATGGTGTCTACACGAATTACAGTCTCTCTGCTTATCCTGAGGTTTACCATTTAACTTGATTGGTTGGATCCGGGCCGTGTCCGGGTCGGATGGGAAACCTGTGCCTGTGCAAAGCAGCATTGCGGCCCTGGGGCGTCGGCAGAGACTGTGTTAACTAGCTCATCCCTTGTGCTCATCTACTAGCTCATGTCTTACTGACACATCAGCCAGTGGCACAGATCCCCAACAAACCGTCCCATAACGGTATGATGAAAAAGATCTTAAACTAGATGGAACTGGATTAAATATTTTGGCTGTTGTGATTCCAAATTGCATTTATGACCTGTAACTCTGGCCAACAGTGAACACTTGTCCGATCCTCAGGCAGAGGAGAACTAGCCCCCCGACTAAGCCAGGTTTCTCCCAAGGTTTTTGTCTCCATTTTGTTAAAGTTTTGGTTCCTTGCCGCTGTTGCCTTTGGCTTGCTTAAGTTGGGGACACTTGCTTGATATTCAGCAGTGTTTTTGATATGCCTGCATTGGCGCCATTGTATGCGAACTGAGCTGAGCCGGACGATTACGTCAACGTTTTCTCCAGTGCTGATATACATAAATTAACTAGACTAATAACTATTGATCTTTGCAACGGAATGAATCAATACAAATATATAGAATAAGCTGGACAATGACACCATTTTCTTTGGGAGCTGCTGTGCAGCCAAAATGATTTGCCAATTATTAATGTAAAGCTGCTTTGCCACAATTTGCATTGTAAAAGCGCTATAGAAGTAAAGGTGACTTGACTTGACTTGACTTTATATGTAACTGTAATAGAAACAGATCTTTTCTTCTGTATTGTGACATACATCAGAGTTAAATGGATTCTCAGACAGAAAAAAATGAAGAGCAGGTTCTTGGTTCAATCAATGGTTGATTGGGTGGAGGCCGATCTGAACGCAAGCTTGCAGTTGATTGCGTAGTGTTTCTTTGCAAAGTGACATCGGCAACTACTACGCATCTTAACAATCCAAAAGAGCCTCTTTTACTGTCATACAGTGGATGATGCTCAGATGCAGTGTAAAGAATATTGCGAATTAATTATCTGTCCATTGGAACCTACTGTTTGTTTCATGGGAACCTCTAAAGCAATCCGGGCACGTCCCTCTCAAGTTTTTTTTTTCTTGTTCCTGCTTTATATCCATGCTTAACATTGTAGCTGGTTAGGACAAAAGTCAGATTAGCATAAAATCACAAAAGATGTGATTTATCGCTTGTCGCTTTTTGTGCCATGCCCATGTAAGCTGAAAAATACATTGCCATAACATGTAAAAATGATTTAGGATTAGGGCACACCTTATCACCAGCTGCTTTGTCAACTGTGTTATGTCTAAAGGTGTGCACTGTTGAGTCTATTTACATTATTTATTTTAAAACCATTGGTTGAGTTCAAAGATTGTTGTGTAGACCTGCTTTTGATCTCCACTACACCACGGCCATTTATCTGCAGGATTTGACTTAGATTATTTGGCTGTTGGTTCTATTTACAACATGTACCCTCTCAAACTCTCGCTAATATCTCCAAACTCATGTGAAAACCTGCCCTGTTCTCAGAGGGTCAAACAGAGTTCAGGAGTTCCTCATTATAAGCTAAACAATTCTGCACTTTATTTCATATTGCTGTTTATAAGGATAAAGGGTAACACTTTATTTTGCTGGTCCCTTTAAAAAATTCTGTTTACTATAAGTAATTTTGCAACCACATGTGAACTAACTCTAATTAGAGCATTAATAGTCTGTCTGCTTAATATCTGCTTACTCTTTATTGTGATGGTCCCCCAACAGACATTCTATTGACTTTGCAACTATGTCAGCTTATTCTAACCCTACCAGTCTACTTATACTCTACCAACACTCTAATGAGAGTTATTAGACATGTAGGTTCCTTATAGTCAACAGAATGCGTAAAAGCGACCATCAAAATAAAGTGAAACCGAATAAAGTAATGGTGTAGACTCGATGAAATTATGAAAAAGCCGTTCATCCAATTTTTGCTTGGTAATTTAAAGTACAGCTTCTGAAATATGCTATATACTCACTGCGTATTTTTACTTAGCTAATTTTGCCTGTTGATGTAAATGGCAAATAATTTCAGTCTGTTTTTAATGTTGTTTTCATTCAGGATGACCCCCTTACTGTTGTTAGAATAGTGACATATTGCTGTAATTTGAGAAACATGATTAAATACCAGCATTATATTGTTTTTTAGGAAAACATTATTTGACGTGATGACAGGGAAGGTGTTGTTTCTAGGGAAACAGGCCGACATCTCAGTCCATGAGAAAGCACAAGTCTAGCAAATAATGTGGGTTTGTAGCCGCTGAACTCTGGCAACTGCGACATAAGGACAATGACTCCCCCATCACTCTCCTGTGGGAGCCTTCAGGGAGTTTTCATTAGTGTGGGCTTTCCATGGTAGAAAGTGGGCTGAAGCAGATTTCCAACAAAATGTTCCAGATTTCAAATGGCATGTGCTGAAAGAAGACGTGGTTGTTTGGTTGTGTGGAGAGGGAGTCTTAAGCCTCGGTGCAGTCCTACTGACCTTAAGAACCGCTTCTGCTGATGAAAGCATTACTCCTTCACTCCAGTGAATACCAGCCATCACATCACAAGATGGGGAAGAGCAGCTTCAAAATGGGATAATGAAGAATAATTTATTTAGCCTATTACTTCTTTGACCTATATAACATGTAGAGGACATCCCAAAATCGACTATCAAGAAAAGATCAAAGTCACCCAAATTTTTAACCCTGATAAATTTGTAACATTTATTTTTTATGGTACTTTTTAGTTTTAAGTGCCTTTTTTTGTACATAACAGTTAAAATGCAGACATTCTTAGTCAAAAGGACTATAATCATCATCTTGAAAAACAGCCTTTCAGTTACAGAAAGAAAATACTGTAGAGGTAACATGATACATGATGTTATCTTATGGTAATTTGATACATATGCACTACATTACCCATTTATATGATATGATCTTCTAATTGACAGGTTTGGCTATTACGGTCATATCTGCGAGGACAAATTTGAATTGTCTGTCAAAAATGAAAATTCTGTCATCATTTACTCACCTTCATATCTTTCCAAACCCAAAAGACTTTCGTTCATCAGATATTTTTAATGAAACCTGAGATTTGTCCCTCTATATATTATAATACATTAAACCAAAACTTATTAAGCTTCAAAAAGTTGTAAAAGTAATCCATATTAATTAAGCAGTTATTTCAAGTCTTCTGAACAGACACAATCATGAATGGATTTAATTAGGGCTTTTTTTCACATGTAAACAATGATCACATACATAGAGCTCATTAAATATGCTTGTTTTTGAAGCCCTCCATTCACATGGATTAATTTTACAATGACTTTATGCACTTTTTGAAGCATCAGGTTATTTGTGTTAAAAAGATGAAAAAACAACTTGCGAGTTTGGAATGACATGAGGGTGAGTAAATGATGACAATTTTTATTTTTGGAGAACTATGTTACAACATACAGTGACATTAAAGATAATTTTGTGTAATTCATATTTTCTGTTCCATCATAACCATTGTTGAAGAACTTGAAAGTCCTGTATAAAATTCAAAATATAAAATGTCAACGTAGCAAAAACATTATATTAACTTTTAAAGTCACTTTCTGTAAGATCTATTAATGCTTACTAGGTATGCTTGAACATTCTGTCCTTTTTAGGGTCACATCTTGCATCCTTTTTTTGTTTTATTTAGATGTCTTTGGTCCGTGTTGCGTTCCTATTTCAGATGAACTGATTGTTTCGAAGTGGATGGAGACCCATCTTTTCAGGTGTCTCAGTGCACTTTTTTTGTGCGTACCAGGGTTCCAATAACAGTGTTCACACTTATTCAAATGAACCGGATTAACAGAGCAATCGCACCGAGCTAATTTGAATTGAACTAAACATTACAAGTGTGAACACACCCTAAATTATGTTCATTTGGGAGCTTTTTAAAGAAACATTCATATGTGCAATTTATAATGATTAAATAATAATAATTTCATTAAAATTGTGAATGTATTGACAGACGTATTGAATGATTACTACGTTTATATACCACGGCATTTACATTGTACTTCAAAGAACACCACTGCATAATACCACTGTATTGTTTGGTCCTTTTTTTGTTCATGTCACTTATCAGGATATTACTTGCATCCTATGTACTGTTATAACCTTAAATTGATCACACTCATGAATAAAAGTATAAAGGAAGAAACATACAGTTGTCTGGGAAATTCTTGTGAAGTAGTTCACTGCATCTTCCGGAATGAAAGTGTTGCAAAAAGAGCGTCATTGGAATATTTGATCTTGTGACAGCCATCATTTTTTTCTGGAAGCATATTTATCTATCAACACGAGGGTAATGGAAAATATATGCTACACTCCAGAAGAGAAGTCACATGTGATGTGTGTGTGAGTGAGTGTATTGAGGCCTGATTGAGTGAATGATGAAAGTGTGACGCTTGTTCCTGCACTCCTGTCCCATGATGCCCACCTGACTCTCTCCCGTCATCCAAAGCTCTCGTGATTTCCAGCACACCCATGGAGTCAAATAAGCGCTCAAAATCATGTAGAATTGCTCTGTTCTCCAGTGGTGCATAGATTATGTTCGGAGAAGAATACTAGTACTTACAAACTAATACTTACTTTCTGAATAAAAATGTGCAATACTGTACACTGCCTGCTATATTTCAAAAATAGCGATTAAAAAAAGAACGCATCATGTGGTATCACATGACCTCCGTACATTTGTACATTACCTGATTGTCCAGTTATCGTCTGTATTTTGCATTTATAATACATTTTTGGCATTTTGACCATATAAATGAGTCAAGAAAGCTATTTTAAAATTAGTGGCAGATTACTTTCATGCACTGATTCCTGTCATGTGTTGATTTGTCACACTGGAAATTTTCTGTTTTATATATATATATATATATATATATATATATATATATACACACATTATATTATTTTTTATTTAAGTTTTTTAATCTTTTTTCATTCTTTGTGTTTTATTTCTGCTTTATTTCAGTTCCTGAAAATGAGTAGAAAATTTTAAATAGTCTTAGTTAACAATAATAAACTGATATGTAGCCATACATCCTATCCGGGTCTGGTTAAAGTTAAGGAAGAACTTCTTGGAAATGTAGCCTTTCAAAGCTTTTTTTTAAAGATTATTTATGCCTATTTAGATTTCTATGGATCAATAATGGATCAATGTAGCCTGCATGTATTTTAACTCATGTGTCCCCAAGTAGTGAGCACTTCTAGAGCTCTTAAAATCAGCTGTCACTTAAAAACAAGTCTCCAGGATTTTGTGGCCTCTTAACATTGAACTGTCTCCACCTTTTGGGCAAGTTTTAGTTCTCCAAATGTTTCCTCCTGTTCTTTCAAAGGGACTTTCCATTGATTGTGGGCATATCGTACAATAGGAGATGTTGGACTGGAATGTATGTGTGGGCGAACATATAAAGCGTTTTTTTACACAGACGCACACGCAGTGAGCTGTCACTGCAGTGACTCGCTTCACATTGTTTTCAGTGTGAAGTTAACAAGGGCGGCTTTACTTGTCCAAAAAACAACAACAACAACAACAACAAAAAACTCATAAACCACTATTTGCACAGTGGGTGGCATGCAGCGCTTACTAATTAATACCTGAAATGTGCCTTGGTTTCATCAGGGGATGAGGGAGTACAACACAAAAACAGCCTGGCTTGCATGGCTATTGAATAAAAACTTGATGAGATGATGATTTTCCCTTGTGGTTTTGGCTCACAAAGGAATCACCCAGAGGTTAAAAGAGATACACAAATGTTATCCATCTGAGATGCTTCCTTGAGCAGTTTAAATGTCAGGAAGTCACAGTTTTATTCTCAGCTGTGCTGTCTCTCTCACAGACTACATGGAAGGGAGGATGAGAGGAAATAGATTTCTGGTGTTTTGGACTGCACCCTCTGCTTCAGAATAAAAGGAAATTCTTCCCATATATCAATTTAAAGGGACAGTTCACCCCAAAAAGAACCTTCAACACTTGTTCCAAACTTGTATGATTTTCTTTCTTCCACGGAATACAAAAGAAGTTTTAACAGAATGTCGTAGCTCTGATTTTCATACTGTTAAAGTTAATAAGACAAAAAATGACAAACAAAACAACAACAGTCCAGCACTATATCCACCCATTACTTACAAAACATCTCTTAAATCGCATACATTTGAGACTAAACATGTTATGTCAGTTTTTATCTAAATTTTGAAACATACTACAACTAAAACTTTGATTCCATTGACAAGATCCGGTGTGCTGCATCTTCACATGGCATGTCTAAATGCACATGCATCAGATTTCAGATGTATTCTGTTCGTCACGTGAAGCTATCATGTGGCTTTTTTCAATGAAAATTATGCTCTTTTGACCTTTTTGGAGCTTATATGTTATTTTGGGTATGGTTATATGCACCATGAACATTGTTTTAAAAAAATGTTCCAAGGAAGTATAAGATACATCACACCTGTATGAATCATTTATGCACATTTTCTATTATTCCTTTGTATTAAAACCTGATAAATGTCTATAAAGTACATTATAATGGTACTTTGTCGTGCTTTTAGAATAATTATGCTAGATATGAGGAATGCATGTTGTAATAGTCTCCAACACGCTGAGTTTTGTCCTCTGGAGAGGAACTACAGGAGGAACTCTCCCCTAGTTCAGCTGCATGCATATCCTGTTAAACACAAAGATCCTGGTTCGGGATGCCACTTCCTCTATCCGCCTTGTTGCCCGCAGTCGTCATATTAGCGGACATCCTCTCTGCTCTGTTTTAAAGACGTTACACATTCTGAGACTAGACTAACACATGTGAGGAAATCACTAATACTGTATGATGAATAATGTAGATGAACTAGTTTTGTTGGCCTGATTAATGAGGTGAAGTGACTGCACAAGATTATATTCCACATATTTTGTTAGGATGTGGCAGTACGGATTGGGATGTACATGTAGACTCTGGAAGGCTCTGCTCATTCACCTAGAGCTCTTAAAGGATTAGTTCACTTCTGAATGAAAATGTCCTGATAATTTACTCACCCCAATGTCATCCAACATGTTCATGTTTTTCTTTCCTCAGTCGAAAAGAAATTAAGGTTTTTGAGGAAAACATTCCAGGATTTTTCACCATATAGTGGACTTCAGTGGGATACACAGGGTGGAAGGTCCAAATTGCTGCTTCAAAGGGCTCTACATGATCCCACCCTAGGAATAAGGGTCTTATTTTGCGAAACAATTGGCGAACTAAGTGAACTAATCATTTAAATAGAGTATGTTTGTCTCTCCATCCCTATGGACTACATAGACCACATTCTTACCACTAGGGGGCGGTAGGTGAAACACTTCCCTAGACAGGCTTCCCTTTAATTTTACATACAGTTGTGTTCACCAATTTACAAATATGTGTTTGGTAGAAAATTTTCAACCCCCATTTTGTAAAATGGTTTAAAAGAATTACAAAAGACATGACAAAAAAATGTTTATTAAACTAAAATTGAAATTTTACCACAAAGATAAAATGCAACAAATGATATCATCAAAAGAATGACATCAATTGTAAATGTAAATTTTTCTTTTTTCTATTTATTGTAATTATAAATCAGACAAAAAGAATCAACCACACAGAATGAAGGGTCCATTGAAGGATTTTTGTTCAAAGCAAAAAAAGCAAATAATAAGTGACAGGGATCAACATAAAAAGCCTTAATAAGCACAGTATTACTAAAATGTTTGTGATGCTCAGCTCCTTCTAGACATTTATGGTTCTGGTGTGGTCACAAAACAGAAGAAGTCAAAGTGGATGGTCCAGGAAGACAAAGAGACAAGAGAACAGGGTGAAAATCTTCAAAGAGATCAGGAAAGGGCTCAGAGAAAAAGCAGCATAACCATCATTCACAAAAGAAAAGCAGAAGGCAAAACCAAACTCAAGGCAAAGGGGTGGCTTGAAGAGGTACAAAGGGCTCGAAGAAGAAGCTGCTGTCTGAAGCAGAACTGCTGTGGCTACCTGAAGTGTGTTAAAGTCCCCGTGTGACTGCTGAGGAGAGAAAGTGAAAGAAAAGATTTAGTAGGGTAAGATTTTTCTGTTTTTCTCGCACTACTGCTGCCAGAGGGCCCTAGGCGCCCCCTCCTCCATGAACCCCCCATCTGCCCGCCCCTTGCTGTCTCCAAATAGAAGAGAAGAAGCCCACTGAAAGTTGACAAAAAGTCATGTGGAGAAGGTTTTGGGATAGTGTGGATTTGTGGAAAGTGTGGAATGGATTTTGTTTGGTGGGGGAAAAGAAAAATGCAATGTTTTGGAAGAAGAAGAACAGGGCCTATGAAGAAAGAGAAGACCCTTGTACTGTGGAGGAGGGGGGGGGGGGTCATGCTTGCTTTGGGGGTTGCTTTTCTGCAGCAGGTACTGGGAAGCAGCTCAGTGTGTGTCTAGGGGCCCATCAATTTCTTACCAGTAATGAGTGGAGGTGGAGGACAATGTGATGCAGTCAAAACACCAGAGGCTTGGGAGAAGGATGTTCAGGACAACAGGACAATGATCCCCAGCAACCAAACATCCAAGCAGCAGCAAGTGGGCCAGATTAAAAGATGGCACATTTTGAAATGCGCAGTCACACATCGCACAGTCCAGACTTAAAACCGAGACTTAAAGACTAAAGAAGAGGTTGCGTAAGCCTAAGCAGTTGCAGTTTGCAAGCTGAAGAAGGTGACTGAGGATGATGATGAATGATGATATGATGGCGAGAGATACTGCAAGGGACTGTGTGAACTTGATGCTTTCAATGCAAGCTTTTTTGTAAAAAAAAGTATAAGTAAAAAGGATGTTGTGTTAAGTATTAAATGTCAATGTGGGGGGGGGGGGGGAAAAATAAACTGATGATGTGAGCAGTGAAGAAAACAGACATTTTTATTATATTATATTAAATGTGTTATTTTATATGACCCCCACACTGCCTCTTTTGATTTTAATTGTAAGGAGAGGATGACTGAATGATCAAAATCAATGTCAAAACCAAAAAAAACAATCAATTTCAGGGGGGTGTGAATATTTTGAAACACAACTGTACAGCACAAACTCTATGAAGCCCGAGAATGTTGCAAATATTCAAAAGATTTGAATGGAATGCTGTCACTTCTTACAGATCTGACTTCACTTTATGAACATACACAATAGATTTTACTATTTATTATTATTTGCAGTCCTGTAATTGTGATACTTTGGTTATAATGAGTTTAGACTTTGATATTGTTGAACTAAATGTTCACTTTTTATTTAAGCAATTACTGCGGCCAGTTGGATAAACTTAGCCTCTATGTTAAGACTTGTCTTAAGTCTTATAGCTTAAGAACTAGTCTGACCAACTAGCAGGTGGACAAGAGTCTTACTTTCTGAAATTCTGAAATTCAAATTAGACAGATCTACCTTTTTATGTAACTAACTTTAAAAAAACCAATGCAGTTTATGCAAACGGCCGCTGGTTTCATTTCATTGGTAACGATATCATGATTGACACGTACATTTAGTAATGTTAGAAAAAACAGCGACACATCGAAAAATATCGTCCAGAAATGAATGACATGGAACAACAACCTTCAGAAAGATTATTTTTGTACTAAGTCGTTTTACGGCATCAAATGAAATTTTGAATAAATATAGAGAATTGACTGATGACCTCAAGAATCAAATCAAATATATATATATATATATATATATATATATATATAAAACAATAACGTGCTATTATTTATATTGATAATATTTAATTCATTTAAATGATTATATTATTAACATAATTAGACATCTTAGCAAGAATAACAGATGAAACAATCTTTATTTGTGGTATTTCATCTGCCCCAATATCATTTACATATCCTTTGCTTTGTGTAATAACGTATATTCAGTTACATTTAGATTATTAGACAATGCCAGAATAAAGAAAACCTGCAGAGTTTTGTTTTCAATGGCATGTAAAGGGAACCACTGACACAGAGAAGAAAGAGTGAAATCTCCACTACTGAGCATCTGAACACAAACAACGATAAAATATACATTGACGCACTTCTTCTGTCTGTTCTCCAAAATGTATACTTCTGCAGGCACATGTAAACTGGTTAACAGTGTATAAGCAAAGGCGAACAGGTCGCCCCCCACTGTGCAATAACTACAAATTGTGGGCTGACAGATGTTCATTTCATAATTTGTGAGCAATGGTAGTTATTTAATGTATAAATTAAGGTATCCAAAAAACTGGTAATGTCATACTTTGTAGTAGTGGTATTGTGTACTTGTCTATAATGGTTCTTGTGTGTAATTAAATCGAATAGTGCTATAGTCTACCCATGGAATTATTCACAGACAGCATTCGTAGATGTTCAACAATGCCTAATAAAGATCTTCATCCACTTCTTCCAATGGTTTTAATGCTCTTAAATTTCTGGTTACGACTCCAAGTTAAAAAATCCCTTCAGAAAATTCTGTGCGTGCAGGAAACCGAACCAGTAATTCAAACTGATTTGTGAACCGGATTATAACACCAGGGGTTGGTTTCACAGACAGGGCTTAGCCTAAGCCAGGATTAAGCCTTAGTTCAATTAGGATATTTAAGTAGCTTTTATAATCACACTAAAAAAAAAAAAAAAAAAAATACTGGTGTGCATCTTGAGACAAAACAATGGCTCTAACATATTTTAAGATATTTTGATTAAAACAGCTCAAACATGCATTTTAATCTGGGACTATCTTAAGCCTTGTCTGTGATACCAGATGTAAACAAGGTCTTAAAGTGATTCATTTGTGAATGAGGCATTGCTCATGCCCCAGAAAAAGGACACACACATGTACGTCACCAGGCATAATGAAGTAAAAGTACTTCAGAAATGTACTCGAGTTAAAGTACTCACTTTTGAATCTACTCTTAAAAGTACAAATTTTAAAAAAAAACTTACTCAAGTAAGTGTATTTTGATATTACCCATCTCTGATTAGCAGTTGTTTTCTGTAAATTATCAAATGGGATTTTAAAAGCTTAGAGTAGACGTTAGATTTCCTGGAGTGAAAGAAATGTTACTAGAGATGTATTTGCAAGCGGCATGAATTATATGTTCAGTGAAATGCTTTGTTTTAATGAGATTTCTTTCCCTCTCTCATCAGGAGGCATTTGTGGAGCTCTACAGCAGGCAGAGGGACTCGGTGTTTCGCAGCTCGTGGTCGTCAATAGTAACAGTCTTCGGTCTAGCTGCTCTAGGGGCTGTTGGCTTGACCATAGGAGCCTACCTTGCCCAGAAATGAGGAACCTTCCCCTCCTTTACTCGCTTGTCCTCTCTCCCTCCAGTCAACTGTCTCCGGTTCGTCTAAACCCCCTCCTCTGCTTTCCCCAGAAGACATCCATGTCCCAGGACTGCTCCTCTTCAAAGCTTTTCTCCCACTCTCTACAAGTCTTTCTTCTCTGCCTTCAAACACAAAGACAGAAAAGACAGGAAATGAATGCACTGCCGACCCATCATGAGAGGATGACGGAGAAGATGAATAATGAGGTGAAAGAGACATTGGCGGCAGTGTCATTGGCAGAATTAGTTCAGATCTCAAAGTGAGTTTTGCTTGTAGCACCTATTGGATATGTGTTCTTATACATAAAAATACACCAAAAAAAAAAAAAATGCAAAGGACAAGAAACATCTGGAGGTTTTGAAGATCTGTGGTGATTGAACGTATCTTTTGATGACACCAGCACTCTCCAAATGTCCTTTAACAGTCAGATTGATCTTAGGAGACAATCTGCACTAAACGACCATCGTTGGTCTTAGTTGTTTTTGTAGGATTAACTGTAGCTTGTCTTTTACCAAATTCAGACTAACGTGTCTTGTGCTATCGCCGCCACCCTTGTACCATAGTGTAACAAAGAACCAGAAGAACTGTGAGAAGGAAAAGAGAGAAATGGCATAAACGTTAAGACGATGGATTTTGAAGAAATCTCGAGCTCACTGATTTCCAGGTGGAAAATGAATAGTGGGATGGCATTTTCTCTTTGTAGCAATAGCAAAGGGTTTCCTTGAAGTGCTTGGGGTCAGAAATGAAAAAGGAAAGTAGTTTTCGGACTTTAAGAGCGCCTAGGGAAGACTCTTTATTTACATGTTCAACAGATGCATGTGAGCTGGTCAAAAGACCTCCTTCTGTACAGTATGCGCAGAAATGGCGCTTTATTCTTCTTTAATACTCCAACTACACTGTTGTCCTCTAATGTTCATTCATACACCACAAAAAGCAGTTGTGGATCTCAAAACTGTCAAGAGCAAGTCCAGGTCATATTTCACCCCAAATCAAAAGAAAAAAAAAAAAATCCTGTACAAATGTTGGGGGGGTCAGTGCAATTTTTTTTTTTTAAAGAAATGAAAATATTTATTGAGCAAGGATGCATTAAATGAATCAAAAGCGACAGTAAAGACATTTATAAAGTTATGAAAGACTTTCTATTCATCAGAAAATCCTAAAAAAAAGAAATGTGTACACACACACACACACACACACACACGTATGTATATGTACAGGGCTAAAATTAACACTTGCCAAGCACCAAATGTAAGTTAAAACCTCTGTTGACAAGTATATGAAATGGTATCAATTGCCAGCTGTATGGTAACATTTTTATTCATTCTAACAACGTGAATACATGTGAACGACACACAGGACAGTTGATGGGACAGTGCTGCGTCGTCATGAAAGAAGCCTTAGATACACATTGTGATGTAAACTATTAAGTCATCTTTACTTATATAGCACTTTTTACAATGCAAATTGTGTCAAAGCTGCTTTACAATAATAATTGGCAAATAATTTTGGCTGCACAGAAAATGGTGTCATAGTCCACTTAAATAAATTCAGTATTGATTCATTCCGTTGTAAAAATCACTAGTTATTCATTTAGTTCCTTTATCTGTAAATCAGCTCTGGAGAAAACAGTAATGTAATCGTAAGTTTACTCCAGTTGTTCCCAATCTGGGATGCTGAGTTTGTTGAGTTTTGCCGTTCATTTAATTCTACCACCTTAAAGGCTTAGTTCTCCCAAAAATGAAAATTCTGTCATTAATGACTCAGCCTCATGTCGATCCAAACCCTAAGACTTTCTTTCATCTTCAGAACACAAATGAAGATCTTTTTGATCTTTCTGTCCCTACATACCACTTTGATGCTTCAAAAAGTTCACAAAGAGATCGTAAAACTAATCCATATAAATTGAGTGGTTTACTCCGAAATTTCTGATGAACATTTTGAATTTAGGCTTTAGTTTTAGCTATGGTATCAAAATTTCAAAAGAGAATTGTGAATTTTCACTGGTATCTAAAATGTTGGTGTCAGTTTAACTGGCAGGTGTGGCAAAAAGTTAGTTTTAGGCCCTGTGTATGTAAATTGAACCATATACATATATATTTTTACATTTAGCAGACGCTTTTATCCAAAGCGACTTACGAGGGGAGCAATTAGGGGTTAGGTGTCTTGCTCAAGGGCACTTTAGTCATGGTATAGAGTGCTGTTCATTCACAATCCCCACTTTCAATTCCTGCCGGCGTGGGAATCAAACCAGCAACCTTCAGATTACAAGCCCGACTCCCTCACCACTAGGCCACGACTACCCAATAAGCACATATATATATATATAAGCACATTTCCCACTGCATTCTTTTTACTGTAATGTTATTGTTTTAGTTTAATTTGTTTATTATTTAGGGTGAAATGTGACTGGGCCGTTCTTTCATGAAGTTCCCCTAGTGGTCCAGATTTTTCATCACTATTATTATTATTATTATTATTATTTAATTTCCAAAGCGTCATGTTCAGGGATCATTTGGGTCCAGTATAAACAAATGGCAATCTGCAGTAGAAATCCACTCTGTGTTCCTTGGATTTGGTGTTTACAGTAATATGTGCAATCTTCCTGATGTCTGTTCCCAAAACAGCATGCTTAAACGCAATCCTGCCGCATGTTTAAAGGATTGCCATGCAGGAAATGAAAAATTTAAGTGCAAAACCTATGAACATGAGCAACTGTATACAGTGTGTGCCATGGATCCAGCTTTGGTGCTTGTGTATCGGCCACCTTCGAGTTCAAATGGAACCAAAATGAAACTTTGGAGCGACGAAGGGACATACAGCGTTCCAAGAAGGCGACGGTTATTCAATGTTAGCTCACCTTGAGTGGTATCGGAGTTCATGTGCTGCATCATTACCTATGATATCCTCTACAGACAGTGGCACTGTATGGGGTGCTAATGAACTTTTGAGAAATGGGTGCCCTCTTCAGTAGACCTGACATCCTGAACCAGTCAATGTTACTTGTTATCTGCCTTTATGGATGTATGTTCATTTTATAATGTGATACTGTCTAAAATACATCTACAGTATTTGAATAGGCGATTGATCGATTCATTTGGAAATCAACCATGTCCAGCAAAGCAGATGAGCAGACTACACGTGTAAGAGGAACTTCTGCTGACATGCCTGCATGTAGTAGCGTGGTCAACCTGTCTGAAAGGATCGAAGCTTTATGTAAATCAAGTTAGCTCTCAAAAGGAACAGTTCATCTGGTTACTATAGTGTCATAAATAGATGCTGTTCGTCTCTAGTTTACAGTTGCGACACTAACATTTGTTCATTTGATTCTAACAGATAGATTTAATTCTTATTTCACCTTTATTTATTTGTAGGTACCTTAAAACGATCATCCGACTGTAACTTCAAAAGATCATTTAGAGTTTATTTCATTTTTAGGTTTTAGATTCTCTGAAAGATTTGGAGCATAATTTTGATCCTAATTTGCTGAATCAATGCTGCTTAATGTAAAAATGATAAATTCTATAAATTACAATGTAATTGCCTGTTCTGTGTGGCGATGTCATGAATATTAATACTTAATTTCATGTAGTCACTGTTTCTGTAGCGGTATGGAAACTTTATTTTTCATCTTACATCCTAACTGGAGCCCACTAAAATGTATTCTGCTATTGTATTTTCACCAGTGATAAGTCAATTTTAACACGTCAACATAGCATTTTAATGATTGAGGTCTTTGGAGAAAATTCACGAAATTCAGTTGGACATGTTACTAGAGAAACAAGAGGTATGCAAATCCCATTTCAGGGGATCACGGTTATCTTTTGTACATTAATTCAATCCATTAATAGTAAATCCACCTTCACTAAAGGTGATTTTACTAAAACCATCGTGTTAAAATTGAGCTTTTGCTTGAGAAAGTACTATGTCTTTCGAACATGTCTTTTAGTTTGATGTTTGGAAAGTTATGTAATTTATATAAATTTATATATTATGCTGTATAAATGGACTTTTCTTTGCACTATTATATTTGAGTGCGTTGAAACAGAAGAAATTTATATTAGTCTATTAACAAATGCATCAATCCCTAGAGCAGGGGTGACCAAACTGTCCTGCAGATTGTAGCTCCAACTTGGCTCAACACATCTGCTTCTAGTATGCCTAGTAAGACCTTGGTAAGCTGTTCAGGTGTGTTTATTTGGGGTTGGAGCAGAACTCTGCGGGACAGAGGCCCTCCAGAAGCAGGATTGGACACCCCTGCGCTAGACCGAAGGTTCTCAACTCTGGCCCTCAAGGTCCAAGCTCCAAGCTCCAACCCTAACGAAACACGCCGGAAGAAGCTAATCAGTGTCTTCAGGCGTACTAGAAAATTACATGCAGGTGAGTTTGATCAAGGGTGGAGCTGAAATCTGCAGGAAAGTGGACCTTGAGGGCCAGAGTTGAGCACTCCTGCACTAGACTGTATTGAACGCATTGATCTTTCACGAGCACCCTTTGAGTAACACATTATAAACATTCGAAAATAAAGGTGAAAAGTGTCACAATGTACAGTAGACACATAATATATGTCTGTTTCTGAATGATCCTGTGTTGTTGTGCTGTTTCACCTGGAGCAATTTCACTTGGAAGAAAAGCTGCTATTCTTTATGTGATAGCAATGCACAGGACACACAAAGTCACCATGCTGTTGTGTACGATCATGTGTCACTGCTTGAATAAGCTATACTAGAGTCTAGAGTCCTTCTGTTCCTGCCAAACAAATTAAACAAATAAAACAAATTTAAGACGCCATTGCCTCCGTGAAATGACTGATTTCTGGTGATATTTCTGAGGTAATTCAAACAAACATCAGAAGGCAGTCACACTCACTAAAGGGAAGGACACGCACAGATACAGTAGGTACAATTGCCACGAGCACTTGGGGTGTTATTTGTTTACCGTGTCCCCTCAACTTCAAAGACGTCCCAGAGCACGTCACATCTCCAATCCCTCATCCCACTAAATGCCATGCGTGTAAAAATGACTCCCGCAGGCCAGCTTTCACTTCGCACTCAATCTCTCTCCTCACACGCTCTTTCTTTTTCTTCAGCTCATGGCGTTCTTCAAAAAGACACCACTGAATCTGCGAAAAGCATGATGTGGTAAAACGAATGGTGACTGAGAGAGAGAGAGAGAGAGAGTTCCCCGAGGAGCGAGTTCATCCCGCTCGAACCACCCTCCGTCCCCAGAGCGCTATCTCTCCCTTTCTCTCTGTCTTCATGCATATGGAAGACATGACATGCTTTGACTGGAAAAAGAATTGAAAATCAAAGCCAGACGCGGGTGTGAGCGACATGCCAATAGTGGTGTGCTAGAGTTTGTCAGAGTGATCAATATTTGGGCTAGTTAAATTTTCTGTTTTATTACAAGAATTTTACCTGAATATGGAATAAGACAGCGGGGAATATCAATGGTAAATCTAAACAACAAAATGCGAATAAACGCTGTGCGTTATTCTGTTTAGAAGGAGACTATATTCCCGATATAGATAAAACATTAAATATTAATGAATAAAAGTGCCTCCGCCTGGTGTGTTTTTTTTCTTTTTTTTTTTCTTTTCCATTCAGCCAAATTGTTGTTTTGGGCCCGACTGACTTGTAGATGGGCCAGAACAGCTGAATCCTTCTTCAAAGAAAGAAAGAATTGCAGACAAAAGAAAGCCATTCGTGTTTTCAGCATGATGAAAGTGAGTAAATAGTGATAGAATTGAACTATCCCTTTAAAGGCCCACTCTTCATTAAAACACCATAATATGCAAATTCATTAAGTGCGTTTCTTCCACTAGAAGGTCATAACTGTTTCTATAAGAGCTGGACCCCTGTATTGGTCCTGTAGCTCAAGGTCATAGGTTTGATTCCCAGGGAATGCAATGCCAGAGCTGCCATTTTAAAAATGATGTTGGAGCCGACAGCATCATGGGCAGCGCTCCAACTTGTAGCGCAATTGCGCTTCAGGCTACCCAAATTCGAATCCCAGCTTGTGGTCTTCCTGATTTCACCCTTCTTCTCTATCCCACTTCACTTTATGTCCATCATCCAAACTCAATAAAGGCAAACACGCCAAAAAAAAAAAATAAAATATTAATTAAAAACAACAACTATAATTGGACGAGAAATGGAATGAGAAGAGCAATGCTGTGCATACAAAGTTCTGTCATGAAACTCTAGATGGCGCTGGCTGAGCTCAATCTGCTTGCAGTCACATCAGTCCCTATAGGGCTGACTTCCACCTGTTCAGTCAGTAGCCAATGAGCTCGCTGCTCAGTCTTCAAATACTTGGTCAGCCTTTGCTGTAATGGTTGCAGCACGCTTACAGAAACCCTCCATCCTCCCCAGCTCCACACGTATGGATCTGCAGGGGGTAATCCATGTAAGTCCCAGCAGTATAGCAGATCTATTCCGCCAAGACCAAACATATCAACACTGTCATGTCCAGTACAATGCTAAAACACTCCAAGAGTTGTCATGACAGAAATACAGTTTGTTGTTGTTGCGTGATATGAAACAATGAAAACCTTGACAATTCAAGGCAAAAATTAAATAAAAATACAACCCAGATTACATTGCATACAGGCTGACTTGCAACAGGGATAAACATGGTTTGGGCTGACTGTGCTGTGTTTTGCCAAATCAAAATGAATTCCGAGCTGCTGTGAGCATAGAACCATTGAAATTCAAGAGACACCGACAGCCATATTCATAATCCTGCATCCTGATCGGCATGTGCAATTTGTGGTCATAGTCAAACGTTGCAATGTACCAATAAGGACATTTTGTTTACTTTTATAAGCTAACCAATTTTTTGATACTAGGACACGCAGTACTTAATGTACAAAGCACAGCTGAGGAAAAACTGCCGCTTTTAGGTTCACAAATCTGATTTTCCTTTAAATATTAAAACATTTAAATGATATGTATAAATGTAAAGAAAGAAATTGCATATTCATAAATCTCTAAGAAGTACTTTACATAGTGATTAGGCCCTGCACCATGAGAATGTCAAACAGCAGAGGACAGCGTCCCCTAGTGGACATCCCAAATAAAACACATGCATGGCCATTTCAAAATAGTGTAGAATACTGTGAAAAATGTAAATATTGTGGAATTACAAATTAAAAAATCTTTTTAAGATCTGCTGATCATATATCCTGACATAACATTACATTACATATATATATATGTTAAGCAAATGAAATGAAATGAACTCCCCCTTGGTGCCCCTTAAAGCAAATAATTTGTGCTCAAAATGAGCCTAAAATGGAAAATAAAAAATCCTAGGGGATAATAAAGAGCCATTTTCAACACAAACCTAAAATAACATTTGAAAAGATTTAAAAAAAGTTGTAAGTACTGATTATTAAAAGTTTGTGAAAATATCAAACTATTATTATTAAATACAAAAACATTCAATAAAAAATGCTAAATTTATTTGTCCCCAGGAATCTGTTCTCTCCCCACAGCTCCTCTCCCATTCCCTTCTCGATTTTGTGTTCACTATAGCATTAATCAAACAACACAAAAAAATTCATTCGAATGAATGTTGATCGCACCAAACATTGGATGGTCCCGTGCGGACTGAGGCAAAATTTCAGGAAGGGAAATCTCCTCTCGGCCATCTCAAACACCCACAACAAACTTTGAAAACATCGATAACCCTAATTTTTCAATGGCTAACACCATCACATAAAAAGCTTTAAATCCTTTGGCTGGGGTCGTGGTAAATAATTAAAGGTTCTCTCTTGAACTGAGCCTTCACTTGCATTTTCCTTTCCCCTGATATCTCTCTCTCTCACTTGTGCGTTTACTTTTTTCTCTAATTAGTCACATTTTCATCAACTTGTCTCCATCTTGTTGCAAAAAAACAGCGCGTTGCCAGTCAAGACTCACTGATTCATGATTTATTAGAAATTTATTACTGAATGGCGAATTCGGAAATAATCACTTTAGTTTGGCAATCAATAATAATAATAATAATAATAATAATAATAAAATACAAGGTAGCTGCTCTCCTCTCACATTCCGAGTGACAGGGAGCTCTGGCAAACTCTGGTTCTGTTTCATTCCTCCCGACCACCAGAGACGGTGCTATATTAGTGGATGAACCATACCAACAAAGTTACAAGGAAATAACTCACCGGAAGAAAAACCAGGATCACTGGCGAAGTATAGCCAAGCTTATATGTTGAGAAGCAGCAACATTGGCATTGTAGAACCTCGCAAATGTACAAAGGAGAGGACCATGTCACTGCCGCACAAACATCCGTAAGTGAAACACCCCTAAAAGCAGAACGTGATGAGGAAACTGCCCTGCTGGAATGGCAAGTGATGGTCCCAGCCAGGGACAGGTTGCCCAGCCTTCTTGTAGGCCAAAGCAATAACCTCAACAACCCATTGCCACAGCCTTTGCTTAGATAGAGGGGCATTCTTCTTAGCCTCCCCACAACAAACAAACATTTGCTCTGATTGCCTTAATTGTACTGTAGTCTCCACATAAAATCGTATGCGTAGGGCACAGGAGCAGAGAACGTTGCTCAATAACTGTTGGTTGGAAAGAACAGTTCAACAGACTGATAAATGCACTGCAGTAGGACCTTAGGGAGGAAAGCCGAATTGGGACAAAGGATAACCCCAGTGCCCTCTGGTTTCTGGCTCACAGACAGTACATGAAGCCACTGCTAGAAGGAACACTGCCTTTAAGGACTTCCACCTATGATCGGAAGGGAGTTCAAAATGAGGCTGTTCAAAGAGACTCCAATACCAGAGGCAACTTCCACACTGAAAAGAGGGAGAGGGAGCGGAATTAAGGCATCTCACACCTTTTAAAAAATGCCAACCAGGCTGTGGGACCCCAGAGAAGGGAAAACGTGGTTTAGACAGCCACCGTGGTGCTATCAGAAGCACCCTGTGTCTGTCCTAAGCAATCCTGCGCAGTGTCTTCCATAACAGAGGAAAGGTTTACAAAAGACAATCCAGCCAATCTTGTGACTGTGTCCTGTCCCCATGAGCGATCTGGGGAAACCACAATGGGCAGTGACCTGTGAGTTGTGTTTTCTGAAGCAAAGAGATCTACTTCCACTATACCGAACTCCTGCCAAAGTCCTGAATGACATCTGGGAACGACAGCCTCCACTGGCCCGGATGTATCCAATTCATGGACATAGCATCTGGAGCCAGACTGACTACCCCTGGCAGATAAGTGGCCCTCAGTGATGCAAAACATAGAAGTGACCAGGTGAGGATGCTGTGAGTGAGCTGTAACAAGCTCTCCAACTTTGTGCCCCCCTGGTGGTTCAAACTGAAGAAAATGTCTTAAGGCCAGAAAAACTGCATGCATTTCCAACAGGTTGATGTAATCCATCAATTGGTCCCTTGACCATTTTCCCTTGATATCTCTGGTTACAAACTGCCCCCAACCCACGAGGAATGCGTCGTTATGATGAGAGGGGACGACTCCTAACGGAACACCTCCTGTCAAAAAGTACAGCGAAGTCCAGTGGTGAAGGGCACGCAAACAACTGCGAGCCACTATAATCAAGCGGAGGTTGTTTCATACCTGAACGGGTCGCAGAATGAAGTAATCCCAGGAGAATCATGGAGAAGGCCAGACGGTTGAAGACAGGGAGGCACGCATTGTGATTGAATTGATAGTCATCCCAATGAACGAGATGGACTTTGTGGACAGAGACAGAGAACTCTTTACCCTGTTCACAGAGAGGCCACGTGGTCCAGCAGCCTTCATGCATCTCATCTACAACACAAGAGGAGCTAGGGAGAGTCTAAATGGTAGAACCTTGAACTGGTATCTCTTGTTCCTGAAACTGAAACGTAGAAATTTCCTGTGATGCATGGCAATCGGAACATGGAAATATGCATGTGTCAGATCAACACTTGTGAACCAATCTCTTTCCATCACTGGCCAAAGAACGTTGGTCACGTGCAACATGCAAAACGAGAGCTTGTTTAAGAACATGTTGAGTGGTTAACCCTAACCTCAACTGTTGTGTAATGTTGCTAAGACCCCAGGCTGTCTGCAAGAACCTTTTGGCCATACCTGGTCCTTTGATGGCACTTGAAAATTCTGTTATGAAATCCTTACATGCAGGTATAGCAAAGCAATCCATAGCTGAAGGTCTGTGGAAAAACACACTAGACTGAACAGGATGTGTAGAGGCCAAGACAGGCCACTGCCATCCGAAGCACTTCCAATGTGTCATCCACTGGGGGTGGAGCAGTCCCCAAAGAACGAAGTGAGCCCTCACCAGAACCACCGGCCACTGTAGATTCCACTGACTCGTCATGCCACTCAGAAACTTCAGTGAGAAAATGTGACCCTGGACCACAAAATCAGTCATAAGTCGCAGAGGTATATTTGTAGCAACAGTCAACAATACATTGTGAGTCAAGATTACCCATTTTTTATGCCAAAACCATTAGGATATTAAGTAAAGATCATGAAGAGGGGTGGGGTGGGGGGCACTGAGCTGCAGTGTCTTATATTCCCTCAGGTCAGGTCAGGTCAGGTCAGGTCACTGCATGACTTTGTTGGTGTGTTTTTTCAACTTATCTGGCTGGCGCTGCGATTATCCACTAATTTAGCACCATCCCTGGCGGTCAGGAAGAATGAGAACACCAGAATCACAGTAGTAGTGATATTCAATACAACATAAAATAGAAATTGCCCTCAGGCTCAGACAGGAACTCCCAAGATTACGGCGCAAAAAAACCCCAAAACGAATAATCATCATCATTTGGCCACACAGTGATATCACAAGCAAGCGCTCAAGCTGGATGAATCTCGCATGACAAGCTGTGCTCATATTAAGACCACAAAACGATTGGGAGTGTGATATTGCAGACAAACAAAAGTCATTATTGAGCAACTTGCATTTTAGAGAGATTATTTACTTTGTAAAGTCAAAGCAGAGTCAATCTTTGCACCTGATCGAGCAACACAAAGTAATTTTTGCATTTATTTGCATTCATTTTTGCATCGCATGACTTACTCAAAGTTACTTGTTGCCATTTACTGGCATAATGATGTAAACTGCAGAGAGAGAGTCACTGAAAAATACTACTCATGCAGACCGACTCTCTGTAACACACACACACACGTCTGTATTGCTATCTTAGCGAGGACATTGCAGAGACTTCCGTTGATTTTATATCAGGTCAATGATATTTTCTAGCACCTAATCCAACCCCTACTCCTAAACCTACCCATCACAGAAACATGTGCAAAGCATTAGATTTAAATAAAAACCTATTTTGGCTGATTTATAAGCCTTTTTATCTAGTGAGGACCAGTCACATGTCCTCACTAGTGGTTTGAGAAAGTATTTCACAGTATAAGTGAGGACATTTGGTCCCCACAAGTGTAGCAAAAACGAGTACACACACACACACACAGAGTTGTGTTTTTGTTTTGTGGGGACTTTCCATAGGCATAATTGTTTTTAATCTGTACAAACTGTACAATCTGTCCCCCTACACTACCCCTACCCCTACACCTACCCAACACAGAAACCAACAAAAGGTCCCCACAATGTAAAGATTTACTGGTTTTACTTGCGTTGTGGGGACATTTGGTCCCCACAATGTAAAGAATACCCATCCACACACACACACAAAATAAATCTCAGACAAAAATGAATGCAATATCAATATATTCTCAACCACATAAAAAATATAAGTGTCATTTCTGTGTACAAAAAAGTACATTTCTTTCTGGACAGAACAGTCTTAAATTTCATTGACAGCAGTTATAATAATGAAAAATGCAATCAAATAATACACGATTTTTCAGTTTTGAACCCATTACATGACGTTGTATTTACAGTAGCTCAGCATATCACTGGGGTGCAAAGATGAATGTCAAAGCTTGCAGTTGCAAAAATGGCCACACATGCTCTTTTAGTGCATTAAGACAGGTAGTGCACAGTTTTCCACACAACACTAGAGATAGTCATGATAGAAAAATAAGGCTCTGTATATAGTCTCTTTTCATTACACATTCTTTGTTCCAGTAAAACTTTAGCCCATGACAGTCAGTGTGTATGCGGTGTGGTGTTACATTCATTATTCCACTGACTAATGAGGTGAAAAGCCTAAGCGGCCAGTGCTTACAGGGATATCAACAGTATTCAGATGAATGTCATTCAAGAATATGTCCAGGTCATATCACCTCCATTGAAAGAAACAAAAAAGGAGGGCCATATTTTAGTTACATTATTTTCATGACAATTAAGTGCATTTCCTTGCTATTTTAATTATTGTCTTATTCTCTTACTGTACACTTTACAATTGTTTATTGTTTAAATATGTATATATTCTTATACTTGTTCGAATGCCTGTAACCTATGCAGAATTTAAATCTGAAAATAATTACTCCATTAATAATTCAATATAACATAATTGTTATGAAAATAATGACATTCATTTTGAGAAAATATAATGGCCACATATCTACAGAGTTTTTGCCTATTGCTCAAGAATCACGAAGCTGTTTTTACACTACATGCACATCTATGGGTCTCTGCAAACCTTTACAATCAACTCATACAGAGGTCTTCATTTAAGGCAAATTTCCACATCAAACCCTCAGCCAAGAGTGGATTTCAGTGCCTGATGATCTAACAGGAAAGGAGTCTTCCTCCCTGTGCCTGATATAGCACTGTCAGTGAAGGCCTCTAAATCCAGCAGCACGACCAGGCAAACATGCCCAGCATTTAAAGCATTGTACAGTATAGCGGCAGATTTTCTGAACTGGCCCACCGTAAACATGTCCAGCAATGCGTGCATTATGATCACATGTCCATTACTTCAGCTGCAGATTCAAACTTGTCAGCCCTTCAAATGAGCATCAAAAATGCTTTCAGCGGTCCTCTTCTCCATATCCGGGAATGCAGGCAGGACTTTTTTGGTTTCTTTCACCTCCAAAATGTTTTATGTCTAGTCATTCAGTCACACTGTCCATTCTGCATCTACCTGTGGGCCAAATAATATGGAATTCAGTCAATGAAACAAATCGGTCAAGCAGTGCTCTTTTACTACAACAAGTTTTTAAAAGACACTAATTTTTTGAACCCTCTCAGCGACAAATCTGCAAGTGCAGACAAAAAAAATGACTAAGATGCAAATAAAGTATGCATGGGTTTTAAGTTTATTTCAATTCTAACCAATGAAATGTTTTATAGCTGAAGCAAACTGTAAAAATGTCAATTCAATAAACATTGCCATGATTGATGACAAATGACATTTCCACGCTTTCCAGTGAATTATGATTTTCACTTTGATAGCTTTGCTACGACTTTAATGTTTTATCAATGACCTTCACTTTCCTGTGACACTTTCTTGCATACATTTTCTGGGACTTATTTTAGTATTGATTTGAACGACTTCCCTGTTTTACGATTTTAATCATTTTATTTTTTTAACAATTTCCATGAATTTTTTAATACCATAACTTTTTACAATTGTATAATATATTATAATAAGTATTAATCTCCATGAATTTTCTGTGACTTTTTATGATCGTATAGATTTGCATAAACTTGAAGGTTTTTAATTGCTATGATTTTATATGGATTAAAAATAATCGATTTTTTATTTCCATAACTTTTCTGGCCTAGAAAAATTTTTTTTTTTTTTTTAATTCCATCCTATTTTCAGGTTTTCCATCAATCTGCATTACATATTTTTGCTTTCAAAACACTGTTGCTTCTAGCAGCTCAAGACATTAAAGACAACATGCTGAGGAGCATGTGAGAGATGGAGTGTTTCATGCAGTTTTCCCAGCAGGCTTCATAAGGGGCGCTGAGGGCACGTGCTGTATTACAATCACTATTTAACCAGACAGCTATTTCTGTCTCATATTGATTTGTTTGCCATTGACGGAGTCTGTCAGGTCAACTTGCAGTCATATATAAGCTGTCTGTTATAAAAAAAAAAAAAAAAAAAAAATGTACCAGTACCAGACAAACGCTTGCAGTGATGCCATCAAGATGGGGATTACATTGGAATACACACCTACATCCTGCCTCATTCAGTACTATCATAGCAAGCCAATCAGAATCCAGCATGTGTGACTGTACCTGTGATCAGGGGGGGTCAGAGAGGTACACTCGAGTGGTAGATGTCCAAGGATAGGAGTTTGGGTCCGGGGAAGAGTGGAGAGGAGAAAAGGAAAGTGAAATGGAGGGTTGGATTAGGAATTCTGTGCGTCTATACCTGCGGGAGTGAGTACCAGCGCCTGCAGGATGTCAGACAGGGAGATGATGCCCTCGATGCTGGAGTTATCATCCACCACTACCAGCCTGTGCACCTGGAGGACACATAGATTACACAAACACAATGAGGGGGCGTTTAACTCGAGCGCCGTGATTTAAGAACGCCATCAAGTGCAACACTGACAGTCAAAGACGCCCGTCTGGCGCATGTTCACCTAGGAAAACAATGGAAAAGCAGCACAGTTGAATGTAAAAATGTATTCGTGAATGGCCCCGAAGTCCAAATAAATTAAAGGGTTAGTTCACCCACAACTTTAAATTCGATCACCATTTACTCATTCCAGACCCATAAGACTGGACACGAGCTTCAGAACACAAATGAAGATCTTTTTGATGAAATCGGAGCAATTTCTGCCCCTCCATTGACAGAAGCAGCCACCACTTTGATGCTTCAAAAAGTTCATAAAGAGATTGTAAAACTAATCCATATGAATTGAGTGGTTCAGTTCCCTTCAATTCTTGGAAGGGACGGGATCACTTTATATGCTGAACAGATTTAATTTAGGCTTTTACTCACATATAAACATTTATCAATGCACAAATCAGTAAAGGTAAACGAAAGCTCAAGCATGTGAGAACCAATGAGGTTCATTCTTTACGCAGCACGTTTAAGCTTCCAAAGGAGTTTTTCCATCAAGCTTCTGTTTATGTTTGCGTGAATAAAAGCATAAATTCAATCAACTCATCACATAAAGTGATGGTGTCTCCTCATAAAACTAATCCATATGAATGAAGTGGTTTTCTAATCTCTTTATGAACTTTTTGAAGTGGTAGTTGCGTAGCTGTCTATTGAGGGACAGAAATTTCATAAGAAACATTCATTTGTGTTCCGAAAAGAAGAACGAAGGTGTACGGGTTTGGAACAACATGAGTAGACGACAGAATTTTCAACACTTCAACTGAAATACCAAAATGAAATGGTTTTGAGCTTGGTATTTAGGGCCAGATTTACTAAGAGCAAGCGCCAACGCAAACACTCTTTTGATCTAATATTTTACATTCTATTTCAGGTGAGAATGTTTTTCTTTCCGCTGGTGATGTGTGCATTGAGTAAATCTCACCTCAGCTTTGACAATCCTGTCCACTATCGTTTCCAGGGTCTCGTGCCGATAACACTTCATAACCCCCTCGAAGTACTGCGAGCGATGCAGCAGAGCCTGAGTCACGGTGATGTCCAGATTATTGTAGGTCTTCTCAGCAGCCAGGTTCTACACACACCCACAACACTAATGAACACAGAGCCAAGCTATTGGGAGCTCCGCATACAGCCGAAATACTGTATACACAACACATCACATATTTATTGTATGGATACATATTAAATGTAAATGCATATTTGGCAGTTTTCTTATGCAAAGCTGTAGGTACATAAACCTGCATGTAAAATCATTCGCACATAATCTGATACATTTACTTCCATGGATACATTTCAAGCAGAAAACCGTTCTTTTATATTACTGTTGTTATTGTATTTGATCAAATAAATACAACTTAAACTTTTGAACCGTAGTCTTTTAGTGCACAAATTTCTCCTACAAAAACTTAATTGTCATGGCACATACAATTAAAGTGCACAATCAGGCTGATGAACAAAATATATTCAATGCATGGAAAACAAATTTAATTTTCAATGGGATCCTTTCGAAACAAATGTGGTATATTATTCTTTAGTAGTTATTCTTCAACTTTAAGTAGCATATTAAAAGGCACAACTTACAATGACATCAAATTTGGAGTAAATGTCCACAACCTTTCCTTTGGGAGGAAAAAGATGGACAGCAAATATGAAAAGGTTTTGAACTTCAGAGATGTGTACAGTGAAAATTTGTTTCTGAGGAAGGCTTGACAGAAGAACGATTACAGAACACAAAGTGACAGAAAAGTTAGCAATGCGTGTTGTTACCTGTGACATCCACCACTGGCAGAGCAGACACTCTCCTCTCCACAAACATGCCCAGTGCTTTAATAATGGGTGTATCTGGGTGAATGAAAGCAATGTTGCTGTACGTGCCAATGCCCAGCTCCTCCAGAGTCTGCCTCATGAAGGCTGGTTTAGGCATCTCACACACCTAAAGGGTCACACACACCATGAGTGACACAGGACGCTGCATAATGGAGGATGATTAGAGGATACTTGATGTGTTCACAATAACTACCAATTATAAAAGTATGATAATTGTATCCATTAAAATAAATCAGCAAGGCAAAAGGAAGTGCTCACAAATACTCACAAAGAGCTGCAGAAACTTGAGGATTCTCTTGTGAGTGAGGATATACAGGGCGTTTCCCGTGACTGGATCAATCACTGGCAAACGATGGATCTTATTTTTGATGAGCGAGTAAACGGCATCAAATATACTGGGCGGAAAAAAAAAAAAAAAAAAAAAAAAAAAAAAAAGTTACTGGAAAACAATTATAAAATGATTTTGCATGCTCTGCTGATTAAAGGGTTAGTCCACCGAAAAATTCAAAGTCTGTCTTCAATTACTCACCCACATGTCATTCCACACCCTTCTTTCGTGGCTTTCTGGACCTTCATAGTAGTGATTACATTGCAGTCTATGGACGAGTCACATAGCTCTCGGATTTCATCAAAAATATCTTAATTTGTTTTCCAAAGATGAACAAAGGTCTTACGGGTGTGGAACGACATAAGGGTGAGTAATTAATGACAGAAATTTCACTTTTGGGTGACCTAACCCTTTAAATCACCAAACATAATTGCTGAATTTGGTTCAAGATAATTTTGAGAGAATGATCCCATGAACCGCAGAGATGATTGTGAGAATACAACATGAAGAATATTTAATATTTGACCCTTTGTCCAGACATAGCATCACTTGAAATACTAAGATGAACTACATTGTACTGGCAATTCAAGGGGAACATGATAGGATCAACCTGTGATCAAAATGGTTCTGCCAGTCGGAGTGTAAAATTAGTTCTCATGCTTAAACCATCTAGAGGAACTATTATCTTTAGGGACAAGGTTTGCTGGAGCTCACATTCAGGGGGAATTTCCTTTAGATACTTTGGTTAAGTGGGCACTTCCGAGGCTGTGTGTAAAGTCAACACCTGTATGGACTGCCTACTGAATGCCCAGAAAATCAAATGCACAACGGAGTTGATGACTGCAGCACCAAACAGCATTCTCTCAATTAAGAATTCTTCTGAAGACACACCTGAATCTCCTGACCTTCGCTTCCGAGTTTCTTACAGGTTCATGCATCATGCAATGAAAATGACAAAACACAGTGTACAAAAATATGACCCAATGTCTCACCTTGCATCTGGAGATATGTTGACTAAGGGTTTAAAAGTTTCTTGCAAGTAAAGTTCTGTTGGTATATAAGCATAAATGAAAAAGAATCAAAGCTCTTTAAAGTTGTGAAAATACTCTCATTATTTACTTATCCTCATGTATTTCCAGTTTTTTTGTTATTTACAAAAGGACAAATTTACAGACATGAGTGTGGGTAAACGATCACATGATTTTCATCTTCAGCTGTACTATCCGTTCTAGGTGTAAGCAGTGGTGAAAATGAAAATGGTGAACATATTACCTCTCCAAGTCTCGATTTTATGCTCCTCCAGCTCATATATTTGTACCTGAAGCATACATTAAGAATATGACTTGAAATGTAAAAAAAAAAAAAGACTACCATTCCTCCTTTTAGGTGAGCATTCTTTAAGTGATAACATGCAGGAGAAATGGCATGACAAAAGAATTTTTTCTTTAGATTCGGCACGTCCAAATCTGAACAGCCACTAAACCAGCACTGTTTCTGAGAAGACTGAATCCTTACCAGCGGTGATTTGTAGTATCTGTGCAGTATGATGATGAAGTCTGTGATAGTTAACATTCCTATTGAGAAAACATATCATCATTAGAGTAAACCTTCTGTTAGCTCATGAGACACCAAGCCGACGCCGACGAACTAGTGGTGACAAAAGCAGACTGCGGGGTTGACTCGCGTCGGCAGCTTCTGGGTCCAAAGTTGCCCTGACACACCAAACCGACGCTCGACACCCGCGTATAAAGGCGATAACGGTTTATTTAAGCGCATATATTTGTAAATATTCATCATTCAAAAAGGGAAAGAGAAACAAAGATCACATGTATACAAACCATAAACGAAGCAGCGTTTGCTGACCGTTTTCAATATCAATCATGCTGATCAAGTTCTTTATTCCATTCCGCTCATGTTATTATGAAAATATTGGTGCATTCGAGTGCTCAGGTAAGAGGAAAAATTAGAACAACTTTCTGTCTGTGCCATCATGACTTTTGCTTATATTCTCGTGAACTGACTCGACTGAACAGCCAATCAGAGTTCTCCCTCTCACCGACGACCCGAGGGCGATTCAACATGTCGAATCGGCTGAAAAAGCACCGAGGACCAAATTCAGCCGATGGTGCGGAACACACTGAGTAAACTCCATCGGCTTGGTGTGTTCCTGCCTTTATGTGTAGGCTTACAGGGAAACTGTGCCTTCAGTTCATTCATCCATCATTCAAAGTTCTACACATTCAATATGCTTTATCCTTTAATATCCTATATCATTTAGCAGACGCTTTTATCCAAAGCGACTTACAAGGGGAGCAATTAGGGGTTAGGTGTCTTGCTCAAGGGCGCTTTAGTCATGGTATGGAAGGTGGAGAGAGTGTTGTTTATTCACAATCCCCACTTTCAATTCCTGCCAGTTTGGGAATCAAACCGGCAACCTTCAGATTACAAGCCCGACTCCCTCACCACTAGGCCACGACTACCCAATATTAGATAATTTGTTAATTTCAGCTACTAACAAGAGTGTAGTACTCTACTTTAACCTCTTTTTACAATGTATGAATTCACTTACTCCTAAAATATCAGCACAGACAAAAAGTCAGCAGATTTCATCTGACCCTGCTTACATCTAACTACAACTCAACACAATCCAGAAAGGAAGGAGACAGCAATGAATTTCAACCAATTGGGTACAATATTGTTATCTAGCTAATCTAAGAATTTCCAGTTAGGTTACAGGTGAACAAAAAAAATGTCCTGAAGCAATGTTTTTATTTCATTACAAATTACTAAGTTTTTTGTCAATTTCGAGACGGGGGTGTATGCCAGTTAAATTGAATTGCAGGTTAAACATTTTCTATCTATAGCTGAAAAAAAAAGACAACTTCAGTGAAAAGAACGAGAGAAACGCAGGTGAAAGCATGAGTGCGAGTGTGTTTGTGTCACTGCTCACCCACAAAGCTTTGCTTCTTGGCTTCCCATAATGGGGCAGCTCGAACTCCATTAGCAACCAAGGCAAAGAAAGCTTTCTTTACCTAACAGAGAACAAAGAATTCACAAAACAATGCATTTCTTATAGGTACCTTTAAAAACAATTCTGGAGGAACTGGTCACGTGAGCCAAATATCATGGGAGACACAATGAATTGAATGCAACTGGCATTAAAAAAAAAAAAAAAAAATTCACATCTGACAATAAAAATCTGGCACTAAACAATTCTTACCGGCCATTTTTAAGACCTATTTTTCCCAATAACAACAGGATTATAAAGCTTTCCCCTGCATATCAACAAACAATACAAGTGTCTTGCAACATTATACAAGATGAGCCAGGGAGTGAAACAGTTCTGATTGTCCCAAATTGTTTTTTTTCCTCCTCTGTATATATATATATATATATTTTAACTTCATACAATAAACGTATTAACTGAAAAGCGACCAAGAGGTTGGGAAATGAGCTTTATATATAAAACATTAATTATACTTTTATTTAATGGTTTAACGCAAAGAATATTCCATATATTAGGCATCCTAGATCAAGAGGAAAAATGTTACAAGTCTATAAAATTCTCTTTAGTAAATTCCAGTTTCAATTTTTGTATTTAAAAAGTCACTTACATCAGCAAGTGGTTCATTCTTCATTTAACTTAAACCATGAGACGTTGCAATTTCCAAATAAAGTCATCGGCCTACTGGTGTGTACCATTTTATTTTCTCAGATTTGCCACATTTTGGGGCCTGGGCGCAGCATTTTTAACCCAAATTGTCTCCAATTTAGACCAGCTCAGCCATCCATTACCAATTAACTTGGATTTCATTATAAAGGCAGTTCATCTTTTTCAATATATGGCCCATAAACTCATAATTTTTATATGAATATAGGCATAACACTCCCTCATTTTAAAACCTTTAATTCAGAGAGAAATACAGAAAATAGATCACGTCATTCCCCCAATATAAAGTCAACAGGTTAATAGGTTATGAGGATGTGTTACCGCCAAATCTAATAATGGCACAAGATTACTGATTAACCGTCACAAACTAGCTTTATGACGACTTCCCATACACTTCAAAGAGATCCGTCCATTTCAGTGACCAAATGAGATTTATTTACAGATGAAACATTAACCACCATGAATTAAACATCATGTGAAGCAAAACTGAAAGACAGTAACTACAGCTCATACTAAAACTAGTATGCATTTCTGAAGTGGTTAGTATGTTCTGCATTAACGGAATTATAGAACGGCCAACGCAAATCAAGCAAACTGGCCATTTCAAGTGAAATGAATGGAGCAGATGAAATTAAAGCTGTGATTTTAACATCTCAATTTTTTGAATGGACGGTGAAAAGTTAAGAAATGTAGATAATCCAAGATGATGATAATAACCGGACAACACACAGAATGAAGATGTGACAACAATTGCCAAGTTTCACATACAATTTTTAAAACAGAAGGCAGCAAGCAGTGTTAACAGACACTTTCCCATTCTGAACATAGCCCAAAAACACCTTAACCAAGTCGTTTCTCTTTCCGTTCGTGTACTGGACAAAAGAAGACGTTCAAAACGTAGTTACCTGTAGTGTAGTGTCAAAAACCACTAGCTTGGAACTGGTGGGGATGAGGTCATAGCACTTGTGGGATTTCATAAAGTGCATGTAAATATCACTGTCTGGCTCTTCAGCAGCTGAATAAAGAGAAGAAAATTTAATCCTTAATAAGTGACATTGTTCTTCAAAACAATATTGTTCACAAACCAATACACAATGCTATCATGTTATGAAAAGAAATCTAATTTTTCCCCCAAAAGCCAAACAAAACACTACATTCAACAAACATAAGAACAGATGAAAATGAAATGTATTCAAATTGCACATGAAACAAAATAAGCAATCAATAGAGAACATAAGTGTAATGGTTTACCTTCATCATCAAGTTCAAGTTTTTCCAGCATGCCTTCAGCAAACACGCAGCTCTGAAACACACAGACACGTGCTGTGAGTTCATCAACAATCACTAACTTAAACTTAAGTGGTAGCGTCCATTTTTCAATCTGCTGATCTGCAAACAAGCGGTCTGGTCGAAAACAAAACAAGAAAGAAAAAAAAAAAGCAGTCCGACAACTACAGTGAAAGAAGAGCGATCTTAAGCGTATGATGTTCTCAAGGCTTTCATTTACAGATTCATTACACGCTGTGGTGAAATATTAATAGACGGACTTCCCCGCAGGCTTGAGAGTGGAACACTCCGAGCCTATCGGCTTATTTTTACGTCTGTGTTCCTCGGACCACGCGACGCGCAGGTGCCAGGTAGAGTTACGTTAGTCTACTTCATTTTAAGCGTATAATAATGTCAACTCGTTAACTTTGCCCTAGTTAAAGCTGCGTCGCTCTCTATTGACGACCACAAAGCGAAAGCATCAAATAACGCAATGCGAATTGACTCATCATGCATAAATCACACTCTGCGGCTTTGTCTCAAACCCTAGCGTGAGCCAAAACATCTACACCACTTGGAAGTCGCTGCAAAAAAGTAACGTTACATGATGGGTCACAGTTAAAGCTGCAGGGCCCAGTTTTTTTTAAAAGTAATCCACTAGGATTTTGGATAACGGATTGGATCAAATCTTGAAAATGTGTTTTTCAAAAGAAAAAACGGATTACATAATCGAATTAGATCACGTAATCCAATCTTGGTTTTGATCCGGATCAAACCTTTAGTTTGGGTTTTTCAGAACTTTTTTGTAGGATTTGTAGGATCCAAAAGATCTGGATTAAACTGATCCCATCAGAAGGGTGGATTCAGCGTGGATTTCATGGCCAAAATGTAATGAAAACTTTAAAAATGTATGAAATAATACTATATTTGGATCATGCAGTATCTTACAAGATATCCTGTTTATTCATAAGGTTTTAATTTCATTTGTTCATCCGTCAGGCTCCAGTGATTAGGTAGGCTTTAACGTATTCAGCCTTTCAGCACAGACCTCATAAAATAATCCCCCAAACAGCGGTCAAAATTGAGCAAAAACAATAAATTTTATTCTGTCACTAATTTATATATATATATATATATATATATATATATATATATATATTCATCACAATATTGTTGTAGGTCTGCTGGAAGAGGATGGGGTGGGGTTCTTCTCGTTTTTAGTTTTTTTTTTTTTTTAAATGTGTGTGTTTTCATTTCAAATAAAAATAAACTTGCTGCTCTTTACATATCTATAGTTCAACATTGTGGTTTCCTATCCTGTTTGAGCACAGGTTATCCAGCACTGGTTATCCAGATTTGGTGATCCTGAAAAGTTCCTATCCGGATCAGATTGATCCAATCCGATGTTTAAAAAACTGGCTCCAAAAGTAAACTGGATTACGTGATCATGGATCGAAAAAAAAGGATTACTAAATCCGGATAAATTTTAGCCGGATTAAACCTTTTGAAAAACCGGCCCCAGGAGATAAGGTACTTTCTATGTTAAGGTATCTTAAGACAAGGGTTCCAGCCACAAAAAACTAATAAACAGAATATTTTATCAAAAACTTTCCGATAGAAACTCTCTTACGAGACTTTTTTGAACTCTTAAAACGAGTCTAATAGCAATGCCAAGTGTTTTATAACATTGTGTTGTGAAATGAATTTGAAACATTTTTCGATTAAAATAGTTGATTTCATTCATTCATCCATCGCTGTACAGCTATTCTAAATACGCAGTTAAATCATGTCCGCACTTTTTTTGTATAATCTGACTGGAAATGAAAGAAATATATTCTGGTCATCTGATTATTTTTGTTCCATATTTCATTTTACCATGTCTCCTTGGTAAACAAGTACACTAAGTTTTGATAAATCTTTATACGGAGAAAATTGTTAGTCATGCACATGACAACACAACTGGGGGTCTGTCATATTTGCTATACATCATTTACAATAAAGTTTTTGTTTATTCAGTTTGCTTAGGTTATCATTTTTTAAAAATGCAATAATAATATATGACGGTTTGCCATATTTTAAGATTACATTCGGGTCTGCAACAGGTGTAAAACAATGAAATCTATACATAAAGGGCACTTGAAAAGTAACAAAAATAAATGAATATGGCATAATTAAAAAAAAAGTTCCAATAGAGTTTTTTTTTTTTTCCGCTACACAACAAAACGTTTACATGTTTGAATAAAAATCCTCCCATGGGACATAAGTGTGTCCAGTAGAAGAAACCCAATAAAATAAAAACTTTCTTAAAATTGTGAATTTGCAACTCTACCTCTCATTTTTCAATTTCATAAAATGTGAATGTGCCAATTGTATAATCATGTTCGTATTGTTTGTGGTTCAGAGTAAAAAACATTAAAAGTGTTACTCATTAATATTTTCTCATGTTTGTGTCATTGTTTTAAATAGGTAGGATTATATCCCACAGTTGGAACGTTATCCATAACTGTAAAATTTTAACTTTTACAACTCAAATGCTTTGCAGAGGACTTCCATAACACATTGTCCGGCACATACTGTACAAGTAATTTCCCAAACATTTTCACAGTTTATTGTCTTTATGGATATGCAAGTGAAGAAGACTGTGTGCAGTGGATGACCTTGTGGATGATATTTACGGGCAAGTGACAAGTCGCCTGGGCAAAATACAAAGTCGTCAATTACAGGCAAGCATCATCAAATTGTCAAGGGTGCCTGTACTTCAGCTCAGTCGCAACAGATGGAGCACAAATATCAATCACTGTGGCGTTAACGGCCCATAAATAAATGATGCTTCAGCTACTGACATTTCTAAACAAGAAAAAGAATCCATGCCTAACATTTTGCTGTCATTGAAAGATACATCAAGCTATATGTAGGTGTAGAAAATGAGCCAAATATTTTGTCTTTTTAATAAATATGCCATTGGTTGGTTAAAGGTTCTTGCCCAAACTGATCAAGCCAATGTTGTTCAGACACACAGATTGCAATTCCACCTGGTGCCACTAGTGGTGCAAAAATGACTTGCTTCACTATGGGACAAGGGTAAGCTATAGTAAAGCCCAGAAAGCACACGTGAAGATGTTCACTCACCTGGCGTGAGGTAGAGTTAAAGGTGTACAAGGCGATAGGGGGTTTGGTGGTGGAGGAGCTCAGGCTGAAGCGTTGACCTGTGTCAGGGGGAGACGAGAGAGAGCGGGAGCGGCGTTCCTCCACACGCTCCACAGGACTGGGGGTCTCTATAGGGAAGACCGGTGGAACCGGACTCTGCGTCGGGGTGGTGGGGGGAGTCGAAAGCCCAGAGCCTGTGAGACAATCAATATAGAAGACAATGAATTACTGAATTTGGAAAATGTATTTACTTCAATAGAATCCTTATTCAGGATGTGAAACTAGGAGAGTGGCCCATTTTGTGCAAATCTAAATTGTGTCATCATTGGAAAGAACTGCTCTGTTCCCACAACAACATTAGCCTGTCTAAAAAAAAAAATTCATGAGTTTACAGCAAAAAACAGGGTATAAGTGTACAAGTTTGGGGTTGGTATGATATTTTAAAGAGGTCTTTTATGCTCAACAAGGCATATATTTATTTAAGCATTTATTTAATCAGTCAAAACAGCAATATTACAGTGAAAATATAATAGTAAAAAAGTAAAATAACTTTTGTATTGAATTTTTTGAACGTTTATTCCTGTGATGGCAAAGCCAAATTTTCAGCATCATTATTCCAGTCCTCAGTGTCACACAATCCTACAGAAATCATTCTAATATGCTAATATGGAGCTCAGAAATAATTCATATTAATAAATAGTACGTGAATAATATAGTAATAGTTAAAGAAAAGTAAAATAACAGTATTTATTTGAGATAAAATTCTATAAATGTCTTTATACTCCCTTTTTTATTACATTTAATTTACATTTAATCATTTAGCAGACGCTTTTATCCAAAGCGACTTACAAGTGAGGAATACAAAACAAGCGATTCTTCACGAAGAGGCAAATAGACACAGGAAGTGCTCACAATACAAGTTTCATACATTGCTCAGAGTTAGATAAGCTAGAGTAGGAAGGGAAAAAGGAAAGGATAGATTTTATTTTTTTTATGAAGGGGTTACGTGTTCACAGAAGAGATGAGTTTTCAGCTGTCTCTTGAATATTGCCAGGGATTCTGCGTTCCTGATGAAAGTAGGGAGATCATTCCACCAACAGGGAGCAGTGAAGGAGAATGTTCTGGAGAGTGATTTTGTGCCTCTCTGTGATGGTACCACAAGCCCTCACTCCTTTAGTGATCGCAGGCTTCTGGTGGGGACGTAGTGTTGCAGCAGTGAGTGGAGGTAGGAGGTGCAGAGCCTTTTGGTGGATCTGTAAGCAAGAGTCAACGCCTTGAACTTGATGCGAGCAGCGAGGGTTAGCCAGTGCAGAGAGATGAAGAGGGGCGTGACGTTCTTGGGCTCGTTGAAGACAAGACGTGCAGCAGCGTTCTGGATCATTTGAAGAGGTTTGATTGCACTTGACGGCAGTCCAGCCAGGAGAGCATTGCAGTAATCAAGCCTTGAAATGACCAGGGCCTGGACGAGAAGTTGTGTTGCGTGCTCAGTCACAAGAATCAGGAGATGTTGTGAATTGCAAATCTGCATGACCAAGCTGTCTTTGAGAATTTTTAAAGATCCCCCCCCCCCCCCTTTTTTTTGTTGCCTTTGACAGGACAGTAAGCAGACAGGAAGCGAAGTGGGAGAGAGAGGGGACGGGATAGGGAAAGGTCCGCAAGTCGGAACTTGAACTTGAGTCGCCCGAAGCACAACGGCGCAATGTGTGAGTGTGCGCTACCCTCGAGGCTATCGCCACCAGCTTTACGGTCAATTTTGATCAATTTAATGTGTCCTTACTGAATTAAAATACAAGTTTCTTAAAAAAATCTTACTGACCCAACTTTGAAATGGTACTTTATAATAATTTTAAAAAAGAAAACAAGCAAACATTGTGGTTACAGCATTTGCAATGAACGGAAACTAGACAAGATGATAATAGTGGAGTGTCTCAAAGCAGAAGTGTAAAGCCTTTTCTTTTATTAAAGCACATGAATATAAAATTGTGTAAAGCTGATACCATTCCAATTTAATTAAATTCAAGTTTTGCTCTACCAGTGTTGTCATTCCCGTGAATTTGCATATACATTCCTGTTCTGGTAACCTTGAGGTATCGAGCAAAAGCTTTAGGGTTTAATTAATGTGTATTGTTTATTATATAATGTTCATAGACCATGACCCCTTCTACTTCTAATTATTTTCTGTGGTAATCAAAATTATGCCACAAGTGTGGTTGACAGAGCTTAACTTGTATTTAACCTAGAACATTCCTTTGATTCAATGTTACTATAGAGTTAATCGGTCGTGTTTAGAGCTGGATTCATCCGAGATGCCACAGCAAACAGGTGTGTCTCATATGACAGTCCTGACATAACCCCCTCATGTACTGCATGACGCAACATATGTACTGATTTATTACTTTAACCATCTTTAAAGCTATAGAATGGAGCACGATTATGACATCAATATGTTCATTCAGCTGAGGGTCGAAGCAACTGGATATATTCAGGTCAGGGCCTCGCTCATGCCTCTCGGCTGTCGAGGCATTTGGCTATAGCAGGTCCCTATGCTCTATAGATCTACTGACATTTCACAATCAAAATGTGAACAGTGAAATATTAATGGCATGGTTTGGGCTGCATGCCGCATTGGAAAGTGATTTAGATTCTATGATATGGTATATCAGACAATATGGTTTCATTTATGGAATATGCTATTGTAATCAATTAGTATACTGTAAACTCAGTAGGATTGTTGTGCAGGAAGGGAAGGGTCCATGAGAGATGTGGGGTTAGGCTGCGTTCCATAGCCAATTTTCATCTATTTGTCAGTCATTAACTTCATTTACATAGTCGCTCAAGAATCAGATTGAGTCATTGTGCATGATGTTGTCCAAAGCACGTGAATATGAGGTCACTATTAGTTGTCCGTTGCTACGCATCTAGTCGTAACATTCTAACAACGTGGACGTGGGGTTAACACTGCAAAAGCTGTGCTAACCCTGGGTAAAAAGCAGTACAAACCCTGTTTCTAAATTACAAATGTGAAACGAGGTAACCCAGAGTTGAGTGCAGCTTGAAAAGGACCCCATTAACTTTCATGGTTTCTGAAAAACTGCTTTTAACCACACATTTTTCAAAATATGTTCTTACTGTATGTTTTCCACAGAAGAAAGAAAGTCAACTATTCCTAGACCTCCAGGATAGCGTCACTTCTGCCTTTAAACCAGATGTGTTCAATCCTGCTCTTGGAAGTCTGTGGAGTTTAGCTCCACTTTTGAAGCCTAAATACAATCAGCACAAATTAAAAGCTAAACATAGTCTATAAACAAACTACATCACGGTCATATGACTTCAACTTGACCATCATTAAGTTTCCGACAAACTTATTCAGCCTTTATTTAAAAACAGTTTCCCTGAAAGTTTGAGTTAGAACAGTTTATAAGAGTGTGATTAGAAACACAGTGAAGCTGTATGTGAACTAGGGGGTTTTCCTGTGTGGCGTGATGGCGTTTATTGTCCTTCTGTAATCCTATTTACCCACTTGTTTAGCAAATGCCTTTTAAAGACAAGCAAAGGCTTTAAATAAATCACAAGGGGGTATTACCAATGTATTTATGTCATAAAATAATATCTTAAAGGGTTGGTTCGCCCAAAAATGAAAATTCTGTCATTAATGACTCAGCCTCATGTCGTTACAAACCTGCGAGACTTTCTTTCATCTTCGGAACGCAAATGAAGATCTTTTTGATGAAATCTGAGAGCTTTCGGCCCCTCCATAGACAGCTATACAACTGAAACTTTGACACTTCAAAAAGTTCATAAAGAGATCGTAAAACTAATCCATATGAATTGAGTGGTTTAGTCCAAATTTTCATTTTATAGGATGAACAGTTTTAGTTAAGGCTTTTATTCACATATAAACACTGATCAGCGAACATAAACAGAAGCTCAACAGAACCTGCTTGAACCTCATTGGTTCTCGCAGAAGCTCAAATGTGCTGCGTAACACAAAAATGAACCTCATTGCTTCTCGCACACATCAAGCAAACATGCAAATTTTCCGTTTACCATCACTGATGTGTGTGTTGGCGAATGTTTATATGTGAATAAAAGGATAAATTCAATCTGTTCATCTTATGAAGCGATCATGTTTCTTCAGAAAATTTGGACTAGACTGCTCAATTATGGTGACCGGGAAGTGCAAAACAACATTACAAAGTGTGAAACACTTTTGGAAAACATTTTTACCTATCATAAAACACAATGGGGAAAACACTTTTACCGAGGACGAAACAAATTTACAACGGAAAGGGAATGTCCCACACACCGGAAGTGACGAGGTGAAAGGTGTTGTTGTTGGTGAGCGCGGTAAATTCGTGTTGTAGTTGTGGAGTAAATGGCGTAAATAAAGTTTATGGTGACCGAACGTGGACTGCGGCCGAGGAACGTTTTGCCCGTTTTGTGGCAAACACATGAGCAGCTTAACGCGGTTTTGCTTTACGTGCGGTCAGTGTTTGGAGTTTCTAAAGGACGCGGACAAGACAGAAACACAAGGGACGTCTCGACAGCCGGACAGCGCTAAGCAAAGTAAGTTACACTTCCGGTGTGTGGGACATTCCCTTTCCGTGAAGAATCTGTCATTGTAAATTTGTTTCGTCCTCGGTAAAAGTGTTTCCCCCATGTAATTGTGTTTGTATGATAGGTAAAAATGTTTTCCAAAATGTAAATTTGTCTCGAGTTTCGTAAAAGTGATTCACACTTTGTAATGTTGTTTTGCACTTCCCGGCCACCGTACTCAATACATGTGGATTAGTTTTACGATCTCTTTAAGAACTTTTTGAAGTGTCAAAGTTTCAGTTGTATAGCTGTCTATGGAGAAAACAGAAAGCTCTCAGATTTCATCAAAAATATCTTCATTTGTGTCTGAAGATGAATGAAAGTCTTAGGAGTTTGGAACGAAATGAGTGTGAGAAATCAATGTCAGTATTTTCATTTTAGGGTGAACTACCCCTTTAAGTTTGTGTTAAACCACAGTGCTTCTTTCAGGCATTTAACAAAAACCAATTCAAAATACCCACTAACTTCAGGGTGATGGAACTGGAACTCGTTTCAGGGTTTTGGCCTGCAAAAATAGAATCCCTGCAGCGCTCTTATTGACAGTGTACTTTTTTCCCCAATGAGATTCGGCTAAAATTGAACTAATATGACCACATCTGAAGTCTTCTTCATAACACTGGCTAGGTCACTCCTTGATTTGTGTCAGTAGATAAGAACACCTGTGCTGAGATCCTTGCTATATCTATGACGCTTCATTAGTAGCAACACACACTGCTTGTTGAAGGATGCTTGTTGGATGAAGGTACAGTACAGTATCTATCCAATATCGATCTCTATTGAGCTCGGACCCAAACTACACTCCTCACATAAATCATATGTGTGCAGTAAGCATTAAAAGCCAATATGTGTGCACATAAACAGAGTTCCTAACTATCTCCTGACATTTAGCCACATTCTCCCAGCTGGCTTGGACCTGTTTGGTGTGTTGCTGCATTAGCTTCTTATTTTAGCCTTGCCACTGCAACACATTCCACAAGGGCAGATAACACTCACTCATAGCACAGGGTCAGACCTACAGTGTGTATGCTGGTATGCTGATCTCAGACCAGTTAGTCTAGTCTCCATGGTAATGTTAAGAGAGGGATTCTGGTTTTAGACTATTTTATGGCACCATTTACTTTGAAAACTGAAGGATGACTCCATGTCTTAATTCAGTTCAATAATAATGATACGATGATCTAGTTTGAAATATGGCCACAAAGCTTTGAATGTCATCTAATCTATTTGTGTGCATGCAGTTTTACATTATATTTACATCCTTGTCAGTTATTTGAGTCTGTCTGTCATGGTACAAATGAGAACATTAAAATCAACACCTTCTTACATGCTATTGCACACAGCACATCCTAATAACTTAATCACATTAACTATATTGAGCAAGAAGACTATTGAGTAACATGCTTTCAACTTGAGAAACGGCGGCTAAAGCTTTCAGACACTTCAGACATGAGGGCTCTCCTTCAGCATAAATCAATGTCAGAGTCCGTCAGGAAAAAATCACTCTTAGAACTACCTTAGAACCTGCATCCTAAGCCTGAACATAATCAAAAATTTCCACTGACAGCAGGTTGAGGCAACCCGAACCTGTTCGATTTGCGTCAGGAACACTATTTCATGTGACACACAGTGAAGCCCCTTAGGACAGCACTGTGACTCTAATACAGCTCTCCAGTCAGGCTGATATAATGTGACACATATGATTCAGTGCATGTGTACGTGTATCCAGACATACTGGACACGTAGTAGATACATACAAACCGACTCCCGTGATACACTCAGAGAAGGTAAGGGCAAATGTAGTTGTTCTTTGAATGTGTAGAGTTAAATTTCTACACTACTAGCAGAACTATACCAATTATTGCTAAAATACTGGCTTTCCAAACAGATTTCGCAAACACTACCATCGTCTTCCATTGCTGAGCCAACAGATAGTCCCGCCCCAAACTTACACCATGGGTTGAGCTAATATCGCTATCGCTATGTTGGCTGGTCAGGACGCCTAAACAAGGAGGATAATGTTTTGATAGTGGCATAGTGTTTATACTTTTAGGAAATCATCATTTTTTTTCACATTGAAAAAATTACATCACCTTCAAGTATATCCAAAACCCAAGTTTTACAGTTTCATGACTGCAATGCCACCTGCCATTCTTAATATGCCAACTTTTTAGTTTTAATTTACAGTTAATGCCAGTTCAATTTAAGTTTAGCAATTAAATAAAAAAGCATTAAGGAATCGCATTAAAAGCTCATAAGAAATGTTACAGGCGAGTCTGTTGTCCCTATTAAACCTTATTCCTACTGTCCTGATGGAACCCAGTCACATTTGTGTTTGCATCACTGTTGCAAAGGCATCAGCTGATGGCTTCGGGGTCAACCCTGAACCAAATTAGTTCTGCCAAGTGATTAATATAGATATACATAATACAAAGGCTCAATGTGGACCATGCCAACCTAGTGTAACTACCTTTACCTCTACACTGTAATGTCCATGATCTAGAGACACACAAAATAGTGGTTAAGTCAGCAGACCATGAATGACTGATCCAGTTCACACAACAATATGTGCCATGGCACATTATACAACATATTTACTGTACATATCTGACCAATGGATGGATTATTTGATGAACAACACAGTCAATGCCTGCCTCATAATAGCGCAAGGCAGACTGTAACATTCCACTAGCAGACAGATATCAATAATGTTATGTCTAGCTGAAGGCTCTATTCAGAGACATACCAGATGGACATGCCGACTCTGACTGCCGTCTCCCAGTGAGCAGCTCGTCGTCCTTGCGCCTCTTTGTCCGACGCAAACTGCCAAACCTCTTCATGGAAACCAGCAGGCCTCACGTCTGACCTGAAGATCAACCATACCCTCCTGAATAAAACGATGCACGACACAGAGATCCTGTTCGGAATCCAAAAGAGGTTCTCGTTCTTAAAGAAACCACCAGTTCTAGATGATGTAGCTGGGCTATGGAGAACTGTGCCTTCAGAAGTGTCTCCTACAGATGTTTGTGATAGTCTCTTTGTATTTTCAGTCAGATCTTCACAGATGCCACATGTCGCAGCAGTCCACTTGGATTGCTTTAGCACCCTTTGTAGTAATGGAATCCCGTCATTGGCTGTATTCCAGTGCTATTGATCCTCTGATTTTCTGTCTCCATGGAACACACACTGTCCCTTCAATGCAGTTCGTCACTTTGCTTACACTGTGTCAGTTGAGCAGACCCTGCTGATGAAAGGCAGACTTGCTTATGACCCCCAGTGCCACAGATTGTCTCAGAAGTGATGCCTCTCTTCACTCATCTGTCTGCTCTCTCTCTCTCTTCTCGCCTTTTCTCTTCTCCACTCTCTCTCTCTCTCTGTTTGTGGAGATCAGTGTACAGCCCTGCCCTCTCTGCAGGAAATTGTCAGGTGCAGCTGTGTCTCTTTAAAATAGCATACACGGCAGGAAGCTGTAAAAGGAGACCAGGCAACACAAGCCAGCCACACTATTGGTTCAGTCGTCCACATGGCATTGGCCTTTTTGCTTGGCCACTGAATTTGCATACAGACACAATATTTCCTTCTATTTACTTTCTATTTAGTTTTTTTTAGTTATTAATATTAGTAAATTAGAATCTTTACAGTTACAGTGTGTCTCTTTTATTTGTTTATAAAAACAATGATGGGCAAAATTAGCAAAAATAGACAGTATGTGAGCCTTTTACAATGTTAAAAGGAAAAAGTGATATAAAGTCAGGCAATAGCTTTAAAGTTTTTTTGTGATTGGGTATGTTTATGCATAAAGTAATAATTTAAAGAAAATTAACAATATGGATCATAAATTCAATATCGCTGTTAATTATTGAATTAATGAACTTCACTGGTTCTTGCAGAAGCTCAATCGTCCTGCGTAATACAAGAATGAACCTCATTGGTTCTTGCAGAAGCTCAAACGTCCCGCGTAACACAAGAATGAACCTCATTGGTTCTTGCAGAAGCTCAATCGTCCCGCGTAACACGAGAATGAACCTCATTGGTTCTTGCAGAAGCTCAATCGTCCTGCGTAATACAAGAATGAACCTCACTGGTTCTTGCAGAAGCTCAATCGTCCCGCGTAACACAAGAATGAACCTCATTGGTTCTTGCAGAAGCTCAAACGTCCCGCGTAACACAAGAATGAACCTCATTGGTTCTTGGAGAAGCTCAAACGTCCCGCGTAACACAAGAATGAACCTCATTGGTTCTTGCAGAAGCTCAATCGTCCCGCATAACATGAGAATGAACCTCATTGGTTCTTGCAGAAGCTCAAACGTCCCGCGTAATACAAGAATGAACCTCACTGGTTCTTGCAGAAGCTCAAACGTCCCGCGTAATACAAGAATGAACCTCACTGGTTCTTGCAGAAGCTCAATCGTCCCGCGTAACACAAGAATGAACCTCATTGGTTCTTGGAGAAGCTCAAACGTCCCGCGTAACACAAGAATGAACCTCATTGGTTCTTGCAGAAGCTCAATCGTCCCGCATAACACGAGAATGAACCTCATTGGTTCTTGCAGAAGCTCAAACGTCCCGCGTAACACGAGAATGAACCTCATTGGTTCTTGCAGAAGCTCAATCGTCCCACGTAACACGAGAATGAACTTCATTGGTTCTTGGAGAAGCTCAAACGTCCCGCGTAACACGAGAATGAACCTCATTGGTTCTTGCAGAAGCTCAATCGTCCCGCATAACACGAGAATGAACCTCATTGGTTCTTGCAGAAGCTCAAACGTCCCGCGTAACACGAGAATGAACCTCATTGGTTCTTGCAGAAGCTCAATCGTCCCACGTAACACGAGAATGAACTTCATTGGTTCTTGGAGAAGCTCAAACGTCCCGCATAACACAAGAATGAACCTCATTGGTTCTTGCAGAAGCTCAAACGCCCCGCGTTTAATGTGTACACATTCCCTTTAATATTAATGAGAACATAAGTTTGCTATTGCTAGAATCTACATTCTATCTAAACAACTGTTTGTGATCTCAATGCTAGTTTCACTTCTTTCACTAGTTTCACTTCAAAATCCCATCTCTTCCTGGCTGTTCAATACTGCCTTCTCTTCCAGGGCAGACAATAATATAGAAACTTTACAGCAGTGACCTTTAAAAAGTGCTGATGCTGAGAGCTCTGTGTCCCTCTGAGCCTGCAGCTCATCTGATTCCTGATGTTTACACCCTGCCACAGAGCGCATCAGTGCAATAGATAGTAAAGCTTTCTCTATATGTTCAGAGAGAAAAATGAAATATTCAGTGGTCATTCAAAACAGACCAGATTATTCTCTGAGATCAATGTCTGTCTCTCTATAATACAACAACTGTTTAATCAAGGCTGCATGCAATGCTCTCTTACTTCTTGATGTACATCAAAAGTTATGCAGTTGCTGTATTTCCAAGTACATTGAAGTATGAATTATCATCTGACTATTAGAACTGGGATATATGATATAAGATGAATGTTTGAGTCACAGTGCCTCCTGGTGGGAGATGAGTCTCTGTGTCTAAGGCCCTGTTTACACCTAGTATTAAGATGCATTCTGGTCAACCAGATCACAAGCAGACATATTTCATTTTACTCCTGGTGTTTTAATCCGTCTTTTTTGTCTACTTTCAACCACTTCTGTCCTGATTCCTTTGAGTGGAGAGTCTATAGGAAGGTAAATGTATGGGCTTTTTCAGATCTTTAGATCTAATGGATGAAATAAGCTCACGCAATTTACACATGAATACAATTGGAGATGACAGAAAGACACATGGAGAGCAGGAGCTTTCATTTCTGCAATGATAGCCGCAAGACCGAACGCAGTGAGTGCATGAAATCAGCAATGGTGAGAGAACATTGAGCTTGATACGTTTTTCATCTTTAAAAAAACTTAGGTCTTCAGCCAACAGTTTAAATTCGGTCTGGCTAACGCACTTCCCATAATATTTCCGTCTTTTGTGGCTGTTCGACCACATGAGTATCTAAACTATGAAAGAAATACGTTCAAATGGACTACTTCTGGAAGTGGTCGAAAGTGGACAAGCTCAAAGCTCTTTTTAGATCTGTATTTATCATTGTCCACTAGTGATCAGATTAACTAACATGCTTCTTAATACCAGGTTTAAACAGGGCCAAAGGCTAGTGTGAGCCAGAATGAAATTTTTCACCATATCATATACAAGTACAATGTGTACTATATGATTAAACAGAAGTGGAGCAGGCCAAACAAATGAAGTGAGATCTCAGAGTATGACGCTCAGGTTTCATATTATTCAAATAAAGTGCACAAAGACATGCATTCATGAAGCCTCAATATGCCACCACAATCATAAGCACAAGTCCATAAAAAGAGCTCTTTAAACTGAACTTTCAGTTTGAAAATTGCTCTAAAAGCATTTCTTCAATGAAGGAGGCGTGTGACCTTTTGGAAAAGTCCTCTTATTGGAGAACAATCTGGAAACATGGCCAGTAACCAGAATTTTTTTAGGTGTATTTATTGTGATTACGTATGGAACATAGCAACAGGTACTCAAGTCTTCCCACTCCCATCTCTAAAGCGGAACGCTGGAAACATTTATGGAATATTCTTCTCACTAGGACGCAAACAAACCTCTTCATACTATCAGGGTAGAATGACTCACTGCTCTTATTTGAGTGCGCAGACTGACTCAACACCATATTTCTTAAGTACATCTTTTCATGTCTTGTTCACATTCAAGTGGTTAAGAGATAAAGGACTTTCTCTCAAGATCAGCTATGTCTGTATTTTTCAGCTGTTACCAACGGCTCATGAGTTCACATTCTCAAGTGCTCGCGGAGATTTTGTTTGGGAGCTTCAAAACATGCTTCAGACTCTAAGATCAGGTGCTTATGTGAAAATGTACCTAATATTGGCCCTTGCCATGAGAATATCACATTTATATACTATTATACTGTATATACACATAATTATATACCATAACATTTTTGGTGCAAACTTCCTCACAGTGTTATCACTCATTATGAGATCTGACATTGTCACTTCACTTCACTATCGGAGCTGTGGGGGATTCTCAAACTAAAACCTTCAAAAAACAGGGAGGGAGATTTGTCAGTCCTTGGCTCACGAATATATGGTTACCTAATTTAATGAAAGTATAACCAGCTCATGTTCCAACTGAAGTGAATACAATGCGACAGTACAGTTGATTTACATTTTTATTCATTTGGCAGACGCTTTTTATCCAAAGCGACTTACAAGTGAGAAGTTGCCCTTGGTGGGGAGCAATTAGCGGTTAGGTGTCTTGCTCAAGGGCACTTTAGTCATGGTATTGAGGGTGGAGAGAGTGCTGTTCATTCACAATCCCCACCTTCAATTCCTGCCGGTGTGGGAATCGAATCAGCAACCTTCAGGTTACAAGCCCGACTCCCTCACCATTACGTCATTATTTATGGATATAGTGTGAGATCAGTTTGAGAAACAAACACACTGGCATCTTGGTTAAGAAAATTATTGAGAATCAAAAAGATCATTAGGAAAATGTGCACTATTCATTCGCTCTCAGCAGATTTTGGAAATGGCACAAGGAGAACTGAGCACTTCTGTTGATCAGCCAAATGGGCAAAATCTCTGGAACAATCACTTCAAAATAACTAACACTTGAAACCAGAGAAGGTGCTGCGTATTACTGCCACGCTCTTGATATTAAGGCATTTGATTCGATGACTGATATACTGAACCTGCACGGTTCAAGTACAAAATAAGTGCATAAATGAGCACAAGATCAAAATGACTTATGTCTCCTTAAAGATACAGTAAACACTATTGATATTTGAAATCCCCAATCCTATCACTTTGCCATGTTAAAAACATCAAAAACTTATTTGCAGCCTACAATCGGACATCACTAAGAAAAACAACTAGGCAATAAGCTAATGAAGAACGATATTAAATGCAATGAATATTGATAACTTGATTCTTCCAACTACCCTTGCATAGCTAGACTCTGTGGGTCTGAGGCTGGCCTGTAAATCCAGTACCAACCCCTTCACTCAAGTCAGTTCTGACCACGACTGGACTCTGACTTGAGAAACGTCTGTGCCCCATTATTTAAGAAACTGCTTAATGGGCACATTAGATTGGCAAAATCTGCAAAATGGCTGTAATCATTAGAAAATCAAAGGTTAGAAAACCCAAATTATAATCTAACCACTTCCTGTTCTGATGTTTTAAAAGTCAAATCAACAGGAAGTCAAACTCTGTAAAAATACCCGTTTGACACCGATTCTAGATCAGCTTCCCCAAACCATTATAACAAAAGAGAGATGCAAAACAGGTCTGCGATCAGTATACAGGGAAAACTGGCTAACTAAGGAAGTTTCTACTTGAATTACACTTTATTATGATGGTCCACTTTAGACATTGTAAGTACAATAAGTAGCTTGTCAACTACACATGTCAACTAACTCTCATTAGAGTATTAGTAAATTGTTACGTTTGGTTCGGATAAGTAGAATAAGTTGACATGTAGTTGCAAAGTTACTTTCAGTAGAATGTCTGTTGGGGGAGCATCAAAATAAAGTGTTGGCAGATATTAAGCAGGCAGTTCTACTAATACTCTATTGATTGCCAGTTGACATGTAGTTGCAAAGTTACTTATAGTAATTAGAATGTCTAAAGTGGATCATCACAGTAAAGTGTAATCTGTTTTGGTCTTGATCTCCAGCATGCTTTGATATACTCATAGAGAGAGCTGAGACTGCAGTGAGCATCAGCTTACATGAGTACATTTATGCTCATATGCGACCAAAATACTTCAGTACTTTAACTCCTGATGGCCATAATGTGATATGTTTTATGAGGGTGGAAAGTATATATATAAAATATAAATAAAACAGGTAATAATTTGTATTTATAAAATGGATAGTTCTGGTTCTGGATTGGTCAGGATTCTTGTCATCTTAAAATACGTAACACAAAACACAAAAATAACAGATGAGACACAAAACATACTGCTGGCTACAGTATGTATGACTGTGCAATCATTTTGAATAATATAATATAATATTTGGCTCAGGTACAGCTAATTTCGTCAGCTAAATAATAAAACAACCTAAAATCAGGGCCCGGAGATTATACTTCATTAACCATTTCATTAATCACCAAGCCTGGAATATGCAGTATTATCTATTAATGAAAAAGATTATGGGTTCAAATTAGGGCTGTGCAATATGGACAAAATAATCACATTGCGATTTTTTTAATGAATATTGCAATTGCGATTTATTTTGCGATTTTGGTAATTGTTGTTGCTTTTTCAAACACGCTACATTCTGAATGTATTCAGTGCATAACAAAATGTTTCACAATGAAGTAACTGTATTTACAGCTTCATAAACAAAACTGTAATCTTTAAAACAGACAACATAAAATAAGTTAAGGTTAACTAACCTGAAATTCCAGTCATAATAAGTAAACTTCAGAATTGTATTTCAGTGCACTGTACAGTAGATTAACTGCTTGATAAACAAAACTGTAAAAAAATAGTGTCGTAAAAACAGACAACAGTGTGCTGAGTGAGCTCTGATTGGTTAACATCTTAAACATGCGCACAGTAACGTTGCAGTATTCTGAATTACATTTACATTTAGTCATTTAGCAGACGCTTTTATTCCTTACAAGTGAGGAAAACAAACAAGCGATTCTTCATGAATTGGCAAACAGACACAGGAAGTGCTCACAATACAAGTTTCATACATTGCTCAGTACCATAAGCTAGAGTAGGAAGGGAAAAGGGAAGGATAGGTATTTTTTTTTTTAATTAAAATATAAATAAATTAACAAATAAAATTGCAGACTCGTGCGATTTAGAAATTGCATGTGCTCAAATCGCGATTGTTTTGCGATTGCGATTAATTGCACAGCCCTGGTTCAAATCAACTGAAAATATTAAATGAGCAGACTTGTGTCTCACCTTTTCTAGATCTGGAGAAGAGCTTGATGCTGGCAGGGGCTGAGCTGGATGAGGAGCGGAAGATACCACTGAAACTGAGACGGCGGGGAGATTTGGGAGGTGAGTCCAGGTGAGAAGATGGTGGACGTGGGAAGACAGTTTTAGGAGATCCTGGACTGGTCCTGGGACAAATAGGGGCTGAAACTGGGGTACAAGGTTGACTGACGGGAGACCTCAAACATGGGCTAGCTGAGTCACTTCTGTCACCCTGTGGGGTAAAAAAAAGTAACATTTTCATCATACATGAAGCAGTATACACTACACTTATACTATACACTGATTGAGTATAGTATTGAGTGACAGTTGAGTGCATTAAGTGTCCAACATTCCACACTAAAAAACAAAAACAGTTCAAAAGCAGACAATCAATATGGAAACTCCAAACACTTCAGCTGTATCTGCCCATTAGATTTGAAGTTTGAGACTTTTGAATCCGGCAGGAATAGAGCGCTTTGAAGAGAGAATGAAGCGCTCTTATGAGATATCAGGGCGAAACAGGATGAGAATGTTACTACATCAGCACACTACTTGGGAAAAAAAGCAAGACAAAGCCAAAACATTGCACAACACATGCTGATGGAGAAATATTTTCAACAAGAACCGAGAAGAGGCAGGAACATATCAACTGTGTAGATACCTCAAGGCTTCAAGTCAAATCAAGCCTCGCTTTAATATTAAGTGTAATGATCTGTAGTGAAATGACTCATTATTAACTTTAAATTAAACCATTGTGTTTGACAATGGATATCTTTGTAAATGTGTATAAATATTGACGTGTAAATGTATAATTTTGTGAGAATTAAGAAAGTAAAAACTAAAGAAAGACCATTTCTATGCAAATATAAGTATATTAACTCTTTCAGAGTTTAGCTGTTCTGTGTGGCTGATCTTAGAACACAAAGACACCTGAAAGCAAGCGATGTTTTCTCATCCTTCCTTGCACAATGAACAATCACTTTCAAGTTAAGCCAGCAGTGAGTCTAGAGCCCTAAATAGTTAGTATTTCAAAGTACTGACCTTCAACTCTTTGGCAAACACTTAGATTGTTTATTTGTTAATGTGCCCATTCACTAGGTTGCGGTTGCTTCACAGGCTGTTTTCATTGGCCCAGCTTTGTTTGGCCTTTGATTACAAGGGGAAGGGTAGGCGTCACTTTCAAGCTTAGCTCTGAGTGGGTGAGATATAAATATTAGATGTTGTAAAATGGTAAAGCGTGAAAATGCCCAAGGCGGGGTGAATCATTTTGATTCACAACGTATATTTGGCACAGTTAGTTTACACGTGCTATATCAAAAGGTAAATAAATATAAAAGCCATTAGAGTTAGCGGTAATACGGTACTAAATAATGCAGAACTAACTGTGCATGGCATGACTATTTCACTCTGACCTATTACAAATACTGCCATTTATATAATTCACTGGCACATTTAAAGTGCTGGCATAGTTTTTTTTCCCTTACTGTGCAAAATCATCATTCAGAGAAAGCATTTAAATTGTTGTGTCTGAAATTGAATGGACAGCATGTGAAAAGAAAGTTTGCCTTGCCTTTTATTCGTGAGCAGGTTTGTCTAATGTGTCTACGCCAATGCAACAACAAAACTAGTATGGGCAGCACGCACACCCTCTTTTGTTTCTTTTTCTTTTTTTACCAACAAACCTTGTCTTTTCTCAAGCACATGTTTGGACAAGTTAGATCTATTTCTGTGTAATACCATGTAACAATCCACACATAATTCCTTCAAACCGCACATGCAAAGGCTCAGTTCCAAAACCTAGTAACAACAGCTTTATACAGTAAAAAAAAATGATCTGGAATGCTCTACATGGAAAAAAAAACTCAACTCAATGGTTCGAAATTGGTCCAAATGTACAAATATGCGGAGAAACTGGTAAAAGTTTGGCATTTTGTGCATTTTACCTTTTGCGTTTCATCTTTATCTGATCTGTTAGTCTCTCCATCCATAAGAGAGGATGCAAATGTGCTCAAATCCTGTTAAAAGACAACAAAAAAAAGAGTTATTGATATATTGGACATTCCTATTTTAACATTTAAAGGCTCATTAAAGTTAACAAAGTTAATCTTTAAAACCACTAATAATACTGGTTTTATTTTTAATTATGTTTATACATAGAATAGATTTTTTAATACCCGCCATATATTGGTTTTCGGCCATAGCATGAGTCTCTACTGTAAATGTTATTTTCTATACTGAATACAGAAAATAGAGAATGAATGAAGAGACAATCGAACAGAATCAAGGTTATTTAGCAATTAACCTCATTATTTTTTAAGCAGGTGCTGTTAAATAATGTTCAAAATTAGGATCAAACAACCATTCAAGAAGTCATTTATCACTATGTAAGTGAGACACACAGCAAGCATACATTACTCTGCCAGACATTTCTTATCCTCATAAAGAAAGACAAAATGGACTCTCTAATCTCTTATTCAATGGAGGCAGACTTGGAACAGGATCAAACATTGGTTGCCTTTTTTGGGGGGCCTGAAAAGACATCACTGTGGGGGGGTTATGTCAAAGTTTCGACATGTTTTAGGCAACTCTTCAACATGTATTCAACTTTTTTAAAAGAGTTTATTTCTCTAAACAAAGAGTAGCTCACACACTTTTGGTTTTTAGACGTTTCACTTTCACAAAAGAATGACCTAATGCATGTCAAACAATGTACACAAAGATGTATTATGTCGCCAAAATATATGCTGCTTTCATACCAAGGATGATTTAGTAAAAGTAAGGTAACTAGGAAAACCGAGAAGTTTTGCATAAAAACGCAACAAACATTCAAATTCGCAATAGTGTAAAAAATACATAGTTACTAAAGAAACTAAACTAATTATTTGGCAGTAATAACCAGTGTTTGGCAGTTACGTCATCTGATTACATTTTTGAAGTAACTAGTAAATAAATTACTTTAAAATTTACAAGAAAATATCTGAATTACTTTTTCAAATTAGTAACGCAATTTACTTTGTTTTCACATTAATTGATTGGCATCTCTCCTGTCCTCCTGTTGAGAGAAATTGTGATTTACACTGCCTTCATGTGGTCTCGGAATCATCGAAAATACGAGTTTCCATGGTAAACATCGCATGTGAACGCCCTCCCATTTCGAAACTTGAATGCTTCAAGGATTGTTAAATTTCCGACAGCACGTGACAACAGCATAAGATGCAGAGGTGAGCTGTGTAAACATGATGGTTATTGTAGTTCTAGACTGAATGTGAGCATTTACTCATCTTACTTGCACAAATTTATTCCTCAAAATGAGTAAAACAGTGAAATGCAAAATGCATATATATATATATTTATATATATATATATATATATATATATATATATATATATTAAAAAACAAACAAGCAAACCCCACCCCAGATGAGAACACATAAATAAAAAGTAATTAAGTTATGCAATTCGTTACTTTTTTAAGGAACCTTTAAAAGTAACTTTCCCCAATGCTGGTAATAACCTTGACTCAGCAGTGGATTTGTTTGCCAAGTGACGTGAATTTACCAAAGCTACTTATTATGACGCACTAACATGCTCAAGAAATTCAATTCACGATCTGTTTGCAACTCCTATCCAGCTAGTTCAACGCTACTAATATAGACTATAATATAAGACTATGATGTCTAAAAAAGTAGAATAGAATGTAAAAAAAAAAATAAATAGTTAAGCCACATAAGAAAGATGCATTGATAAACTACTTCCTTTACTGAAGTCCTACTTGAAAGATGCATATTATATTTACATAATGAATATACTGGAACACTATTGCGGCAAATGATGAACTTTTCTTACACTACACTGTAGTTATCAAAGTCAAAATACGCCTCTGACAATTCCAGAATATTACATTTAAACTAATGAAGAGCTCTACTCATGGATATTCATTAAGGAGCACTATTATTAATATTTTTATTCTGGTGCCAGGGATTTTATGGTTTTGTCTTTAGACCAAGACTTCCAACCCCCTCCAAACTGCAGCATTTGAACAGAGAGTCCTTTATGAGCGGAGCCAGGACACACCTCTCATATGGACAGAGATGTTATGAATATAGAGGCAGATGAATAAATGGAAATGCAGCAGTGGTCAATGTTGTAAAAACAAACCACCAAACAAAAGAGCTATAGTTTGCTTTTCCCAAAGAGATTTTTCAAACAAACATAAAGTGATCTTTAGGCTGCAGTAAAGAATCTACAAGGTACAGGAATGCAACTCAAAAATGTGGCTTCAGGAAAAATAAATGATCAGTATGTAATCTACTGATCACAAACAAACATTTAAGGCCTATAAGATATGATATTTATGAGAGAGAGAGAGAGAGAGAGAGACTGTAATCAATCATAATGGGTGTTTCGCTAATGAAAAACGCAGAACATTAGCCATTTTGTAGCACTGGAAATTTTTTTTGCAGCTTTTGGCTGAATGGTCAGATGCACAGGTGAGCTGTGACAGCAAAAACAAATCTTTAAAAAGGACAATTCATTCACAAATCACCGAAGTCAGTATTTACTCCAGTGCAACACAAAAGGTTAAGCTTAGAGTTGTTATTAATTGGAAATTCACCTCATTTATTAAATGCATAAGTTTCATTTTTTTCTTGCAATGTCATAACTGGGCCTTGTGGTGAAAATTACGTTTCCAGTCAATTCATAAACAATCATTTACGTCACAACAAGGAGGAAAAGATCTGTTGCTACTTCCTTTTGATCTATACAATAAGAGGAGGAATATATAAATCTCATGAATTAAAGTTCACTGTTATTATGTCAGTCAAGAACTTCTATAATATAAGCCAAAATGCCTTTGACTCTCTCATGTGTTGTGGCCGAACATGACAAACTAGTTCAAACGGTTTCCTTTTTGAGCTGTAAACCACTGATCACTAAGAAAACCCAAGGAGCTGTGTGAAGATTCTTTAAAAATTCTCTTTTTGTGTTCCACTGGAAAAAAAAAATGGATATATGATCATGAGGGACAGTAAATAAAGATGTACTGAATCCTTATATTTATAAAGATTCTTCATTTTTATAAACTTACTTCTAAGCAGCAGGGTGCCTAAAAAATAATATTCCCTGCTATGAGCAGGAGATGATGCCTTTGAAAACCGGAGAGATCCACAAAGCATGCTGAGAGAAAACACTTGGCTACATAAAGAATGCAGGGTGCCATAGCTTCAGTGCATCTCAGACAGAATATCAGAGTCCTAACTTTTCCTTATCTTTGTTTTGAGTAGATGCCCTTGAATGGCATTCCATAAAGGAATGATATACAGACCTGGCCTTCGTGAGGTTAATTAAACAGGCAGAGATCTCTTTTCTGCATGTAACGCTATGATGAGTCACGGTTCAGCCGAACACTATGGCAAGCCGTTTTGACTTTTATTCATTTTCAGGATATGAACTTGTGATATCAACAATGACATTTTCACTAGTAAAAACTATCATTCTTGATATCAGGAATTAGATTTCCACTAGTAACAAAGTTCATTCTTGATATCAACAATTCAATTTCCACTAGTAAAAACTATCATTCTTGATATCAACAATTGTATTTTTACTAGTGAAATCTCATCATAGGCTGCCATTCAAATTCAATTGTTGATATCAGGAATACAATTCTTACTAGTAAAAATGCACATTTCTGATATCAAGAATTACATTGTCACTAGTGCAAATGTCTATTCTTGATATCAACAATTGAATTGCTACTAGTAAAAATGTTCATTTCTGATATCATGAATGTGATTGTTACTAGTAAGAAAGCCGTTTTAGATATCAGAAATGATCTTGATATCAGGAATTCATTTCAGATATCAGAAATGAATATTTTTACTAGTAGCAATTCAATTGTTGATATCAAGAATAGACATTTGCACTAGTAACAATGTAATTCTTGATATCAGAAATTTGCATTTTTACTAGTAAGAATTGTATTCCTGATATGTGAAACTGGAATTTCAACTAGTAAGAAATGAATTCTTGATATCAACAATTGAATTTGAATGGCAGCCTATGGCGAGATTTCACTAGTAAAAATACAATTGTTGATATCAAGAATGATAGTTTTTACTAGTGGAAATTGAATTGTTGATCTCAAGAATGAACTTTGTTACTAGTGGAAATCTAATTCCTGTTATCAAAAATTGTCATTGTTACTAGTGGAAATGTAATTCCTGACATCAAGAATTAACATTTTAACTAGTGAAAGTTCATATGCTGAAAATGAATAAAAGTTAAAGCGGCTTGCCATAGAACACACTCTCTTACAGCTGTTTTCCTCACTTCCTCTTTCAGCTTTCTAAACAGCCAGGCTCATGGAGCAGCATTTACAGTTTAAGCATACAAGCACATTTCGGGCACTTCTCTTGCAAGCGTTAACAATACACTGTGATTCTGTTGCTGTACGCAAACAAACGCAGGCCTGTTCAACCAAAGCTTCCACGCGCGTTCATGTTTGCGACACGAGCTCGCGTCGGGGCGGGGGAGGGTTCGCGTGCAGCTCATGTTTTGACAGCTCTGGATCTCTCGAGCAGAACTGATTTCACGCACAAAAAATATACTTTTAGACTTCGCACGAAATAGCGCAGGAGTAATAAAGCAGTTAAAACACACAATTTAGCTAAATAAGTTACAATAACTTGTTCGGCAGCATGTAACATAGTCTTAAAAACTATGCATCAGAGCGTTACAAATGTGAACGACGAGAACATATAATGCACTTTAAAGACACTAAACGGATCAAAAGCGTTCCAGTCGCCTACGCAGCCCTCGCGCGGAATTATCCACACTTCCAGAAGCATTAAAGTAACTAATATACACTGTGAAAATAAACTCACTGGCATGTTTAGGCGTAGAGATCGCCTTTTCTTTGGGGATTTCTTAGTACAATCCTTTTTCTTGGAGTCCATCACTGTACTTCCCATTTTTCTGCAATTCTTCTCTTAATATTTTGGGGGAAACGTTCTCCACTCGCGAGTTTCTTCACTCCAGTTTACCGATTGAGTCGTCGTTCGTAAAGCGAATTGTACAGAAGCTCGTCTGACTTACAATGAGCACATCCCCGCGCTCCAGTTCCTTATCAGAGTCACCGTGCCGTGGAGGACATCCGCATTCAACTCCGCTTCTGTCATAGGTTCGATTCCCGCACTCAGCAGGCGATTCGTCCGGAGCTGCGCACACCCTTCTCCTGCATGCATGGTGCAAAATCATAGCAGAAAACAGAGGTTTGTTTACCTCAGTCAGACATTATCTCGGGAGTTTCACTCCCGCAACCTCTGCCTGAGTGCGAAACTGTTGTCAGATGACGGAGTGGCATTGACATTGATTGCTTCATTCAAAAAGCTACACAGAAAGTCATGACGAGATGATTAAATCTTTACAAAAGCCTCATGTATTAATTCAGGCGTATCTGTATGTATTTTATATATTAGGTCTATCGTGAAGAACAAAAGGAAGAAAAACTTCTGATAGAAATCGCGCGCACACAACAATCGCTCTTAAAGGGCTAGTTCACCCAAAAATGTAAAACATTTCTATTTTCTCACCCTCATGTCGAACTTTTTCGAACTCGTGACTTTTTTATTTAAAGAAAATGTCTCAGAAAACGAATTGTCGTCATTTATTCGCGCTCATTTTGTTTCAAACCTGTACGACGATCGTCGGTTAGCAGTTTCTGCACTCAATGGGTATGAAGAGAATAGACACGATGTTTAGTAGAACTGAATACCGACTTAAACCAAACGATTCTCTAGCAAGATCCATACCCATCATATCAAAGCAAAGATAAAAAGAGAAAATTCACTAAGGTTTTTACATTTAATAATGTATCTTGAGTTAGGTTCACAAAGTTGACTCCACACATCCTAGTTACCGATGGTAAAGCAAACTTTAGGCTTAATAGATATCAAATCTTGTCTTCAAATATGAACAATGTCTGTAGTTCGATATAAATAAAGTTTTATCAGCCTACAGAAAACCGCAATTAGTGGAGTTGCGTGATACATTCTCTAGGGGGCGCTACTGTACTGCACCGTATATCAACAACGTTATTCAGCATTGTGTGCGTGCAAACGACACACGCACACATTCCAGTTCCTATATCAGTAAATATATCTTTTGTTTCATCATCTATCTGACAAATTCTTTTGTGAAACACCAAAAGGTATGGAAAGAAAATGAAAAATAGCATGCATTTTAAAGAGTTAACGTCCAAATACCTTTTGGGTCTACTTTACCGAAGAGATTTCTTCATAAAAACCACAGTAAAGTTTACCAATGGTATGGTAAACAAGATATTATTACATTGTTAACTTAATTTGTTTTGTGGCATCAGTTTTAGACATCTGAAAGTCCTATGGAGTCTACATGCATAATAACAACAATAAAAGTCAATAATACAGTAAAACGCTTTTGGCATTTATATATGTATATATATATATATGTATATATATATATATATATAAAATGATATTTACATTTGAATGGCTGGACATCATCTCAGCACTTTCTCAGATTTATTCATGTTTAGATCTGGTGATTCGGGAGGCCTTCGGAGGTGCCTGATTTTGTCCTGTTGTTTGTATTTGTGTGGCGGTGTCTGTGGAGACTTTATCATCCTGGAATATGGGATCATCATAATGGAGCAGTCTCTGAATAATGGGGTGCAGCTGGTCCGGCAAAATAGCTCGGCTGTAATATGACCCTGTAGAGCAATGATCAGACCTAATGACTGCTGTGCCATTATGTATTCTCTGCTAGGATTAATACCTGGAAGCAGATACAGTATTGTGAGTTGAAGGGATTGTTTAGATGTGCAACATAAAATTTGCTTTAAAAAAATCACATGAATCACACTTTCAGCAGTTTATAATTCTTACATTTCTGAATTGTTTTTCTGTGTCTGAGGACACGCTATAGATTGGTCAGTCGATTTGATTCATTATGGATCCAAGAGTAGTGCAAACTGAATTTACTGCACTAAGACAATGTCCCTTATGTTTCTGGAGCGATCATTTCTTCTAGATCATTATTATGTAACATTGCCCTTCAGAGCACCGTGGCTGTGTTGCTGTGTAGTTCATTTGATTTTTTGCAGACTGTCGTGTAAAATTGAGTATGTGAACAGGCTCAAGTTTCCACACTTCCTCTCTCTCAATCATATTCATGTAAACGCAAGTCATGTTCTGATTCACAGGGTCCCTATGCAGTGTTCACTGCTCCCTACACACTCAGAAGTGGATATCTAGATGCTCACTTGACTAAATCTATCTATCATTTCAGGAAAGCCCTGCATCATCAAGTGTAGATTTTAATTTTGCATATAATTAGTCATACCTGACACTCATTGTGTTTTGGTCATTTTGACCCGGAGATGATTTTCTTTTCCCCTGAAAATGCTAGTTAATGTTATCGCATTGGACCAAAACTTTCTGACATTGCTCGCACAGGCCATAACAACTTCGCAATTTTTTTTTAATAATATTAAGTGACAATACTTGGAGTTCCCAGTCAAAAATGACAAAAAATTGCTCATAAATCTCTCGTTATGAAATGTTATTGCCAAATACTGGATTAAGATCATTGAGACCTACGATCAGTCGTTTCCAAAAAGAAATACAAAACCTGTGCTAACTGAAAGGAAACAAGTTGATAAAATTTGAATCCAGTGTTTGGTGATAATGTAGCATTATGAGAGATTAACACGCAATTTAAATTGAAGGTCATTTTTGAGCAGGAACGCCACATTAGGTAAAGGATTTTCAACACAGCACAACTGTCCATGATAAATGATGTTTAACGTAAAAAATAATTGGTTTCTGTTATTTAGCCTAACGAATGGATCTGTGTAAAAAGGGTTAGACGTCATAAAATCTTGAGGATATTTAAAATCGGCTGTTGTACTTCTCAGGGTTTTTTTTTTTTTTTTTTTCCTTTTATGGCCACAGTGTTACCAAACTGTCCCAGTTATGTTTTAAATTTTCTTCACTCATTCACTCACTCGGTTATTTTCTCAAACTTTCCAAATTATTTTCAGTTTACCAGCAGGTGGCGCCTTTTATTAATGTTTCTACATTGTAACCCAGTGAGGCTTTGTCTTAATTAAAGGATGGATCATCCTTTATTATTTGCAAGGACGTCAGCCTTAAGTTACACATTAAGAACTTTAATTGAGCTCATAGTTACAGGACCTCAGTTTGTAACCTATACTCTGTTGTAAATGATCCACATCACACAGCGTTTTTTTAACCGACTGTATTTAGTTTTTATAGCTCGTAGCCCAAACATTGGTATTAAAGTAACATAAACCCAGACCATTGTATTTATTCGGAGATACACTACATTTAGATGAAATTATTAGTCTTTGAGGCAGAAAAGCAGCCTGAAATCATGAGCAACAGTCAACATGAGTTCAGTTCAGTCAGCTCTCCAGATGAAATTAGTGGGACAACCTGATGTGAATAAATTGAAATGTAGATAAATTGGAAGATTTTCTCTTTTTGTTGCTTGGCTGTAAACCTCAGTGATCATATATGTCATTCAGACTGTCTAAATAGACAGTTCCTGGACAGAATAAAATGTAACACTTGGCCTAACGTCATGGGAAGAGAAAATATAATGCAATAAATCAAATTAAAACACTGACCTTTGTATCGGGGCGTACATACTTTTGAACACCCTGTATTTAAATGGACACATTAGATCCATTTGTTGATGTTAAAAGCAAGCTAATTAAAATCATCAAAAGAACCATATTAGTAATAAAAAAAGTGACTATAATATGGGATATGATATAAGACTAGGTCAGTTTAAGGTGTGTCAGTGTAATGAGAGTGTCTCACTCATCTATTTAACATGCGGTTACCATGGCTCTTGACATGGACCTTGTTATGGTTGAAGAACATTGTGTGCGAGTCAGTAAAACACGGATTCTCTCTCCCACATGCTACCAGAGGCCTCAGGGGTGTGCCGTGGTGTTTTACTGCATCCCGGGAAAGCGAGAATGTCTTTTAACATCATTTACATACGGCCCTTTCCCTGAAGATAAAATAACCAAGATCTGTTGTCACTTGCACTTGAAAAAATAAATGAACTGAAATAAAATAAATGTAAAAAAACTCCACAATTTTTTTTTTTTTTTTCAGGTAGTTGCAACATTTCTCATTTTCATTTACTATATGTACTTGGATAACTAAAACTAAAATAATAATTAATAAAAATTATAGACATAGAAATGACAAAACACAACAAACTTATAACTTAAAAACAAGCCACAATAATAAAAATAATTTAAAATATTGATAAAAACTATAATAGTATCTCAATAAAACGGCGACACATTACCAGAAGACAAATAAGCTGAGCGTCAAATAATGATGTAAAATATTTTATTATTTTTTTTGTAAATGTAAATTCAATTCCTCAAATACCAAACCCTATATCGCTCTGTGTACTTCAAAAAAGCTTCAGTTTCCAAAACAATTCAGACTACTATACAGAGCAAAAAAGAAAAAGAAAAGAAAAGAAAAAAAAAACACTAGGAAATTGATGTAATTTACAAGACAAGGAAAATATCCATGAAACAATTTTGTTACAGCTGTTCATTGAGAAAAAATATATACAACTGACTCTTTTGAAAAAATTCATGCCCAGTACAATACAAAGTCTAAACTGTCCATTTTTCAATGTGAAATTGTGCACACAGAAACTCCCAAATTGAAATAACAAGGCATGTGAAATGTGAAAAACAGTTTTTGGCTACAAAACGAATAGCGTTCTCTGAACAGATGCTTCACTTCAATCAATAAAACTAATACAAGCATATGTTTTTCATATGTACACTTTGTTTCGAGAGTTACGCTGGCCCTTCCTCCCACCGATTCCTGCTCGCAACACACACATAAAGCGTTCGACGACGACTCCTCTTTCTCTCGCAATGACGTTGCATGTTTACAAAAATCCATACGACAGCCTTTATGAAAAAAAGAGAGCATGATCTACTTGTGCCTGTTATAATCAGTTTGTGAGGTTTAAAGTTCATTTCACAGTTATCCCTACATCTACAATCCCACCTGATTTACTAGAATGTCACGTTTTCTGAATTCTGTCGCTGCTATCCGTAACATAAAATGGAACAAAATGAAATGAAAACCAACAAAATGGTCAGCAATAATGAATAAACCACAAAGTCACTACAAATACCACATCCTAAGCACAGAGAAAATACTTTCTTGTGAAAATCAACTTTGTAATTCTGTACAGTTTCGTAATTACACGTGTACACGTGGTATCGTGATGTGTCTTTGTTAAATAATTCTGAAAAGGAAAAGAAAGGAGAAAAAAGCACATCTAAAATATCTGAATACCGATATGAATAAGGTAGTGAATAAGGTAGTATTTGGTCAATCATTCCGATATTTCTCTATATTTACACTGTATTTACAGATGTAACAGAATCTCAAACTGCGTGCAAGAATCGCAGTCAGGCATCCTTTTTATCGGCATAAAACCGCTTTTAAAAATAGGCCCATTCATTCACTCACACAGTAATAAATACAAAACACCTTTATTTTCTTACACTAAACAATGAGAGATATCTAGGATAAAACTGACTCATGGAATCAAGTATTTTTGAGTTTTTTTCGTGAGTTTGTTTTCGATTTCTTTTTTTTTTTCTATTTCTTTTTTTTTTTTAGTGCAACATGTTTTTCCCTTTGCGGAAGTCAATTCCGTACATTCTCCATTCAGTGATGTTCTACATTAATTTCTACGTTACAGATCACGTCATACAGATGGGCCTGCCCTCTCCATCGACCTATAAGGCATACCCGGCACAGTGCTCTCGCTCATTATCCGTCCTCATTCGCTGGTGAAATCTGTCCCGTGTGACGCACACGCATTTGAGCTGACAAACAAACCAAACTAAACGCTCACACACACACGCACGCACACAGACTCATGGCACATGCACATAACGGAACCTTTTCCTTTCAAGTCAAGAAAATGATACAAATGGCTCTCACACAATGCTGTATTCTAGCGTTGTGTTTTCCTCTTAGTTTTGCACATTTAAAAATGATCGCCCGCTAAAACAACTTCCAGGATTGGCTGTCTCCCTCTGGTGAATTGGCACCTCAGAGTTGTTGCTGTCACTCCTTTTCAGTTTATCCACTTGCGGCAGTTGGCGGCTCCACAGTGACATGGGATCTTGCTCTGATCTTCAACCGGGGTGAGCTTGTAATCATAGCAGAGCTGCAACAAAATCACAAGGGTGGTTCAAATCTCAAATCTCAAGCTCTGTGGACAGTTCTAATGAGAACAGACACTCCAAAAATCGGCTCTTATTCAGTACTTCATCACATGATCGAGAAAAGCATTAGAACCGGGCACATGCGGTACAGTTGAGAGCCCTTTCTGACTTTTACATGGTCGTTTCCAGCATCTAAATGAAGGAATGGACCAAAATTCTGTCTGGGAACTGATGTTAAATTCGTTTTAAAATTTAACCTTTAAATGTACACTATGTAACTTTTTTTGTGTTCAAAATAAACAACATTACATTTAATCATTTAGCAGACGCTTTTATCCAAAGCAACCTACAAGGGGAGCAATTAGGGGTTAGGTGTCTTGCTCAAGGGCACTTTAGTCATGGTATGGAAGGTGGAGAGAGTGCTGTTCATTAACAATTCCTGCCGGCGTGGGAATCGAACCCGGCAACCTTCAGGTTACAAGCCCGACTCCCTCACCACTAGGCCACGACTACCCCCCACTACATTAGTCGATATCTCATCAATACTATACTCATCGCACCCTGATTCACTATGGTAAGTCTATTATTAGTGCTTATATTTTAGACCTGACGGGATGGTTTTCGCAGGAAATTGTGAACATGCATCACTAGCCCGTTCGTGTCTCCTCATATCTGCAAAGAGAAAAGTTGCTCTGGCAACTTTGACGTGTGTTTGGTGGGGGAGCATGATAAATCTTGAACCTCTGGGAAATCAGCGGTTTAAAAAAACGGCGAACAGAGGAGAGTCTGCTGGCAAAAAGAGAATGTGACAGAGCTCGTAATAAAACAAGAATCAACATTGGCTTGGCTTTTTGGAGATGGCGAGAACCAAGGGATTTGAAATGTTGTATAAGCGATGTGACGATGGCAGTTTTATTACTCACCAGGTGAGTAAGGTCTTTTTATTGAACGGGGGTGTGTTTCCCGTACAACGACGTAACTCACTGCTTCGCTACCACAGTACGATGCATCGTTGAACAAATCAACTAGCTAGTCACGACTGTTTCCTGAAACCGTACTGTCGCAAACCTGTTGTTCAGCCACGCTGAAAAACTTCTTTAAATGAATCCGTTTGAGATCGAATTAATGCTAGAGTTTTTTGGTATAAATATTTATTTCCAGATTCAATCATAGCCTCGTTCTTACATACTAGAGCACTCTTCAAAAACGGTGCTTAAAATCTCTTGACAAACTAAAATATGTAAATGACATTTGTATATATTCGAAATAAAAGACATTGTGTTTAATGTCAGCTTGCTTATTTTGCTCAAGATAACGATTGATCAAGTTCACATTTCATAAAAACAAGAAACTAGGCTTCTAACCACAGCTTTGAAGCTGTCGTTCCAACCACACAAGTTTGCAAAGCAGTTTGCTTATGTTTGTTTGAACTATGGGAAACGCACCCCAGATAAGTTGCCATATGTAGCTCTCTAACAGAATTCATTGTGAAGCATTATCTATTGTGAAGGGTCATTTTTATCATTCATGAATTCACACTTACAAATAATCACATAGAGTAATTGGTATGCATATTTGGCGTGCTGTCCGAGGAGAGGGATCCGAGCTCGGTATTTGGCCCGAGCCCAGAGTACTCCCCCCGTATTCTGGTTTAAGAAAGTAACTAGGCAAGTGTGAGGAGACGGGGTGGTGGAGGGATGCTGAAACTGTCTAAAAGCATAGGTGAGATATATATATAGAGGCATCTGCTCATGCTGATTGGGTAGACATGTTGATTAATGACTGAAGGTTGGAGTGATGTGATGATTAGTTAGATCATTTGAACGTGCTCCTCCCGAACTTTGTTAATAAAACATCATTAGTTGTTGTGGCGCTGAGCAGAAATGTATTTTTCAAGGAAATATCGTAACATCTTCAGCTAGTTAGCTTGAGATCCTTTCCATCTAAACTGGTTATATCTCTTAAGCCTAGTAGCGAATGTTTTATGAGCTGTAGGATTTAACCATATTTATCCGCACAGTCACACATAGCTGAAGAACAAGCAAAACAATATTCTTCTGAAAATTCATGAGTTTTTTTTTGTTTGTTTTTTTAACCGCCAAAGCACCAAAAGTTACATAATGTACCTTTAAGTGAGTGCCAGATGACAGAAAAGGAATAGCAGAAATGAGCATGAACGATTAAATATCCATTATCAGCAGATCCTTATAAATGAAGAGCCAATAACCGATTTGGTAAGTATGCCAGATTGTAATGGTCTGCTGCATCCTTCACAGTCTACCAGAACTGCCCTGCAAGATTATTGTGCATTGCTATTGCAACGCTATTTTTGGGGCATGTTTGCTCTGTTTATTTAGGGTGCATGAAAATTAATGACACTTGTGCAGTCTTACCTCTTCCCCCCTCTCAATTCTGCGGGCAGCACTGATGATAATCTTGTAGCCCCGCTCAAACGTCACAACCTCAGCCACACAATTGGGTGAGCATGAATGATTGATGTATCTATGGGAAACATCCAATTAAAATGAATTATAACTTAATTTCTACTTGCATCCAAAAGCACGCTTTGAACTTTTCAACAGACATTTGTGTCAAACACTGTCATTCACTAGGAGAAATTGTAATTTAAATATCAGAGAAAAGCAGATGGCACGCTAAGTTTATATGCAATTTAAAACTTTAAGTGGGATTGTTCTGATATACACTACCGTTCAAAAGTTAGGGGTCAGTACAGTTCAAGTTTCTTGAGCATATTAAAATGATTTCTGAATGATCATGTGACACTGAAGACTGGAGTAATGATGCTGAAAACTCAACAAGAATAAATCACATTTTTAAATATATTAAAACAGAAAACAGTTTTTTTAAAATGGTATAAGTATTTCACAATATTACTGTATTTTTGATCAAATAAATGCAGCCTTAGTGAGCATAAGAGGCTTCTTTCAAAATCACCCAAACTTTTGAATATTTGAATAGTAATCCAAAAGCAACAATATTAAACATTGAGTTCACAATTGTGTTTACAATTGTGCACAGAATTGACCCTTCGCAGAGATCCCCCCCCTTTAGTTACTGTTGTTTTGTCCGACAAGCCATGCGCTCTCACGCCACACATCATGTTCTCACGAAGTGAAAAATATATAATTTTTTAAAAGAAGTTTAAAAACTCTTTAAAGTGTCGTGACAGATCCTTCAAGCGGCTCGTGAACCAACCATCTCTTCAAACTAGTTCATTATAGCATCAAATAAGCATGAATGGACATCAGAAGGAATGTTGTTTCAAGCGCGGAAAGACGCGAGTACACAATTTTTGAAGTTCAAGTTCACCAACGTTAATCTACTAACTCCCCTGACTGCTTTGTCGGACAAAATGGTGCGTTCGGGGTTATGATTGGTCAGATTGCCTGTCAATCAAACTGTTTGCGAAGAGTCAATTTTGCAGAATACAGAAAATGACAGTAATATATCAGATTTGACCTTGCCCATAATGCATCATTAAGTAATGTACATATCTCATAGCTGTCTTTACACATCAAGTTCATTTTTTACCTTGCTGGGCTTCCAGAGTGGGTTGCGTCAATAACTCGCTCGCTGTCGATGCGGAACATGTATGCTGGGCGGTTCTGTGGCAGAAATCCACACAGATTTAGTCAAACGCATTTAGACGGCATGTCAAGGTAACGTTATTCCCAACGCTATTTTCTCAGTGGTTAAGCGAGCTATACCTTAGCCTTGTACAGCAGCTCTTTCCTCATGGCCACCTCAGTGCGCAGAATATCCCCCATGTATTCAATCACCATGGTCTGCTTCTCAATGTCACGCGCCGCAAACAGCCCAAGACCCTGCGGACAGAAGATGCATTAGAAATGCATCCACACCCAAGGCTAGGGATCACAAACACACACAATGGGGATGTTCCGTAGCCTTCTATTGTTTTTAATATACGGTATTTACAAACACCATAACTTAATCCTAACTGAAAAGTTTCTGCAATTTACTTAATTTTTATACTGGTTTTACACATCCCAAAAGAGGATTTTGTCAGGTTTATTTAAGTTCTAAATACGAATTTGTACTCAAAATATGGTTAAGCACACACGTTTACTTTCTCTAACGATTCCACGCATGCTTACTAAGGGCATTCAGTACACTTTTTATTGTTTTTGTACAGATAATTATCAGTACTATAAACCTAACCTGAACCCACGCAGTATAAACATACAGGACAACTCAAAAAATGTATTAAACAAATAGAAAAGGGAGGTTTTGTCAAGTTTGGCTCACTTCTGGAAACATTTTTCCTGGAAGTGATTGTCCCTGAAAGGTTTTCTCTGTTTTCTCAATTTTGAGAAGAAACATCTCTGCGTGATATTTTACAACAATAATAATAATAATAATAAAATAAATAAATCAGCAATTATATTTTTAAATATACATAAATGTTAAAAGGTTATTTCAAATCATTAAGTTTTTTTTACACCGTGACTTTTCTTATAACTATTAAGCTCATTCCCTAACCTATTGTCATTACTGTAATGCAGGCAAATATGATTTAATTTTTTTTTTTCATCATTGTAGTAATAGTAATTTCAAAATGATTGTTGAACAGTATTTTTACAGTAAAATAAATATAAATATTTTTTACAGTACAGTTATAAGAATCTAAATCTAATGAAAATCACCTTAATTCCTTATGCAAAATATCTTCCAAATACTCAATTTTTTTTCTTTTTGGGTAGAAAATATGTACAAATACCTATGTACATTCCATTCAACAGTGCTTCAATTACCATACACAGGTTTGTAGCTCACTGAATGAGACATCAGATATGTCTCAATGATTTAGGGAAAAAATGTGGGAAAAGTAAAGTGCTGTGAATACTTTCCAAATGCACTGTATCTTAGTAATTTGGCTGTTTTTATGCCTGTGTGGTATTAAAACGCTTGGCAGGGAACTGGAAGAGACACTGGATCAGCTGTGGCTCTTTTAGATGACCACACAACAGTGCCAGAGGGAGGAATGCCAATAACACAGGCTTAAAAGAGACATTTTTCATTATGATGCTCTTAGAGGAACAACAGAAACTGTAGTCACTCAAGGCACACTGATTATTTCTGAGGGTTCCTCGAGTTCAATCCAGTGAGATCTATCTGAATCTCTTAAAAACTTTACATTTTCAGAGGATCAGATGAACCTGACAATTTCAACTAGCTTTTACAAATAGCTGAAAGGACCAACCTGGATGCGGGAGTGTGCCAGAAAAACATTTGTCTTCCAGTCGCTGGTCAACCGGCGGTACTGAGATGACTTTGAGTGCACAAAGTGCTTGCTGTGAGATGACCCACTATCCGTCAAGGTGAAGTTCTGGATGCAGTGAGATGTTCTGGCCCACATGGAGAGGATCTTCAACCTTTGTGTTTGTCAGTGTGTATAAGAACACAAGAAGAAAATGGCAGTAACAGAGAAAGAATTAATTCTCCAACAAGCGCAAAATATAAAAGTGTGGTCACATTTACAGTGGGTACGGAAAGTATTCAGACCCCCTTAAATTTTTCACTCTTTGATATATTGCAGCCATTTGCTAAAATCATTTAAGTTCATTTTTTTTCCTCATCAATGTACACACAGCACCCCATACTGACAGAAAAACACAGAATTCTTGACTTTTTTGCAGATTTATTAAAAAAGAAAAACGGAAATATCACATGGTCCTAACGTCCTTGTACATGCTTTTATTTTAGTGCAAGTTTATTAATAAATCAATAAACAAAACCTCCAGTCTTTCACATGCATCTCAAAGAACTAAGTTTAACTGTAAGTGCGAAGTGGGGGTGGCACAATGGTTTTTTTTTTGCCTAGAGTGAGCTTGCAACGGCCCTGTCCGTGACTACATCCTACAGTGGACTGTCACGGCAAGATGGAAAGGATGTTCATTTTAGAATTTTAAAACTGATTAGTTGTCTACAACATAGAATAACATCTGAATGAATAACGAATGTCAATCATAAATGTTACTACGCAACCAATAGTGATATCAACCTCACTCCAGCCACTTTCGACACGTAGCAACAAAGTCGCTGACAGTGTGAACACAGCTTTACTGTTGCTTGGTGAAATTTCACTGGCGAAATCTAGTCATTCCAACAGGAATCTGTGCAGTTGGGAGTTTTGTGTGAGGGCGAATAATTGTCTGTGCATATTTTGCTTGTGTTCAGATTGTACACGCAAATTGTGCGCCGCACTGACCAACAGAAAGCTGCTTGATTTGAAAGTGATTTCGGTGTGAGCTGTGCTTCATCCATCTCTACACTATTGACAATGCACAATGAACCTGTTCTTTTTTTAGTTTGACCACACTGTAATTTTTCACAATACTGACCTCTCATGATAGGGAAACGTCTGCAACTCGGAACGAGCACAGCCAGATGGATTGATGGACAGTGGAAGCACCAACATGGGATTACGTCCATAACGGAATCGGTACCTTGAGCATGCCTCCACACCTGGCAGCTGCAACAGAGATTTCACATAATGAGTGCATTGTAACAAGCTGTACATAACAGGGCATTTCACTTTACAATATGCAGGGAGTGAGTTGTAATTGACATTCGTTATCAATTATTGTAAATACCGATTCAGTGATGCGGGTAACTGCTGAGACGGTGAGCCCAAACAGGTCCTCTCCCTTCAGATAGACAGGGAAGAGTCTCAGCATGCCTGTCTCAGCCCTCCTCTCAGCCACGGGTCCAAGAACCTTGTCCCAGACTCCTAGAGCACATGGGTGAGAATGAGCATACAAGCAAAAAAACACAAAAAACATCACACTGGTGAGATTATTTTAAACTGGCTTTAAATGAGCTTTATACAATTAATTGCATTGAAATTTAAATTAATGTAACATGGAATAGTGCAATTATTGAACCTCAAAAAGCTGCAATTGAATTTGTTTAAATAAATGTATCAGATCCCTAGGCATACTGTATATTGGGGCAGATTTGTTTTGTCCTCTACTACACATTCAGAGCGCATGTGGGCCTTTTTTTTTTTCTTTTCTTTTTTTTTCTGATCTCAGGGTGATTTGCAATATGTGCACAACAAAAAGACATCTGAGTCCACTTGTCAGTTCAGTTACAATGTGATTGCACAAAGAACTGGGGGTTTTTTTTAACACTCATTTCAGATTTGACAAACTGAAAGCGCTTTTATTTTGTTCTTTTTAAGTGGACTTTCTATAGGCAGTAGATTGTGGGCTAAACACTCGATATTGCAATATTGTATAATATAATTTTTTTTACATCTTGCTGAAAATAAAAGCTGCTATTTTATGCCTTGTTGGAGTAGTGTCCCCATATATATAATATAATATATTTATATTATATTATAATATTATTTCTATTATATTTATATATGTTTAATATATATATAATATTACAATATATTATATATATATATATATATATATATATATATATATATATATATATATATATATATATATATATATATATATATATAAAATGATGTAAATAATGTATTAGGTATTAGAATTGGTTTATTTATCAATATAACGATATATATGAATTAGAGGCAGTTAATTTTGCTGACAAGTTAATGTTTAAAGAAAGGCAGTAAATAGATTGCTGTACCAATAATTGTACAATCTCTATGTTGAATATTTTTAACAATGTTCTTAGTCTTTTCTTTCTGTGACAGGAGAAGCAGGAGGAGACTTTCTTCTCTAGACAGTTATCTGTCTGCTGTCATCCAGGCCAGCATGTGCTACTCCCTCTAACCCCTGCTTATTTGATGTTCTTTGTGAACAGCGGACAAAACTCAGGGCTGCAAAAAGAAAATGGTGCAAATCTAAAGACCCATCTGACCTAGGTAGTTATCAATCTCTGCTCTCGTCCTTTTCTGGTGAAGTTCATGCAGCTAAATCTTCACATTTCCACAAGATCAACAGTGTTTGAAACACACGCACACTTTTCAAAACATTCAACTCTCTCCTCTGTCCTCACAGGAAGGAGTTGCCTGGGGAGGGGAGGTATTCAAACTGATCACTGGGGTTCCTCAGGGTTCAGTTCTTGGACCCCTCCTATTCTCAATTTACACTACATCACTGGGTCCCATCATACAGGCACATGGTTTCTCCTCCTATTGCTATGCTGACACACAGCTCTACCTTTCATTCCAACCAGATGATTCCACAGTAGCTGCACGAATCGCAAGCTGTCCGGTGGGCATCTCAGCATGGATGAAAGAACATCCCCTGCAGGTCAACCTGGCAGAGACTGAGCTTCTCGTCTTCCCTGCCAATCTATCTCTACGGCACAATTTCACCATCCAGCTAGGTATATCATCAATTCCCCCTTCAAATTCGGCCAAAAATCTTGGATTAATCTTTGATGACCAACTGACCTTCAAAGACCACATTGCAAAGACAGCTCAGTCATGCAGATTTGCACTATACAACATCAAGAAACTCAGGCTTTTTCTGACAGAGCATGCAACACAACTTCTCGTCCAGGCCCTGGTCTTCTGGCGGGACTACCATCATGCGCAATCAAACCTCTACAAATGATTCAGAACGCACATCTCATCTTTAACAAGCCCAAGAGAGCCCACGTCACGCCTCTCTTCATTTCTCTGCACTGGCCACCTCTTGCTGCTTGCATCAAGTTCAAAGCAGTGACGGTTGCTTACAGATCTACCAGTCTCAGCACCCTCCTACTTCCACTCACTTTTACGAATCTACATCCCTACCAAAAGCCTGCGATCATCACATCACCATCACAGAAAGGCACGAAATCAATCTGCAGAACATTTTTGTTCATTGCTCCAATGCTGGTGGAATGATCTCCCTGCCTTCATCCGGAATGCAGAATCCCTGGCAATATTCAAAAGACAGCTGAAAGCTCATCCCTTTCGTGACCACTTAACCTCATCTCACCTCACCTTCATGATAAATCGCTTGTTCTGTTTTGTGCTTTGGATAAAGTGTCTGCCAAATGAATAAATGTAAATGTAAATGACAGGGTGAACCAGAGAGAAGCTAGTTTATGTTGAATTAAATAAGTAACCAAAATAGCAATACTAGCCAGAAAAAAATTTAGATTATGCAGGACTTTCAATTATAAATATGCCTGAAATACACTGTGACTCTTATTTTGAAATGTAGATGTTTAACAACTTCAAGCTAATCACTCAAAAAGATGGAGAAGAAATATGAATCGTAACCATCTACAACATATAAACACCATAGAATAAACATTGCTATAAATTATTAACAGATCATAAGCAATTGTTTAAATAAGTGGTATTCACTCATGGTGAACTGCTCTGAAGTCTGTAGAACGCATGGCAGCACCAAGTATTTACTTTGTAAGCGTGTAGCACTGACATTTATTTCATTAAATCATAGCCGTTTGAAGTTCAATAATCGTGTTAGGTCATACCGCATTTCCTTTTTTCATTCCCCAATCTAAGACCTATTAAAAGACTTTTGTTATACAACTTCAGACATTTAAGACTTTTTATGAATTAAATTCATTTTTAGACTTTAAGGCCCTGCGGGAACCCTGTCTGCTACTATATCAGTACATCTGATGGAGACCGAGGCAGCTGTACCTTTAGCAGAGGTGTCAGTTAGCACCAGATCCTCATAGCCCTGCTCAATCACACGGATGCTGAATTCGGGACGCCCCTTGTGTTCTTCCACAGAGCAGACGTATCGGCAGCGCTTCTGACCATGCCGCATGCTCCAGTAAAGCCGGCTCGCCTCATAGCCTGGTGGATAAATGGCCGTAGACGAATGGAAGGTGGGCAGCAGGGCAGGTGGCAGTTGACCCATCGCATGGAAAAGCAAACTGCCCACACGGAAAGTATGGCCGCGCTCTGGCTGCTGCACGGCCGCTGCTAACTGTCGCAGTTCATCACGCTGTACGAAGACACGGCGGAACACAGAGAAGCAGCGCAGCTGATGTTCTAAGTGCAAGCCAGCAGCAGCACCAGCTCCCCGGGGCCGGTGCTGGTGGCACAGCATTGTCTTATCCTTAAAAAATGTACAGCCGGCCTGCAGGGCGCAGGTGAAATGGTAGATGTTGAGGCAACGCAGCCGATGACAGCCACTGGTGGCGCCCAAGCGCTGACAAAACGCACAAACCACTGTTTGCCCACGTTGACGCGCCATTTCTACATTGATGAGGGCACCAGATTGAGTCTCGTAGACCTCAGAGGACCAAAGTGCGCAGTTGAGGTGGACCCAGGTGTCCAAGTCCAAGTTAAGCAGCCTGGCAGGGCCATCCGTCATCCCATCGCCAATCTGTTGACAGAAACAACAGCGGCGGCGGTCATGGGTGGTCGAGCACGGCCGCAGAGATGAGTTGAGCTGCTGCAAGAGCTCCTCAATTTCCGACTCTTGGGTGGCAACTTTTGGTACCGCAATGTGTACTGTCCATTTTCGCCAGCGCAGGCCTTTCCACCGTTTGCTGTGATGCCACAGTTTGTCTTCCATGTGGCTCTCTGAACGCGGTTTCAGCTTAACTGTCACTTTAAGATGGCTCTCCGATATGCTTTCGGGTTTAGATTCTGTCTTGACCGCTTGAGATACTTTGGCAGGGGTAAAAACTGTGTGAAGGTTTGGAGAAAGAGGGGAGGGCTTGGGCTGGAGTTGGGCCAGGCAGTGGACATCCAGTGAGGACATGTTGTTGCTGTACTGGTGCTGGACCTTAGAAGGACTTTGTTTCAAAGCATTTTCAGAAAGTAGTGCAACAGATGCCTGGAAATACAACATTCAGCATGTTTAATCAAGACCAATTAATCAGTCAAGCAAAATCAGCCACGCTCAGTCTCAAAGCTGTTTGCATATGGATTATGACAGCGAAAACAAACCTTGGTGTCGGTGTTCCCATTGGATTGAGAGGACGATGAGTGCAAAATGAGACAGCTATGACTGCAGAACACCAAACCCCCATCAGAACATAACTGGGACTCCTGGGACAAATTAGAGGTTGAGACATTGTTATTTCATTTCGACATCGAAAACAACTTTTCTGTCCCAAAGGTCATGCATCCTACTGGCTAATGTTAACTAATAGCAAAATAACTATTTAGGCATTAGCATTAGTCTGGCCTCATTCAGACATGGACAATAATAAAGTAAAGTCACACTCGATATTTCACATGGAAATATGTCAAATTTCATAAATAATATAGCTTGTCAATGCCTTTTTGAATACATTAAAGGCAAATAAAAAATCACATATTCCTACCTGTGCTTTGCCCTGCTCATCTTTGGTAATTTTCCTCACACCATTGCCCAAGACTACCACTTTACAGTGTTGACACCATTGTTGCCTCGGTCCTGGGCTGCCGTGTCCCTTCTTATACTGTTCTCGACCACCAACACCACCTGAAAGAGATCCGCATTTGTAAATCAACAGGAAAGTTTCCTCCTACCAGCTCTGATTACTGTAAAAACAGCAATTACGCAACGATAATAGTGTCATTTCCCTGTAATGAATGAGATACAATCTTGTATTGAAGCTTTTAATCTGATTCAGTACATTCATTAAGTGAGTATCTGACATAGATGAGCAGACTTCAATAGGATAGTTCAGGCCAAGAGTAGCTTCTCCAATCGTTCACAAAATCAATAGTGATTTTCCATCAGTACCTGAGCCAGACACAGTCATGATCCTGCATAATTAACATCTGAAGGATAAACCATTAGAACCTAATCACTATCAATTACATTTTAAAATATACTATTGCAACACAGTCCTTTTTCAAATGATTTCTGAAAGATCATGTGACACTGAGAAAGAGTTCATTATGCCAAAATATGGACTGGCAGGCATTCCTCACTTTTGTTATGGTTGTGCTGTAGCTGCAGGTGGTGAGGCGCTTGCCGCGTGGCCCGTGGTCCATTCGGCTCGTGAAGTGCAGAGCCAAAACGCTGTGGATCCACAGAAGTCTTGATGGCTCCCATTGAGCCGGGTCCACTGCTGACCTCATAGCTGCTGGGGATCTTCACACGGATCAGGTCAGCAATAGCTGCAACAACGTCAGTGATGTTCTAAAAGAGCAAAGGAAAGCGTTTAGATATTATATCTCACATTACTTGAAATGTATTAGTTGTGTTTACTGATGCAAGAAACAACTATTCTTAGTGCTCATACTTAGGGTTCAGGTAGCAAGTTTTTTCCATTGGCAAAAACAACTCTCACTTTCTTGAGAAAATGTAAAAATCTAATTATTTATACCATTTGTACTCTCACTCCATTCCTACTGACTGCTTGTGCTGTGAATTTAAATTCTTTGTCAAATCTTGTGTAAAAGACACCCATCTTTGCGCCCATTCTGTCGAAATTGTTGTACTTGTTCTTCCATGTTTTGTTGTACCATGTTTTTTTTCCCTGTACTTCATGTTCTTATGCTGTCAATCGAGACAAATTCTGCAAGTTCCTCTACAGAAACATATTTCTCTGGTAAACCAATAGTGTTTCTCACCTCAGCAGCAGCTGGCTTCAGTGTGATGGCGATGGACACCAGACCAGTGTTGGAACCATTTTGCACTGATCCAAATGGAGATCCGAAGAACATTGAAGAAGGCTCCGTCTTGACCTCACGCAACCTGACTTCTGAGCCTACAAAATAGGAGGAAAAATAATAATAATAATAATAATAATAATAAAAACAGCTTAATCAATCAAATCCACTGAGGTCACTCAAGAGCACCCAGAACATTTATATTCCAATTGTAGGCACAAAAGGGAAGGAGCTAGTTACCTTTGCCCCTAAAGACAGGAAACATTGGAATTACTGGAGAAAGGGATGGAGAAGGAGGTTCCTCCTTGACCAATGAGAGATCAGGATAGCGACTGATTTCCATTCCAACAACACTCTCTGGGGAAGACGATGGGACAAAGCTGTCTGGGGTATCTCTGTCTTCACAGTGCTCCTGCCCCCTGTGTGTATGAGAGAAATACATTCGATACATTTTAACTGAGAAACTGAAAATAGATGTTAGTCTGCCACGTTTATACGCAATTTCAAGGTACTGTCCACTATAACCTTTCTGCACATACTATGGCGTTTTTTTCAAAGCTTTGAAACTTATTCAGAAGGGTTTCATTTGTGTTACAGTATTTGCTCTGGAATAAAGAAATGATCAAGGAAAAGGCTATGCTGATGACTGACGGTTGCTGCTTATATCGCAGCCTGTCTGACAGACATTTCCTCCTGGATAAACCTCAACCTTGCCAAGACAGAACTGCTTGTGGTTTTGACCAACCCAAGACTTCATCACAAGGCTTATTCACCACAACTCAGTCCGATTTTGGGAATTTTGGGAGTTGTGATTGATGATCAGCTAAACTTCACTGACCACATTGCTAGAACACATTGCAAAACGACTCCTTTCCAAGCTCTTGTTCTATCCAGACTGGACTATTGTAATGCTCTCTTGGCAGGCCTTCCAGCATGTACTGTCAAACCTCTGCAGTTGATCCAAAATGTGGCAGCGAGAGTGGTCTTTAATGAGCCAAAGAGAGTGCAGTTCACACCTCTCTTCATCAGTTTGCTCTGGTTCCCAATAGCCACTCGCTTCAAATTCAAGGCACTGATGTCTGCCTACAGAACAACCGCTGGCATTGCATCCCTATACCTAAACTCACTACTCCAGATTTATTTCCCCTCCAGAAGCTTGCGTTCGGTGCCTTGTGGTGCCATCTCAAAGAGGCCCAAAATCATTTTCAGGGACTGTTCCCTGCTGGTGGAATAACCTACCTAACTCAACATGAGCAGCTGAGTCTTTAGCCATTTTAAGAAATGGCATCTTTTTTGACAACACTTGTCCCAATAATACTAACACTTTCAATTTCTATTCTATTTTTTTTCTATTTATTAAAAAAATCTTGCTATGTGTACTGTGCTAGTTGAACTGAGACTTACAAATGAAAACAATAAAAGCAGTTATACAAACAAAAGAGCAAAAATATGTAAAGTAAAACAGTAATATTTTGAAATATTATTTCAATTCAAAATAACTGTTCTATTTTATTATATTTTAAAATGTAATTTATTCCTATTCCTTTTTTTTTTTTTTTTTAAATGAACAATAATAACTTTATTCTATTATTTAAATACCTATATTTGAAGGTCAAACTTTGACATAACAGAAGCATTAAAACTTCAGTGGGAGGTGTAATCCCAGTTCTCGGTATTCGTGCACTGACCTGAGCTCTTCCTGGTTGTTATGAGGAGGGGTGGGTAGAGATGCAGGCACATTCACTGTTTTGGGCCCTTGGGCCAGAGCTCGAGCCAGCAGCTCCTCCTCAGCCTTAAACTGCAACGGCCGAGAAAGCAGCCCTTTGGTGACTGTTGGGGAAAAAAAAAAAAAAAATACAATAACCAGAGTTATGCATTGTGCATTAGAAATATTGTGTTTTCTGATCTAAATTTAATATCTTTGTTTTGGGCTACTGCTATAAACTGCTACATTTCTAAATGCTGGCAATTTTTGGTAGACTGACACAATATTGAACAAAATCCAATAAGTATAAATAGGTGATAAATCATTAAAAAAGATAAAAAAAAACATAAGCTAAACCTATTATCTCTAGTCAAGAGTATAAAGTTCATTGGCCAAATGGACTAGTCAAATGAGCTAGTCATAACTAGTGAAAATGATCACTATCGACATCAAATTCACTCACCATCATGCCCAGCAATGATGCCACCTTTGCTGACAAGCTCTTCTGTTGTGGCAAAGCCATTCAGCAACTTTTGCCGGGCCACTGGAGGAGGGGTCGGGGGCAGGGAGGCAGGAGGGGTGGGCGGGTTGCTCAGGTTATTCTGCTGTGGAGAGATAAAAATATGTGTGACAATCTGCACATCTCATATGTAAAAATTAATAAGTGAAGTTTACTGCTGATTTCACAACACTTGATGCAAGTAATAAAAGTAATCGCTTGATGCTTCAGTAGCAAATGTACAGTCATGGAGTATTTTATAAGCTATTCTTAATTACCTTGTAAATCAGTTGAGAGTAATAGTCCGAGACACCGTCCAATGAGGCGCTTCCAAATGTGCCCGAGAGACGGCTTTCTCCATCCAGTTGTCCGCCCCCATAGGGCATGAAATGGGCAAAGTTCACCCCCACAAGAGGCTCCATTAGGGGCAATAGAGAGAGCTGCTGCTGCAATGAAACAGTGAGACAAAAAGAGCAACACATGGGAAATGTGAGATCATGCTTAGAAAAGCGTTAGAAGAGAGAAACAAACGAGGACATGCAAATGTAATTGAGTGTAGGAAACCTGTCAGAAACTTAACTTCTCATGTGATGAGCATTTATTATAATAAAAGATAAAATATGATTGCAAAAATATTTTAACAAAAATAGAATTGTTTTCTTTTATATAGTTAGACAGGACAAAATACATGTGCTTTTGCAAGAGGACAGAAAGAAATATATATAAAATTGTTCAAAAGTTTGGAATCTAAGATTGTTTTTGAAAGAAGTCTCTTATGCTCACCAAGGCTGTATTTATTTGATCAAAAATACAGTAAAAACAGTGAAAATGTAAAATATAATTAAAAGATTTCAGTGCAAACATTGCTCTATAAATATTTCTGATTATTTATCAATGGTGGAAAAAAAATAGATATTTTTGTGGAAATATAATTTTGTTTTTTCTTAATCCTTTAAAAAAATCCTTAAATTTCCTAACTACTGTTATACCTACAAAAATACACATGCAGTGATCAAACAAATGACTTTTGATGGAGAAATCATAATTTTCAAAAGTCAGGAGCATTTTAAAACTGCGGTGACAGCCTCAGTTTTCTTAATCTTACAGCTCATTGTCTACACACCAATGACTTTCTTTCATGTGATAAGCGTTCAAAATGTTCATGGCACCACCCTCTTCTGGCCACTGATCTCCATTATGATGATGATATATATATCAGACTGAAGCACATAACTCAAGAAATGTTTCAGCAATGCAACAAATGTTACAAAATATTTCCAAATCAAATTTGTAAGGCTGGAGTCGAATTGTCTGGACTGAAGGACAACTTTTCCTGACAAATGAACATTTGAATGTTCTTCTGCATAAGTAACAGAACCATCCGAGACGCCCCATGCCGAGCAGTTCACACCTCACCACTACACTCTCCCTACCATCCTCTGAGTTTTAGGTGAGGGAGAAGGATGGGAAACAATCCAAATCTGAATGTGTACAACAAATGAATATATGAATCTTTGGTATCATTTGAAATGTCTCAGTGCGCCTGGTAAAATGGTCTCATTCTCCCAGACATACTACGAACTTCCTAGATGTTGTAGAAAGCAAGCAATATTGTGTGCCAATAAAGATGTGCCGGCCCCCAGAACCTTCATTCAAACTACCTCCTGTATGCAAATAAGTGCCCCCTTCTACAGGTACCAATAACCCATTCAAGCTGATTGCCCATTTGTGACCCCCTGAACAGGGGACCAAACCTGATTACAATTGCAGACACCACCATTTGGTCTTATTGAATTATCTGGGTATTTCAGGGACGAGCTGGCAAAAGGTTCCGGGAGTCTGTAGACAGATCTCCCGCACAATCGCTGAGTGTAGTCTATTTCTCTGCCAGGTAAATGCATTTATGTCCTTTTATTATTGATTTGATGTATGTTTTATTCTTTGAATTGGAGTTGAATTATTGTTCTATTACCTGGTTAATAAATTGTTATGTTTGAATTCATTCTGATTGACTCTGAAATTATTAAACTCTAGTAGGTGACGTTAACTCCACAAATCTACGCTCAGGTTAGTAACGGACCAAAACTCCGTTTTGGAGCTCCGACTAACACATTGGCATTAGTCACGTGTACTTAGACTGTAGAGGCTAATATGGGTTTTTACGTTCAGAACAACAAAAGGGTTGTCAGACCAATCTGAATTCGGGTCAGCCTCAACCTCTGATTATTGTAATATTATTCTAACTAAGTGTACGTGGGAAACTACGGCATGATTATGTAAAGTTGTCATCAGAGGGAGTTAGATTGGTCAACTTGGTTCTATGATAATGGTCGTGACCTCTGGCTAGATATAGTGTTATTCTAATTAAGTGTTTACAGATCTATGGGGACTGAATCACATATTTTTAGAAATATGCAAGCATGGTGCGGCGTCTAAAAGTATCAGTCAATTTGCGTCTGTCTAGATGACCAAGACTGACGAGTTTGTGATTAGAGATCGTATTCCCGATCGGTGCGAGACTCAAAGGGTTATAGGAATCCGAACGAACGAGTATAAAGGGTTAAAAGGAATAATCAAACATTTATTCAAATGTACAGCTAATTAAATATGATTTCGACCTTTTTCATAATTGGAGTCAGATGAAAATATAGGGGTAATGCACATAAAGAAATGTATTTAATTCAGTTGATATTGCGTTGTATAAAGGAAGACAGCAACACGCAGATCCCTTGGAAACCGTCATTGGACCAGTGGGCGGGCCTTACAAATTGATGCTGTTCTTTTGAATTTACTATTCATTAAAGAAGCCTAAAAAGTGGTGGTTTCCACAATAAAATAATAAGCAGCAACTGATGAAGAGATATTTGAAACAGCTGACAGGGGCATGGAAGTAAATGTGACTCACCTAGACAGAAAAGATTTTGGATCTTACCTGTTTTAACTGGGTCATTACTGGCTCTGTAGAGGAATTCACTGCTTGACTCTCATCCTCTTCTTTCTTCCTCTTTTTACAGCGGGGGGCAGGTCTGTCTCCGCTCTTGGGTGCCCTCTTGTTCCGCTGTTTCTTCTTGTCCTCTGGAAGTAATGGTCCAGGGAAATCAGGGTGATTTGAATCTGAGAATGTCTGTAGGGAATTGAAAAATGACAGTCAAGACAAGAGTTCAAAAATACCCATGTTTTGAAATGCAAATAATGCATCCTCAATCACTCACCCCAGTGCTATCCATGGAGCTCTGTCGCAGAAATGCTTTGCTGTCTGTGAATCCCTCTTCCTCCGACCTCAGAGTGTCTTCAGACCTCTGGTGGGGAGGTGGAGTCCTCTTATTCTTTAGAAGGTGTTTGAGGAGTTCATTCCCAGCTTCTCCTTTCAAGCTATTGGCTGGACTTTGACTCGCAGGATGAGCCATCATTCCTTCCCTCTCTCCTTCTACCTTGACCATGCCTATTCCCATTTCCATCTCCATTCCCTTATGTCCATGGCAGTCACTCGCCTCCACCTTCTCCAATTTGATGTTGGAGAGGATCCTGTCATGCATCTCCTGATGGCTCATGGCCATCTCTGCCCCGCCACCACAGCTGCCTTCAGAGAGCTGGCGCTCCAGCTCAGAGTGCGGCTGGCTGCTCATGGAGCCTGGTGTAGACGATCCAGGTTGGGACGTCTCGCAGAACTCATGGTCGCCGAAGACCATTGGGTTCCTTGTCGGTGTGGATGACGTATCTGACACGCAGGGTGTTAATGGGGCTGTCAGGTCAGAGTGAGGTGTAGAAGGAGCTCTCAGTGACTCACAATCATCATCTTTCTTCTTCTTGCGGTTCCTCTTCTTCTTGCCCTTTTCCTCCGGGATGATGTTGGAGTACAGCTGGATAAGTGATGGACCAGGACCTGGAAAGTTTGGAGGCAAGGGCGTCGGTCCTTCCATTGGAAATGGATGGCCTTGAGCTGGATTTTGAGGCATCATATTTGGCCCAGGATATCTCTGAGGTCTAGTTTGTGCATGGACAAAGTTTGGCCCATGGGGCGCTAGGTTCTCAGAAACAAATCCTGGTCCCATTTCCTGAGGGAATGGACCATTACCCATCATTGGTCTGGACGGCCCTCCAACGAACCCTGGTTGCATGCCTTGTCGCTGTGGAAATGGTGGCCCTTGCATCTGCTGCTGCATTCTGGGTGGCTGCATAAAGTCCTGCGGTAGGTCCTGGTTGTAAAAAGGCATCTGGGACAGGGCCCTCATGGTACCATCTTGGCAGTTAGGAACCTGCTGTTGCTCCATGCAATGTTTCACACGCTGCCTTTCAACCTCCTTCATGAGTTGAACTCTTTGCCTCTCCTGCTGCTCCCGTAGTCTCTCCTTGCGCTCACGCTCCTGGAAACCTTCACTAAATGGGTTGGTATCATCAAAATTCACGTGAGGAGACTCACCACCTGCCTGCGCCTGACTGGCCCTAGCCACTGTTGGCTGTGGAGGCTGAGTCTGGACTGATTGAGCAGGCATTATTCCTGGAATTTGGGGTCCTCCACTAGGAACAGGTGCACCAGGGTGCCAGCCTGCTGTGTTGGACACATTAGCTGCATCTGGTTGGCCAGGGTGAAGCCGAATAGGCATCATGGGACCCATCATAGGTTGGTTCATGGGGGGCCCAACTGGCATCATGCCAGCATGAGGCTGCATTGGTGGTATTCCAGGTATCAACGGGGGCTGCATGCCACCCTGTTGCTGCTGTTTAACTCTGTACTCCTCTATCAGCTCTGCATGCTCCTTCTGCTGCTTACGGATCTAGAAAATGCACAGAAAAATCATCTTAAATTGGACTGAAACAACATCATGTACTTTTCACATTCATTTCCAACATGTCCTTGATCTTAAAAGAAAATATCACAGCGAATCCTTGAAGCAATATATGATATAAAGAACTGCTGTTAGATAATCACATGACATCCGAACTAATGTAATGTCAAAGTAAACAACTTTATATTAGAAGTAATAATACTACTCTTTCTTACATCAACATTATTTTTTCATAGTATATTGCTTTTTCAAAGTGTACAGACCAAAGCTAAACCACAAATTTAAATGGTTTCCTTTTTGGAACATGTTCTGTCCTTGAATACTGCAAAAACCTTTCTCTATTAAATTCTAAATTCTAACTTTATTTGACTATTACAAAAGGGAAATAGTCATACAAATATTTAAGGATTCAAGGAATTTGTATTCATTCAAAAACTACTGAAGGGTAAGAAGATTAAAGTCTGGGCAATAAATATATATATATATATAAAGTTTTAATAATCATTCTAATTCTATGATAATAGTAAAGTCCATACCACAACTACAGCAAAAATGACACAGAGGAACAATATTATTGGAATCACTCCCAGAACGATTTCTTTTTTCCTGATACAAACAATTAACGATAAAAACATTAGCAGCTAATCAGAATCCGTCTGACTTTAAAGAGCTTGAGCATTTAAAGCTGCAGGTTATCATGCACTAGTGTGGAGTTAATATAGTTATATATATAGATATCACTATTGTTGTGAATGGGCCTCAAATCAAATGAAAGTAAATTGTTCTCTGTTAAAGGATAATCATTACATTATATGTGTCATTAAATTTATTTTTCAATGCTGTCATAATGCTTTTCAGGATTATATTATAAGGTGAAAAGTGTTTTTAATCAGTTCAAGTTGTCAGAAAGAGAGGCCAGAGACATTGTCTGTAAACAAAGCAGCTCATGAAGATAAAAGCATCAATGATTGATATTTTGCATGTGCTTTACCTGTTCCAGCTGTTTCTGCACCACCCCCTGCTGCTCTGTCACATGTTTCAGCTGCTCTGCGTCTTCTTCAGGAAACTCCCGTCCTGCTTTCTTGGCAGTTCTCTGCTTGGCTGACAGGGCCTTTTTTGACTTTCTGTGGGCCCCAATCTGCTCCTCCAAAAACTTCTGCTGCATCTGAAGCAGCTGCTGAGTTTCCCTGAGCCAGTCCTCATACTGAACCTTCTGTGTGTCTTCTTGATGGGGAAAAGGTTGGAATTAGTAATTAATGGCATAAAGAATACATTCCTGTAATTAAAAGTAAAATAACATTTAAATATGTTCAGTTCAGTGCTTAATCTGGAATTACATTTCTCGTTATACACATCTTCATCTTCAGAATGTTTGCCTCAAAACTGAAGTAGAAATAACATGGACCATATAATGATTTCAACAATTATTAAAAACTTACGGGCAAATCCTGTTCCAAAATTTGGGGGATTGGGTCGTGCCATGTGAGGAGCAAGTTTGCCATCCTAAATTTACAACAAAATTACACAATCATTATGGACCTGATCTGCAGACGTTTTATGCATTGATTGAGGAAGAAATTCTGCCAAGTTCTATTAAATGCATTGAAACTACAGCTGAACAGAACAGAATACGACACTCTTATTGGTTGCTAAAGGAAAATCTAAATATTTCATAAACAAACACACAAGGGGTGGAGGATGTGTAGACTACACATTCTAATTTGACTGAAATCTGCTAAATCAGGCTCAGATTCCATGTGTGTGTTCCATACTGAGAAATCTGCAAAGCGTCTCACCTGTCCAGTCAACTGCATTGGAGATAAACCTCCATCAGGGCCAGGTAGTGCCTGCCCTGTCTGGACACTACTTGTGATTTTGTGAAGAAAGAAATAATAGAAGAGCCATTAGTACACACTGAAATAAATCTAATAATATTTCAGGTAAACAATCAAGACTATTAACTCACTTGTTCATGGCCATTGAAGTCATTCCCATGTTGTTCTGAACCATCATTTTATTGATTCCTTTCAATGCAACCATCTTTGCCTTCATTATGGGGTCAGTGATAGCATCGAAATCTGAATAAATCATTGGAAAAGTATGCACATATAAGTCAATTATTGTCCCATACATTGTCAAGTATGTAGTAAAAACATAAATTATTTAGGTTGTGATACAAAACATTTAGAAAAATGCATTTTAAATGATTAGTCTGGGTTAAATCTAAGAATCTGCATCTGTAGCATGCTACTGATTACCACAGTTAATAATTTTAGACCTCAGTTTGTAAAAACAGGCAAACAATCAAATCAAAGTTTATGGGACAATCCCAAAGACTTTCAGGGTTCCAACACATTTTCAAAAATTCCATACTTTTCCAGACTCAAATTTCCAAACCTCTCGGTAGATTTTTCAGACCATATTTAACATAAGTGTTTCATATAGCACTGTAAATATTTTCTCTGTAAATGTGTCTTGATGTTGCACGATCACCAAACAGCACAGTAAAGTCTGCTCCTTTATCTGATGCTGGTTTGACTGGGACACATTTGTTCAGTGAGGTTCAAAAGAGACTCGATTATGGTAAAGAAAAACAGTTTTGCGTAATGAAAATGTGCACCTTGAATTCATTCAGTCGTGTTTGACAATCACCAGAGCTCGACAATAAAGACTGCCGATGGTCCAGGGCCAGTGTGAACGACACTTGGCACAGTTGATGGTGTTGCATCGTCACGAAAGTTTATTATTTGCAATATTTTATGCCTTGCCAGTTTAAATATTCAAACACATGAAGACGGGAAAGAGAACTCAATTCGGTACTCGCCTGATGTGTAAGAAGTTTTATGCACACACAGAAAATCGCTTCTCAGATTCAGGCAAATTCTGAATTGGTAGCGCTGAGTCCTGATCACTAAATGATCACTGAATTTTTGCCATGGAATCACTCTGCTTGTATGATAAAATTATTTGTAGAAATTATTAATTTTATATTTTAAAAAACTGAATAGGGCTAGTAGTCTGGAAACACAAAAGTTTTTCCATACTCGGTTTTCTTCTGTCCAAACTTTTACAGACCTGTCAAATCACAAATCACATTTGTGTTAATAAGTTTTTTTTTTGTTTTTTTTTTTCCCCAAACTGAAGTACGAGTTATTAATTATTCTCTGTGGAAATGCACAACATGATGCTGCTGGAATACTCCTTTAATTGCAAAACTTAATTTTGTTTTCTGTATGAAATTTGATTTTATAATGTTTATGATGTAAATGCATTTCACAATAAACACCAATTCTAGTAAATTGTGCTGGAATAATACTGAACACTTTGTACTTTGTGCTATTTTACTTTCATATATTTAATGACATATAAATGCCATTTACTCAAAATTACAAACATAATTACCCAAAGACATACAAACAACAGGTCAAAACTGAATTTAGCAGTTTGTAAGAAAGCAGTTATATGTGTACTTTGAAACTGGCAAATGTTGTACAATGGATTTCTTATCTTTTCAGTCTTTGACCAGCTGTTTACCACATGTAAAAGAAAGAATGGCCTAATCTTGAGGCATCAAGAAAGAACACAAGTACATCATTTTATATTAGGGAAACCTTACCTATGTTGGGAAAGAATGAGTCACTGGAACGTTGTCTTATCATAGCTTGCATTTGCTTCTGCTGCTGTTGCTCCTGTCTTTCCTGATCCAGGAGGTCTTGGAGAAGAAGTGGCTGCTCCTCCAGAAGCAGCGGTCTGTTCTGATGGCCTTGTTGTGACAACATTGCCTGTTGTGTAAGAATACTGTGTTGTTCCCCTGAGAGTACAGCATCCTTTTGATCCATACCAAAAATATGGCTTTGTTGCTGTTCCTGAATGGAGCCTGGGACTTCTAATGCACTTTCACCATGAGACGACACCAACGATTGGTCAATACTGAGGCCAGTATCCATCCCCTGCACTGAGAAGTTTCCTTGCCCCAGCATAGAACTACTGAGTGACATTGTAGCTTCCTGATTTGGAGGGTTGCTCTGTGCTGCCGACTGCCCACAGTGTTCCTGCTTTAGTGATTCACTTTCTGGTTGTACATTGACCAGCATACTTGAAAGCACTGGAGTAGCATCAGCGTGAATTCCAGTCTTTGGAACCTGTAAACTGGCATCAATATCACTTTCAAAGCCAGCTTGATTAATGGCAGCATTATCATTTATCTGATTCTTACAAGAGGTGTCTTGGGACAAGCAATCTTTAATTACATTTTTGCTATCCTCTGTTTTCAAGGAAACCAACACCTGATCTTGAGGAACATCTTTACTGATGTGACCTTGTGACTGGGTAGTGTTGTCTACCACTTCCCTCACTGCTGATGTAGAACATGATGATGATGATGATGCAGATGCATCATCAAAACTTTCGGTCTTTTTCTCAGCTTTGGTTTTTTGGACATCAGATGTCTCAGTGTGATCTTCCATAGGATCACTGAGATCCAGGTCCTCACTAAGATCTAAATCAGCATCAGCATAAGCAATAATATCAAATTTCCCAGATGTTAAGAAGTCATCTAGATGCAGGTCATTTGTTTCAAGATCCAAGTCCTTTCCATCGTCTGGGTCAAGATTTAGGTTCTCTAAATCGGCATCAACAAGGTCCTTCACCTCAACATCTTCAAGGTCCTTTACAGCAGATTCATCAGTATCAATTTTTTCCTCAGGTACTTCATTTGAGGATAAAGGGACCTCATCACTTTGTACAGCAGATGTAGCAGCAATATTTGTGAGCAGGGGAGCACCGATAGTCTCGTTGGAAGCAGGTTGGCTAATAGACCTTGTCAGGGGGATTTGTGGATGTCCAGCTCTCAGTGGAATATTGGCCTGCTGTAAATTCCCCAAGCTCAGAGACGCCTGCATCTGCGAAACAGCTACCTGAGACTGATTCATTGTTGTGTCCATTGTCTTTGGAACCTGATTGAAGGGGAATCCCATTTCTTGGCCACCCAAGAAACCTGGGGGTCGTTGGTGTGAGGGCGCTTCCATTCGATTTCCTTGCATAACAGATGGTCCAAAGGGAAGCCGCAGTCTGTTGTCTGGTGCTCTGTGTCTCAGTTCTATGAAAGGTCCCATAATGTTATGCTGTTGCATGTGCATGCCACGAGGCGGCAAATGTGGGGTTCCTAAAGGGCTGCCACCTATTGATTTTCCCAAGTCCATAGACATGGATCTTCTCATCTGTGGATGAGTTTCAATTATTGAGTCTTGCATCTGATGAGGTCTTGGAGCTCCCATTGGACCTTGGAGACTAGAAGTGAGAGGCATCCTAAATTCAACAAGAAAATATTACAATTTTTGCATTAAACCTCCCCCCAAAAACCTTTAGTCCCTTCATTTAATACAAAGTGCAACAAGTTTGGCAGAATGTAAATTCACCCACCTTGGCCCAAGCTGCCTTATATTCGAGTCAGCATCCCCAGGAAACTGTGGTCTAGGAAACTGGCCTTCAGGGAAATGCCCCTGCTGATCTCCTAGGTATGGCCCATGGAATCTCTGAGGGGCTCTTACAGCTCCTGGACCAGGATAGGGTGGTGGTGGGCGATTAAAAATGTCATTCTTTTGGCCTGTAGACTCCTGACTCCAGTGTTGAGGGGTTCCTGGAGGCAGGGTCAGAGGATGATCCTGTACACCCTTGTCTTGACGTACAGCACTTTTCTGCTGTTGCTGTTTGAGGATCAGCTCTCGAATACGCTGACGCTGTGAATAAATTAACAGTATGTGTTAATTGCTGTTATACAAATTATATATTGTAACTGATATAATGCACCACATTAGAAATAAAACCATCTTAAATGGAGTAGCAATAAAATAAAACAACACCTGTCTGAGTCTTTCCTCAGCATCAGCAAGTGGTATTGTTTGAGCTTCAGTGCTGGGCTGCCCCATGGTGTGGGAACTGATACTCTGTACTAATCCTTGTTGCTCTTTATTTTCTCCACACTGAGAATGTGGAATTATGGGGGCCTGCTCAAAGGGGTCATGGATTGGAGTCTGATTAGGTCGACTAGATAGTTGCTGAGATCCGGTATCATCTGTCATACCTAAATGTTTGAGGGTCTGAGGTCCATGTTTTGTTGGACTGGTAAAAGTGTCTTGCATCAACACATGCGGAGGGGAGAATGGATCTTGACTGGATATGGGCCCAGGTCCCAAACCCTGTCCGACACCTCCAGGGTGAGGTGTTTGTGAGAGATGTGCACACGAATCATTAGGTAATAGCTGGGACCTTCCCAATGATTGTGCATGAGAATCGGGCCCTACCAGACGTGGCAGTCCAGAAGGCTGACTGAAAGGATCAGGAGCCCTTTGGTGACTTGGAGACTTGGGGAACCGGTCTGCCATTCCTGAGCGTGGGGTCCCAGGGGGTTGTGCATAAGGGTCCATTGACATAGGGGACATTATGCGGTTTTGAGTCTGCTGCTGAGATTGCTGAGCGGGTTGATTCATCATGACTGGATGGCGAGATGGAGGCTGCTGAGTGTAGGGTTCAGGGTCATGTGGTCTAGGTGTGCCTGGCATTCTAGAGTAGGGGTTAGAAAACGGAGACTGGGAAAAAGGGTCACTTGAAGGTCTTGGTGTAAGAGGTTGTTGTCCATATGGATCACACTGAGAAAAGTCTGGCCGAGGGGTAGAGGGGGCTCGAGCATATGGATTACAGGAAGGCTGGCGTGCCATTGGCCCAGGCTGAGGAAATGGGAGAGTTTGGGGCTGCCGTGAAACTCTCTGATTAGCATAGCCGTCACTTACTGCAGGACGCGGAGTGAGCGGAGGCTGTGCATAAGGATCGTTCTGTTGATTCTGGGAGAATCCCTCAGAGGAACGAGGGGGCATCATTGATCTTTCAAAGAGATCCCCACTTGCTCTCCGTGCATGCATACCTGCATATTGTTCCTGAGCCTGAGGAGGTGGCATAGGGGTTTTAAAGACCTGGACGGACCCTGATTCATTGCTGCCTGGAATAGGAGTGAGTAAAGGACGAGCATAAGGGTCTGAGAGTATCATCCTGCCTTGAGGCATCCTCTGGTAGGCTTCCTTTCTCACAGACACCCTAGAGAATGGATCATGGCCTGGGGAGCCAATAAGATGTCTTCCTTCCAAAGTTTGACTTGCTCTAGGAGGGCACATAGGCTTGAGAAAAGGATCTGTAGCTCCTGTTGGCCTTGGGGTGTCTGGGGGCTTGGCATAGGGGTCATTACATATGGCTGTTGGAGAGCCAATTGGCTCTGAAAGACCCCTGGGAGATTTCCCTGATTCCGAGTTACGGCGTGGAGTTCCCTGCCCAGTTGGTGGTGGTCTGGGTGTGCCAACCATTTTGGTATAGGGATCCCAGGGTGAGGATGGTCTAGAGCCTGAGGAGCTTGGGGAGAACATCTGAGGGGATTGAGGCTGAGATCCCGAAGATGGGGGTGGAGGATGAGGCCGCAAAAATACATCATCAGGGGAACATGATGTAGGCGTGCCAGGTAGCTGTGACTTTGAAACCCCATTCTTTGAACTGGGCTGTTTGGGAGACATGTTCCCATTGTTAGAATGCACAGAGACAGGACTCTTGAGGCTACCGGAAGATTCAAGCTCAGATTGGCTGATTGATGGGAGCTGTTGCTGCTGCTGTTGAAGTTGTTCATTCTTCACCTGCTCAAGTTTTTGTGTAGCTTCAATCTTAGCCTGCTGCTTACTTTTCTGTCTCATTTGCTGCAACAATAAGCGAAAATATATATATTCTAATGATTAAATAGTAAGAATATATACAATTTATGATTTGTTTAAAATACACAATGCATGAAAATTACAATACAATTCATAGAATAGCAGTTAGTTAAAAATATTAAAAGTCTTTGTTTTAGAGTTCAAAACAACAATATTAGGGCTGTGCAAGTAATCAAAATAGATTTGAATACGATTTTGACTTCCAACGATTATGAAACAAGATAATCAAGGTAAAATGATTACTTTGCCCTTGCCACATTCCTCCCAACACACCATCCTTTCCTTTACCACCATGCAATTAACATCCAAATCAGCAGAATAAGTGAGTGTTGTAACATGCAGTCAAATGTTTCTAAACTGTGGGACATGCCTGATATTAAACAGTGCCATTAAAAGTGCATTAAACACAGTCGGTGAGAAAGAAAATGCGTGTGTAACAGTATGTTAGATCCGTGCAGCTCTTAACGTGACAGCAGCCTAATAAACCTGCTGCAGTCTGTGTCATTAATGTTAATCAAACAACAATTAACAAAGATAAAATCACCCTCTGCTCTTGAATGAACAAGTTTTGTAGCTTCAATAAGGATTAATATACATTTAATGTATATAATGCAAACTAGTGAAGACTACATGTATTTTACATTTGACTATTCAATTTCTGTTGTCGGCAATTATCTGAAAACCACTGTTAGTGTTAGCTACCTAAAAATACTGTTTATTTAATTTGTAGTTTTGGTCTGTTGAATTTGTTTATTTTGTTATTAGTTTCTTTGTTGTTATTGTATTGATGTATTATAAGACTTACCTGTCTAAACTTCCATTCTTGTTCATGTTCTGATTCCTTGTGCTTCAGTGGATCTTTGAACAGTAATTCTGGGTCCAGTGGCGGAATGGCTGGATCAAACACTTCTAAAGGCTGCTGGGGCAGGGTCGGCTGCCGCTTAATGGTCTCGTTGGACATTTGGACTTTGTTAATGCGTAGGGCTGCCCTGTTATCTCTGGCCTTTTGCTGTAAATGGTAGAGTAGTCATGCAGGTTTTGAAAGATTATTGAAATTCAAAGGTTTCATACATTTGCTAAAATTACATGGTTTTTAGATTAATTGTCTAAAAGCTTTTTTTATTATTTTAAGTGGCACTTCTTTATGTCAAGGTAATGTTCCCTTTAATCATATTTTTGAAATTTATTTATCTCTTCTGTAATTGATCCAGAAACATTTTGTAGGCCCTCAATAGCTGAAGAGAGAAGCATTCTACTGTTCTGCTGAACTATAATGTACTTTTCGTCATAACATAATAATGTAATGATGATGTCCTCGATGTATTACAGCTGATACTGTGCAACTTACCACATATGGAGCCCGGTCCTGTGAACTTGCTTTTCTCCAGAGTTTTGCGATTTGTTTTACTCGCGTTGACCAGTCTGTAAGGTTATTACATTAAAATATAAGTATCTATTACGAGAATAACAATGAAAGATTAAGAAGAGATGGTGTCATTTAAGGTCAACATATAAATCAATCAATAATATATATATATATATATATATATATATATTTAATATGTCAGATTACATACTACATAATAAGTAGTTATTGATTTTCAAAGCTACATTTGACAAATAACTTTAAAGTCTCTTTGCAGACCTGGATATTCCTCCTTGAGATTTGGGAAGTTGACATTAGTGTACAGGACGGGTGCAACAGTGGCAAGTTCCCCGAGCGTTTCCTCTTTCTCCCACTTCAGAGTGCTTTTCTGTGCAGTGGACATGGAGTCTCCCTCCACTTCCAAGGCAGCGGCTGGAGCAGAAGCAGAAGCAGACCCCGTAGCGGACCACGGACCAGCAGTCTCCTGCGCTATCAAATTGAACTTCCTGTCCCTGCACAGTAGATATAATAAATGTCATCTAGAAATGCTTATTTTTTTTGACTATACCACAATACAAATGTGGTCAGTTCATTTCTTGTTTTTATCAATACTGCAATTTAGATATGTGTGGGTGTGCATATGTCTGAAACAGATATACTCATGGCTGACCTAAGATTGTCTGAGAAAGTTATGCGCTGCATTGGGGGGATATTTCGAGCCATATTCGCCCCTGTTCCAGGACCAATTGGGGACTGTGAAAACTGCTGTTTGGGTTCCATCAAACCATTCATCACTGGCATTCGTGAAGACATTCCTGTACAAAAACATAATACAACTGACGCCACAGTGCATAAAAAAAAAAAAACCTTTTTGTTTGTAAAATGGTAATGCACTTGAGGGATGAGTCAAAACTCTACAGATTCTATCAATAGAGCTGGTACAAAACCCAGAATATGCTGATAAATGTGAAATGTATGATTTTGAAGATAATATGTTTAAGTACACATGTTATCGAAAACAAGGAACTATGAGTCTAACCATGGGCTGAAAGCTGTAGTTCCAACCACAAATCTTTGCAATGCTGTTTGTGAATATTCATTGGAACCATGGATTCGGGTATGACTGTACTATGTTGGTAATGACGGAACTTGCGCCCACAGTTAGCTAACAATTCTTATGGGATATGCACCCCTAGTGGGGATGCTCAAATAATTCAGCGCCACACGTATTCACACTCTTTTGGAAGTCAACTTATGAACACAACACATTCTGTGCATATTCAAATCAGCATGGGAATGCTTTAACGTGGAAAAGATGTCACAAATCACCTTTAAATTACATGGACAAGCATTACTGTCAAAAGACAAACGCAAAATCAGAGTCTTAACAAATCACTCACTTATAACAGTCATTAAATTCCTACAACAAACCTGAGTTAGGTTGGGAGGGATGTAAACCAGGGCCTGGTGGACCATGCAGGGTTTGAGCTCCCTGAATCTGTTGAGGCATCTGAGGAGGTTGGCTGGTGCTGGGGCTCAGGACAGCTGTGAAGAGATCCTCCACATCCTTCCCACCAAGCTCTGCAAGGAAACAGGTCTATTATTAACAACATAATGAACTACCATGTTCACTGGCAGTTGGTGCTTTGAGTATATAACCTACCTGGTATTTTGTAGAGTCTGCTGAGTATTGATTCTGTGTGGCAGAAAGATTTAGTGTTTACATTTAGATGTGTCAGGAACAAATATTACTATTAAACACTGCACACATTTGTAATACAGACCATCAGTGACCATCTTGTCCAGTTCAGGGCTGAGGATGCCATCCAGTGGCTCATCAGGCACCTGACGTGAGTGAGTTCGGCCTAGGTGAGTTTGAGATGAGACAGATGCATCTTCTGTTAAAGAAGCAACATCCAGACCTATACAAACATGAACAGAAAAGCACACAAATATTGTCACTTCCATCTCAACAAACTAAACATACCACAGGACCCTGATGTCCTGAAATTGGGTTTGTCATGGAAACTGAAGGAATAGTTTATCCGAAATTAGAAATGTTAATTTATTCACCCTCATGTTGTTCCAAATCTGTCTGTGTGTGTGTGTGTGTATGTGCAGTATCTCACAAAAGTGAGTACACTCTACACATTTCAGCAACCATTTTATTATATGCTCTCAAGGGAGATAGAAATAGAAATGAAAATCGGATATACTTTAGAGTAGTCAATGTCCAGCTTGTATAGCAGTATAGATTTATTGTCCTCTGAAAATAACTTAACATACAGTCATTATTGCCTGAATAACTGACAACAAAAGTGAGTACACCCTAAGTGAACATGTCAAAACTGTTTCCAAAGTCTCAAGATTTTGTGTGAGGACCGTTGTTATCTAGCACTGCCTTAATCCTCCTGGACATGGCATTCACCAGAGCTGCACTGGTTGTTGCTGGGATCCTCTTCCACTCCTCCGTCATGACATCATGGAGCTGCTGGATGTTAGACACATGGCGCTTCTCCACCTTCCACTTGAGGATGCCCCACAAGTGCTCATTGGGTTCAGGTTTGGAGACAGGTTTGGCCACTCCATCATCTTCAGCTTCCTTAGCAAGGCAGTTGTTATCTTTTGTTTGTTTGGGGTCTTTTTCATGTTGGGAAAGTGCCATTCGGCCCAGTTTCTGAAGGGAGGGCATCATGTTCTGCTTCAAAATGTCACAGTACATGTTGGAATCCATGTTTCCCTCAATGAAGCACAGGTCCCCAGTACCAGCAGCACTCATGCATCCCCAGACCATGATGCTACCACCACCATGGTTGACTGTAGGGAAGACACAATTTTCTTGCTACTCTTCATCAGGGCATCGCCACACATGAAGAGGCATGAAGAGAAGAGGCTTCCTTCTGGGACGACAGTCATGCATACTGACTTTATGCAGTGTGCGGTGTATGGTCTGAACACTGACCAGCTGACCTTCCAACCTGCAACCTCTAAAGCAATGCTGGCAGCGCTCATGCAACTGTTTTTTTGAAGCCAGCTTCTGCACCGGACACACAGCACGAGGACTCAACTTCTTTGGTCGATCCTTGTGAGGCCTGTTCCGAGTGGAACCCATCCTGGAAAACCACTGTCTGACCCTGGCCACTGTCCTGTAACTCTGTTTCAGGGTGTTACTGATCTTCTTATTGGCTAGGCCCTCTTTGTGGAGAGCAACACTTCTAAATTCTCAAATCCTCAGAAAGTTCTTTGCCATGAAGTGCCATGTTGAGCATCCAGTGGTCAGTATGAGAGAATTGTACTCAAAGCACCAAATTTTCACTGCTCTAATACAAGATAAACAAATTTGTATGGTCCTGTCACATGAATAAGACGTGGCTTAAACGGGGTACAGTTACGTGCTGTTATCACTTAGAGTGTCCTCACTTTTGTTTTCAGCTATTTTGACAATAATGGCTGTATGTTAATTTATTTTCAGAGGGCAGTAAATTTATACAGCTATACAAGCAGCACTTTGACTACTAAAATAAAATATATTCAAGTTTCACTTCTATAGTTTTGCCCCTTCAGATGATATACTAAAATGGTTTCTGAAATGTGAGGGGTGCAGTCACTTTTGTGAGATACTGTATGTACAGTATGTATGCAAGTATGTATATGTGATATTTAGTGTCTCAGTAGGGTTCATTTTTATTTTGGATCCCATTGACTTTCATTTTACAAACAAAAACAAACAAACATTATTGTAATGTTTAAACATTATTCAGTATATCATTTGTGCGCCCATTAAGAAGGTTATACAGGTATGGAACGACAGTAAGTGAGAGTAAGTGATGACAGAACTTTCATTTTTAGGTGAACTATCTCTCTTATACTGAACTAAAACTAATAAGCAAAACCGAACAGACGCAGGTTGTGGATCTGACATCATATCTAACATGGACAAAACTGAATAAACAACATACAGTCGTGGCCAAAAGTTTTGAGAATTACATAAATATTGGAAATTGCAAAAGTTGCTGCTTAAGTTTTTATAATAGCAATTTGCATATACTTCAGAATGTTATGAAGCGTGATCAGATGAATTGCATAGTCCTTCTTTGCCATGAAAATTAACTTAATCCCAAAAAAACCTTTCCACTGCATTTCATTGCTGTCATTAAAGGACCTGCTGAGATCATTTCAGTAATCGTCTTGTTAACTCAGGTGAGAATGTTGACGAGCACAAGGCTGGAGATCATTATGTCAGGTTGATTGGGTTAGAATGGTAGACTTGACATGTTAAAAGGAGGGTGATGCTTGAAATCATTGTTCTTCCATTGTTAACCATAGTGACCTGCAAAGAAACGCGTGCAGCCATCATTGCGTTGCATAAAAAGGGCTTCACAGGCAAGGATATTGTGGCTACTGAGATTGCACCTAAATCAACAATTTATAGGATCATCAGCAACTTCAAGGAAAGAGGTTCAATTGTTGTAAAGAAGGTTTCAGGGCGTCCAAGAAAGTCCAGCAAGTGCCAGGATCGTCTCCTAAAGAGGATTCAGCTGCGGGATCGGAGTGCCACCAGTGCAGAGCTTGCTCAGGAATGGCAGCAGGCAGGTGTGAGCGCATCTGCACGCACAGTGAGGCCAAGACTTTTGGAAGATGGCCTGGTGTCAAGAAGGGCAGCAAAGAAGCCACTTCTCTCCAAAAAAAAAAAATTCAGGGACAGATTGATCATCTGCAGAAAGTATCGTGAATGGACTGCTGAGGACTGGGGCAAAGTCATATTCTCCGATGAAGCCCCTTTCCGATGGTTTGGGGCATCTGGAAAAAGGCTTGTCAGGAGAAGAAAAGGTGAGCGCTACCATCAGTCCTGTGTCATGCCAACAGTAAAGCATCCTGAGACCATTCATGTGTGGGGTTGCTTCTCATCCAAGGGAGTGGGCTCACTCACAATTCTGCCCAAAAACACAGCCATGAATAAAGAATGGTAGCAAAACACCCTCCAACAGCAACTTCTTCCAACAATCCAACAACAGTTTGGTGAAGAACAATGCATTTTCCAGCACGATGGAGCAGCGTGCCATTAGGCAAAAGTGATAACTTAGTGGCTTGGGGACCAGAATGTTGAAATTTTGGGTCCATGGCCTGGAAACTCCCCAGATCTTAATCCCATTGAGAACTTGTGGTCAATCCTCAAGAGGCGGGTGGACAAACAAAAACCCACTAATTCTGACTAACTCCAAGAAGTGATTATGAAAGAATGGGTTGCTATCAGTCAGGATTTGGCCCAGAAGTTGATGGAGAGCATGCCCAGTCGAATTGCAGAGGTCCTGAAAAAGAACGGCCAACACTGCAAATACTGACTCTTTGCATAAATGTCATGTAATTGTCGATAAAAGCCTTTGAAACGTATGGAGCGCTTGTAATTATATTTCAGTACAACACAGAAACAACTGAAACAAAGATCTAAAAGCAGTTTAGCAGCAAACTTTGTGAAAACTAATATTTATGGAATTCTCATAACTTTTGGCCACGACTGTAGTGCTGCAAATAATTCATTTAGAAATATAACAGGGGGCTCTGAGGGAGGTCAGACCGCCTCGTCCTCCAAGGCTGTTTTTACAGCAGGGATGATAGCTCAACATCTTTCACAAATTACTTGGCTGGTTCCTTTTCATCAAACCAAGGACTCAGTGGAACATTGCACCTATTCTTCACTTATCCATTCAGATAGAGACCCTGACTGTCACTCATGGGAGGAAGGCCATTCATCAGTGCTTTCGGTTTTCTGAAATGCCTGTCTCTAGAACATCTCAGTACTGTGCTGTAATAAGGGAAGTGTCCTTGACCATGTCTGTTAATCCAGCACTGGATTGCTGCATCATTCCCAATCTGTTCTGATAGGTGTCTCTTATGGGATGTTTTACTAAGTGAAACTAAATAGACTGCAAGATGCACAATGGTTGGATTCAAGTACTGTAAACATTGTGAGTGATGTGTCAACAAGCAAAATGTAACAGAAAGGTGCCAATAAAAGCCAAGCAAAAGGGTGTGAGAGAATAGAAGAAAAAGGAAGTAACTAAAAACATGACCATGAGTTCTTACCAAATGGTGAAGGAGAGTACTCAACTTGGAAAGGGCAAAAATCAAGACCTACAAAGACCCAAACCAAACACAATGAGGGATCAGCACAGTGAAGAGAGAAAGAAAGATTCTGCAGATGTTTCATACACACATTGTAAAACAAAATGAGCTAAGAATGAAAAATGGAAATGCCAAGAAAATAAACAAAATTAAAAGACAATCAAGACCATCTCTTAACTATTTAGATATTAAACTACGTATGTATTATTTTTAAGAAAACTTTATTTTGCTATGATGAACATCTGACTGTACACTATATTACACTGGAGTAGTGCCACACATAATATATTCTATATTTCTCAAACCACATTGAAGTCAAAAGATATTAACAGATAATGGAATAACACAATTTTTATGGACAAAATCCTGCACGTGTACAGTTTGTCGCTGGCCTGTTCAATTTAACATTTTTATGAATGACAGCGTTCCACTTGTTTATGATAATAAAGTTTCACCATACAAAGAATGCAAATGACTTTTGTGAAACGTCCCATATGGGTTTGATTTGTAAATAAACTATATGCAATTCTTTCTTCATTTACAGAGAAATGCATACTGTACCAGGGACCTTTAAAAAGAGTTAACGCATGTGTTAACGTGCTAACAGCGTCAAAATGAATTAACGCTGCTAAATAGATCGCAGGTACTAACACGCTACGTTTCATAACCCTAAAAATTATACGTTTTGTTTGAACATTCATTAACAGGCATACTTTATTCTGTCATCTAAGCACATGCTTTTATATTAGAGGGTTTCTAAGATGAGAATCTCATGAACTTAAGAAGTTCCAATTTGAAAACACTGACAATATTAGAGTAAGAGAGCTGGACCCCAATGAAGGGGCTCATCAGAACAGCAAGCATGTGCTGTTATTTCCCATATGTTTAGAGACAGTCATAATGGCCTACCGGGCTCCTCTGTTTGCTTGCCAATGCTATCAGAAAACATTCCCAGCAGCTCTGTGTCTGATTTCAGCTCTTCGGAGAGGTCCATTAGAGGCTCCACAGAGTTCTCTGTGGATTCGGATAAAGCAGGAAAGTAATTATAGGGGCCTAATGATTGTCACGTGAGTGGCTGTGGTAAGCGCACGACGCAGTAGATTCAGAGAAATAAACAAATTTAGGAGAACACAACCACGTTAATCCATAGACAATACCAGACATAGAACTAAGGAAACTAAGGGCTTAAATACACAGTTAATTAACCAGAACAGAAACAGGTGTGGGATTAATCAAAAACGAATGACCAAGGAACAGGCAAAACTGGAGCAGGGAAAACTGAACCAAATTACAATGAAACTAAACAGACTTACACATAACCCTGACAACTGCACTCTCTACGAAAGTGGTCTAAATTGTGTATATAAATTTAAAGGCAACATGAAATTGCACCCTAAACCCATTTTACTTTCCGAGTGAATCCACCAGCGCCCACACCAGGAATGTGTGCAAGTAAATGGGGTCTATTTAAATTTCATATTGACTTTAAGGGAAATACATTTATAAATCAGGTTGGGTATGAATGTCAAATGGAAAAAAATATGAAAAAAGGAGAGCTGCAACATGCTGAATGTGTGTGATTGAACCAGTAGCTATGAGAAACATACGTGCTGCTACTGCTTTACTGGGCAGCGGTGCCGCTGACGCATTGAGGGATGCGTTTGACGATGCTTTCATCTGATTGGCCATGAGCTGTTTCCTTTCTCCATCATCTTCTAGCAGCCGTGTGGTTTCCTGTCTGCTCTGTTTGCTCTTGTCCAGCAGGTCTTTCCCAAAAAAGGCCTCCTGTAAGAGACAAGACCAGAGTACTTCAGAATAAAATATGCAAGGTGACTGATTTGTCAATCTAGTAAAGATGATTTGGGTTTTAAAAAATTATGGCTTTCATAAATTGAGTAATAACTGTTCAGACTAGCGGTCAACCATTATGGTGTTTTCAATGCTGTTGCCAATATCTAGAGACTATCTCGTGGCCCATAAAATGCAGATACTGCATACAATACAATTTAACGATAGCAAAAAAAGATAAACATGAAAATTTAGAAATTATTAGAAAATTTGGGAATTATTTATTACCCATGAACTTCTGTAAATCAAACAAATGGACACGGATCATTCGAAGGCGGCTAAATATTAGATTAGCCAATATAATGGTCAAGGTTTCCATATTTTTCAAGAACTTAAAAAAAATTAAATAAATAAATAATAAAATTCAGACTAATATACTATGCTGTGAAATGTTTTTGGCTTTAATTACGAAATTAATAATTATATTCATGAAGGATGCACTATATTAATCAAAAGATATTGAGTAATGATGCTGAAATCTTCTTATCAAAGGAACAAATTACATTTTAAAATAATTCAAAATAGACAACAGTTATATTAAATTGCAATACTGTTTCACAATATTACTGTTCTGATCAAATACATACAGCCTTGGTGAGCAAAAAGACTGAATATCAAAAAAAAAATAAATAAATAAAAGACTGTGAAGTTTCAAATGAGTTCAAAATGTGCATTTTTTTTCTCTCTCTAAATTTCCAACTTTGGATGATCATGACATTCAAAGAAAAATGAGGAATACTCAAATCCCATTGTACTGTTATCATGTATGATGAAAGTATTGTTGATAGAGTATCTTTCTTGAGTGCAGTGGAGATGTTCCAGACGGCTCTGTGTTTGTCTGAGCTGACTGTCTGGCAGCGTGGCTCTGGCTTCTCATATGGTGTTACACTGAACTGACTGTCACGTTGTGGGAGCCCTCAAATGAGCTCATGTTTCATTCCGTCTTGTACCACTCCAGCGAAGTCCCATAGGACGCACGATCTACGAAGACACATGCCGCTGCACGTGTGCACGGCAATAACAGGAACAAGCATGAAAACAACATGCGTGCCGTATCGGCCGTAATACGGTCCAACACACCGCCTGTTCTGTCATTTCAGCTCAGCTGACCTGACAGCCTCCAGCTCTCAGCGACCTGCCTGGCTGAGACATTAAAAGCCTCCATTTTCAATAATTGATTTGAAGTGGCTCTTCTGAGAAGCACCTTTAGGGTGGATTCTCTCAGAGTTGATGCAGGAGCTAGCATGAACAGCTAGCATTAGCGCAACTATTCAATTACGTCATTCCCATCCCATCCGTTCTTGGTCTCCAGGGCTGGCCGATATGATGGTGTAATACAACGTGTGACGGTATAAATTTGCTGCCCAAGAAACAGTTCTTATTATTATCATCAATGTTGAAAACAGTTGTGCTGCTTCATATTTTTGTAGAAAACCATTCCTTATTTTTATGATTCGAACACTTTACAATAAGGTTCATTAGTTAACATTAGATAACATTAACTAAATAATGAACTTCACTTATACAGCATTTACTAATACATTATCAAATTCTTGTTATCATTAGTTAATGCTCTGTGAACAAACGATGAACAACTGTATTTTCATCAACTGACGTTAACGAAGATTAGTAAATACAGTAACAAATGTACTGCTCACGGTTAGTTTAACGAATGAACCTTATTGTAAGGTGTTACCCAAGATTCTTTTCTTTTTATCATACCATTCAGACAAAAGGAGTGCAAAAGGAGTCTAGGACAAACTCTTAAGATTCGAAAAAGTTAATCTACCTCAGCTTTCAAAAAGCATTTTTGAGACCGACATCATCTCCCTAAGAGTCCACATGTCAAACTCAGCTAGACAAGCTCCCAGTTCACCTAGCAGAGTGCTACTAAAAGCTGTGGCGTCTCCCAGCGCATCTATAGCAGTTGCCCAGTGACATCCTTGGAATTGACTTGAGATAAAGTGAGCATCGGCTGAAAAGTCACTATTGATTCCAGAGGACTGCAGCTTAGAAATGAGCTCATATTGTGTGGCCTGTTTTGGAGAGATGTACGGCAGCTTTTCTAAATGAATGTGACTTATGATTTTTGCCTGGAGGATGAAAAATAGGGCGAAAAAAATTCCACAAACTAACACTGAATAACCCAAGCCATTTACGGAGACTTGGGGATGGGCTGACAACCAGCCAGAACACCTTACCATGATGATACGTTTGGCACAGACAAACACCACTCACTCTGTCTTGAAAATGTAGTTAATCGATTATATTTTAAAATGCTGAAGAGTAGATCATTTGACCTCAAAGATCTCAAAGGTTGACAATGAGCCAGACCTGTAGGTAAGTGGGGAAAGCCTCCTCCAGTTTTGTCTTCTTTTTCCTATAGCGTTTCCGTATTTTAACCTCCGGATTGTCGGGAAAATCAGACAAAGGATGTTTTTCATCAATGGGAGTGTCAGGCGCTTGGTCACCCCAGCCTATCAGGACAAGAAAGAAAAACCATATTCATATACAGGTGAGTTACATCTCCAAAGCAATATACAAAGCATCTGCATCAACGCATTATATTTTTGTTGTAATAATAACTACTTATATTAATCAATAGTCTCGGTCAAATATATGGTGATCAGGATGAGCCCAATCCAGCATTATGCGCTTATGAGGTGGTTGTGGACATCTGACAGCAATATACAATCAAAAAGATACTAACAAAATTGACATAGAAAGACTGAAGATTGAATTAAGATCCAACATAAGCGACAAGCAAGTCATCTTACTGAAAGTGTTGAATGCTACTCACCCTCATCTTTGCCTTGCAGGGTCTCAGAACCAGTGGAGTCCTTCCTGAACAAGGTCGGTTTGGTTCTGCCTGGACCCGTCCGGTTCCTCTGTCTGACCATGAAACCTCCAATACCTGAAGAAATTCAGAAACTCCTCAATATTGTTTAATATTTCAAATGAAGTGCTGCATCACCTCTGCTGAAATTGCATACAAGTAGTAAAGCTGAGGGATATACATACATATATATATATATATATACGCACTGATCAATTATACGGTTACACATGCATTTTCTCTCTCCACCGTAAATGTTCACTTAAAACTTCACTGACTGTGTTTACTTGAATACTCACCAAGACCGCCATTTTGTATTTGACCGTTTAAGTGCAATAAGCAGCAAAAAAGAACTCAATTTAATACTGAGAGGCGGTTTTATGTGCACGCGCTTTGGGGAACGAGTAAAATTATGTGCAATACATGCATTCCCGTGCTGAAATTCAAGCCCTGCAACACCAAAAATATTCCCCTGGAGCAAATGAAACGAGTGAGTGAGGGGAGGTGGGTTTGTGTCAACTCGCTGTCGGAAAGATGAGAGAGCGAGAAAGCACAGCTGGTGTTGTGTATCTATTCTGTGGAAAATGAGTATCGGAAGTGTTTCAGATGTTTCAGTATCGATATGCATTGATATTTTTGACAACACTACATTGCACTAAGTTTATTATTTCAGATGCCTGTTTAAAAGACTACAATTTAAAAAAGTATTTTGTATATTGGACTATTATAGATAAAATTCAACTTCATCCCACGTAGGCAAAACTTTCCAGTGTGTGTCCAAGTGTTTACATGTCCTATCGAACTGATTAGAAAAGGTTCTGGAGCGTTGTATTCAGAACCTTTTCTTTATTTTTGTATCCGAGCAATTAATCATTATGTTTTGGAATATACTGCCAAATAATAATAATAATAATACATTTACTTTGATTTATTTATCAATTAAGAAATAAAAAATGAAAAATCAGAAGCTTTGTGCCTTTTACTCTATTCTTTTTTCTGATCATGCACAAAAATGTAAAGTACAATTATGCAAAAATGTAAAATTTCCAGCAGACCTGTCAGTGGTGCGCTATGGACAATTATAACGAGAAATGCAAGGGAAACTGTGTTGGGTTCTACTCCACTGGATTCTCTCACCTGGGCGGTAGGGCTTCCTCTTCCTCTTCTTGCAGGCATCCGTGTCTTTAGAGTCATCTTCTGCTGCGGCCTCTCTTTCAGGACTGGTGTCTGACTTCCCCTCACCATCCACCATCTCCCCTTCTGCTGCAAAACACACACAGGCAATCAAATATACACCAAGCTGTCAGGAATCACACACAGGTAAGCAAACCCCACTCTGCGCCCCAGACTACAAGCAGAGAAACTGTAATATGATACACTTATTAAAATATGTTTTACACAACAGATTCAACAAACTGCAGTCCATTTGTGCTACAAATAACATTTCAAATCACAATAATGAGCTGCCTAGCTAGATAGATAGTTGTATGGCATCATAAGAGCACTTCCAATGTGTCCAAGGCTGTTTTAAATTGTAGGTAGAAAAATGATGCCGCCTTCTAGGATACCTAATTATCCTCAGAACAGGAGGCACGATCACATGGATCCTTCATGGGTAATTCCATAAGGCTTTTCCATGAACTCATCAAAACATTCAAAAGATGAAAGAAATTCTATATTATAAATCACATAAATTGATGGACTTTTTATTGCAAGACAAGAATGACTTTGAATGTATAAACGAAAGAGTTTATTTCAGTTTTAAGGCATTATGTTAGGTTGTGAACCACTCAACACTGCATCTCTTGCTAAAAAAGTATAAAGGGTCGAGATGTTAGAAGCAGTACTTTTAGTGTCGTCAATGTCTCCGTCTCTGGAGAGTTCAGTCTGAGGGTCTGGAGGAGTCTGCAGCACGGCCACACTGTTCTGGTTTATGATCTTCAGTTTGAGTTTGGGTTTGGAGCGTCTCCGGCGAGAGGCTGCGTTGGCGAGACTCTGTAGCTGGGACAGACCAGACTCCGTGAGACAAACACCGTCCTGGGTGTACGTCCTCGACAGGTCTGTGGAACCGAAACATAGAGGAAACTCATTGGAAACATGAAGAACTGACTCAAAATAATGATTCACTCTCTACAAAGAATAATATCTAGTATCTAGCATACCCAGAAACATTTATATTAATTATTGAAATTTTGGATAAATAATCATTTAACTAGCAATAAACAATTCATCTTTGTTAACGTGAGTTAAAACAATACTATTCATTGTTAGTTCAAGTCACTTTAACTTTTGATTTTAATAATGTATTAGTAAATGTTGAAATGAACATTACCTAAGATCCCTAAGAAGGCTACGTTTTTTTTCTTTGTTCATGTTAAAGTGGAAATTTCATTACTTTTATTATAAAATAATAACATAAAATAATTCTGTTTGAAAAAAAATTGTTTTAGTAAATTACATCAACTTTACCGGGATCTCGTGTTTTTGTAAATCTCTGTGGCATGAGAACAGACTCGACTAAATCCAAACTGGATTTGACCGGCGTTCCAGGCACTGTGCAATGAACATACAAATACACAACGTTTAGATACACAATGCACAAAGATTTATCAATGTAAAATAGACTGTGCTAAAGCAGTGTTTGTGTTTACCAGGAGAGAGAGGGGTCTGGCCTTGGCACAAGCTGCAATCAAAGCTGGTATCTGCAATCTTCTCCACTTCTTCCTCCGAGTGGATCCCCTGACACGAGGCATGCATCCACCTGCAGACATGGAAAAACGACATGCTTTTGCTGCGGAGATGAATGCTACCTAAAACTGTGGAGAGCCATTCAATTACTTTTCTATGTACCATTGTCTTACAATATTAAAACGTACAATTGCATTCTACAATAAACGAGCCAAAAATCCCACTGATTTATGTTTAGAATATTATTGGGCCACTTTTCACTTGGGTCAGTAAGCAACCACCTAATAATCAACCAGCACATCCGAGAAACAGCTTATAAACAGGTTAAAAAATAGAGATCAACCAATGTTTTTTATTACGAGTGATTATTATGACTATTATTATTCAGATTGTTTTATAGATCAGACTACTATTTAAATTGTTTCATTTCAATTCAATAAAAAAATAATAAATAAATAAAATAATCAATAACCTCCAGAGAACCAGAAAAAAAGGTGTGTGAATTAATATTTTTTCATATCATCATGTTTTACAGGGCATAAGAAACAAATGATTTTGTGTGTTTTGGTTTTTTTGAAAAAAGATATTTTATTCATATGTTATGCTTTGTACACTGTAGTGAACACCAGGATTCAGCTGGTTACAAAAAAAGAAAGAAAGAAAGAAAGAAAGAAAAAAGAACATATGATTTTTTTTTTTGTCATTAACCAATCAATTTTTTAACCAAACGTTGTATCAAGATGATTCTCAACTATGTTATGAAAGATATAATGAAATGAATTGATTACCAATTTTACTTTATGCAATATGTGGGTAAAATGACCATAAATCGGAAGTCCCATTCAATAAAATGTATCTAATTTGCATAATAATGCATTCTTTGGGCAACATTTAATGAAAAAAGAAGTGCAATAATGGGAGCAATAATTGGCAACATTTTCATAATAATATTTAATATTTCACTTGAACATTTATATATAATTTCTTTCCCTGAATGTGTTCTTTACAGGATAGCCAAACTATCAGAGAAATTCACTCACACAAAAATATATGTATATGTGTATCAAAAATATGTCATGTGAAATGTTTATACATAACTGTTTTCTATTTTAGTATATTTTTACAAAAAAAAAAAAAAAAATGTTGTCTTCAGTGTCAAATGATCCTTCAGAAATCATTCTAATATGATCCGATATGATCTGGTGCTCAAGAAACATTTCTTATTATTATCAATGATGAAAACAGTTGTGCTGTTTAATATTTTTGTGGAAACCTGATACATTTTAATTCTTTGTTGCCTATAAAGTTATACATTAAGCAATTATACATTTCTTTATCGTCACTTCTGATAAATCCTTGCTGAATAAACATATTACTTAGGGAAAAAAATAAACAAACACACAAAAATAACCCAAACCCCAAACCATACATTCAGTGGGGTTAGTTTTGTTGTTGTTGCTGTTTAGGGTTCTTTCAAATAGTGGTTGATTGCTATATATAGTAACCATAACCCCGACTGAATAGCAATCACTTTTGCATGGGCCAGCATCTCTTCCTCAGAAAATCCATCTAGCAGGTTTTATAATGTTTCATGGCAGTGATTTGCCGAGTTGAAAAGAATCCAAGCACACACACAGCCCAGACCCAGAGTGGTGGACCGCAGCTCACCTGTCACACTGGCGGCACTGCAGGATGATCTCCTCCTCATTGTAGTCCTGCTGGCATAGTGGGCATGATGCCAGGCTGGCACAAGGGGCACACTGAGTGTAATTATTCTGCCACTCACACCTCGGACCCGCAGAAGTGGCACCGCACTGCGTACAGGACACACACCTGTGGGAGGCCAAAGCAGGCACAAAGACATTAATCACACACCACACGGCTCCACCAATTTTACCACCCCAATAACGGCTCACATCAATACGAGACAAGTAAAATAATTCTCATAAATAACAGTCATAAAAAAATGCTTTCGTTGATGAAAATGTACTCCACTGTAACTAGCAAGCACTTGTCAAAGAAGAGTTGAAGAAGCATAATTTTGAAATCTATGTAAAAAAAGGATTATTTTGAATATGCACTTAAATAGCAAAGAGTAAATTGTTAAAGAATATGAAATACCATTTGCATTTCCAGCTCCCATTGGGCACATTCTGCAGGGGCGGGTCTAAGCAGTATGTGTGGTAGCTGATGTCACAATCATCACAGAGCAGCAGACGTCCCGGGTCACTGGCCTGACCACACGCCTCACACACGGTACACTCCAAACACCGCCAGCCTTTACTCAACACCACCTTAGAGATCTGGCAACCAATAAATGTCTTTTAACATAAGGCAGCATGCAAATCATGACAGGAGTTTCCAGAAAACCCCCAAATTGAATAAAGTTATCTAACACTTCACAATCTTCCCCACATGAATTATAAATTAAATATAGATGAATTCATATTAAGTTCAGTCAAGAACAGTGAGAAATTTTCACTTCATCTTTTGTTCTTTGATTAACATTAATATCAGACATTACAGCAACAGGTTTATTAGGCTACTGTCACTTTAAGATCTGGCGTGACGTGGATAAGATTCACATCCGATGTCCTCACAGCTCTTTACGGTCATTAAGACTTTACTGATTTAAGACTGTGCTGACAAGGATCCTCAACGAAGTGGACATTTTGGCACATTTTCTGAATCGGCTTTCTGTGTGCGTGAGCACACAGACAGGACATTCACAGACACATTTTTCCCCCTATTATTTCATTTTCAAGGTTAGGAATTTCATCACCTCCAAAACATTTCGAAAAAGGGAAGGATATAACGGCCTCATCCTGTGAAGTGTTCTGTTGTGCCGTGGCGTTGAAATATGCTTACCTTTATGTTAACACAGAAGGGGTGGTAACACTGTCCACACTGAGCACAGGCCAGGAGTCGACCCTCCACACCCTGTCCAAAACTTCCACACACTACACACATATCCTACGGAAAAGAAAACACACACACAAATACCACAGTAAGAGAGCAGCAGACTCCACACATATGGCTGTGAGCAGCACGACTGCTCAGAAACATTGGCTTTTACCTGTTTCAGTGTGAACGTGTCTGTACTAGAGAAAATCACCACTGTATTGTGCATGGCATTTTCCTCTTCTTCCTTGAATGTGCACATTGGTTCCATGATGTTTACCTGCAGAGGTACAAACATTCCATACAAATAAATAAAAACAGTCGCACTATAGTTGCATATCCACATATCAGAACGAACCATAGCTGACAGATAAGGTGACATACTCCTGGTGTTGGGATTGGAGGGACTCCATTTTTCATTCTGGCACGGCCACGTCCTCCCCGGCCTGTGGCACCCGAACCCCTCGGCCGCCTCCTGCCGGGGAAGCCAGATCCTCGGCCCTGCAGACATGACAGAGATACCATCAGGCTCATCCTCACTGGCAGAGAGTGATTCTCTTCGAAAATATGGGGCTAAAGGATTTTGTTTATGGATTAGCTTCTACTTTGCCCACCGGGAGCTTCCTGTAGCTAGCAGTAGCTTTATAAGTTGGATAAATAAAAAATAAAAAAAAATTCAATTGCATGTATTATATGTATGTAATTATATTGTAATAACCACATTATTAACTGACTTTGTATTTATGATGGTTTCATTTATCATTTCTGCAACAGATCAGAGTTACTTTTTAAATATACAGGGATCCAACCCCTTTTCTATGAATACACATCACCGATCTTGTAATTAAGGGATAAGGATTTAACAAAATTATTTTATAGACAGTTTTGGGGTCAGTATTGTTATGTTTTTTTTTCAAAGAAATGAATACTTTTATTCAGCAAAGATTTATTAAACTTATCAAAAGTGATAGTAAATTACAAAAGAAATCAAATAAATAATAAATAAATGGTTTCAATATTGGTAATAATACAAAATCAGCAAATCAGCATATTAGAATGATTTCTGAAGGATCACGTGACACTGAAGACTCAAGTTCAGCTTTGCATCACAGGAATAAATTACATTTGAAAATATATTCAAATTCTAAGTAGTTATTTTAAACCCCCAATAATTTTGCTTCTAAATATTTCAACTAGATTTCAACTAAGCTAAGAAAAGCTTTTCAACTACATTATACCTAACCAAAAAAAAAAAAAAAAAGTACAGTACTTTGTTAAATGATTTTACTAGATTAACAAACATGTCTGACAGGTGATTACATGGAGTGATAAAAGAAAGGCAAATGATGTAATGGTCCAAATGATGTAGCCTTCAACTACTTTTCTAAGTACAGCCTATAGAATGAGAAGACTATAACCTCATCTTATTTTCCCATCTACGACTTCAAAGAGCATTTTTCAAACGCTCTTGACAATTTGCTTCTTTTGCATTGACAGAACTGCACTCAAGCAGGAAACAAGTGTCCAAAGTTTTCTGTTCTCGTTGTGTTTATACTTAATGAACGGCCTACCAGCTCAACTTTAATGCACTGCGATCAAATAACCAACCCAAACCAAACACGACTCTCCCTCAATTTAACTAGCTGTCATAGTGGAGCAACATTCCCCATAATGACACCAATTTTGGAAAGACTGTGACACTCTGTGTGAGATGGCATCTGAGGGAGCTGCCAACATGGCTATCAGGCTGTTGAGAGGCCTCGGCCGTGTTATTCCAGCGATTTCACTTCTATTACGCTGTCAGCGCGTTTCCTTTCCTCAGGGGCTGTGCCATTCTGCCTGTCACAATGAAAACCCTTTCCAAGAATTACACTCCCTCCCTTCCCTCCCCCATCTACTGTTCTTCTCGCTGGACCATAATTTCACTCGTTCTTTCAACTTCTGCCTCCGCCACTCAGACTTGATGTTTTTTAAATTGGTCTTTTCATCGTCTCTTTTATTCTACCTGACTTTACAAAAAAGTTCTGTGGTGGTACCACGGTACAGTGAGTGTACTGGATAGAAATATCACGGCACTGTGACGTAGCTTCATATCCGAGATGTCAATATTTATTTATTTGTTCCTAAATAGTTTATAAGGGTGATTTCACATTCACCTTTATTTTTTTCAATTTAATTTTACTATTCATTATAATGTTAAGAATTGAAATAACAAATTAAATTACTAAATTAAAAAAGAAAAAATTACACCATGATTCATTAGTAAGTTTGTACATCTCTAAATATTGTTAGAAAAAAGATGTAAATTAGGGCAGGATCAGAAATTTCACATCTTTATTATTATGGTCAGGTTTTAAAATATATTTATTCTAATATTTATATATAATATTTGATAACCATTTATTTTGCAGTGTCCTTGTTACATATGTTACATGTACTTGCTGTAGTAACTGCAGTAAATTATGCACAATAACATGCAACTAACCATAAAACCAAACCCTAGTCCTAACCCTATAGTACATATTGTTCATTAATATTACTCAGAAAATAGAGCATCACCTAATATTTGATAAAAATCATAATTATTTACTAAAATGCACAAAATAATCATGTAATTCAACCAAATAAACAAGCCAACGCTTAAAAAAAAGTCCATTAACTGAATGTGTGCCTCATCAACAGCCATTTCTAGTCTACTTGAAATGTTAATAATTACAATTAAAATAATATTCTTTCTATATGTATATATATATATATAAACACACATATATATATGTGTGTGTGTATTTTTTTAGTATGAGACCCATTTTTGCTGAATTGCATTGCCAGCAAAAACACTGCAAATATATTGTGAATATTCAATGTAACACTCGCTCCTATAAAAAGCATAGAATTACCACCACATTCATTTACAATGAAGTAAGTGTTTCCATTCCATTAAATCCTTTTACTTGTTCTCCCCTTTTCCCTGCTTCTTCTACATTATGATCTCACAGTAGATGCTATTTTTTTCAGTGACCCTTCACATGTGGCAAATACTATCCAACGTGCTCATTGTCGAGATATGATAATGCAATCGGACCTGGTCTGGCCCCCTGCCCAGATGATTATCTGGGTGGCTCCAGCGGCTCAAGAACAGATGGACCTGTAGGCCGGCGAGACTCCTACCAGAGCCGACATTGCCACCGCGCGGCCCCCTGACCCCTCAGCATGCAGCACATCTGCTCCTACCCAAGGGCTACGGCTCACAACGTGAAGACATTCATAACTCTTTCATTCATTAACCCAAGTCAAACGGGGCTCATAGAAAGAAAAGCAATCTGCATGCTGGGAAAAAAATGGTTAGCCAGCAGACCACGTTAGTGACATTCATAATGTGCTGCGGTTGTTTCTGTCATGAAAAATGCAGCGTAGAATCTGACTCGTCAAAACCCAAATCACACCTGTCCAAGATGAGCATTGTTATGGCTACTGTACATTTTCAATGTGCCGGCCCAGCAGCAACTCTAATATTCGCTGCATGAAAAGTCAAACGTTTGATGTGGTTTACCTTTCATATATCTGTTATTTTCTAGCTCTTCCTTTTCTTGAAAATTACTATGTATATCTATTACTTCCTATACTATTAACACAAGGGCTGTCCCCTAATAGCTGGCAAAGTGTTAGTTGACGAGAAGAGGCTGTCAACCGAAATCAAAATGTCTACTTTTAGATGAACCAATTCTAATGGAAAACAAATAGTCTCAGATTATGTCATCCGTATGAAATGTGCATATGCGCGTCCCCTACTGCAGTCAGAATCGTCAACGTCGTCACTACAGAAAACACTAGTTTATCAATTAATTATTAAAATGTTAAAGCAATCTCTTTGCTGTTTTTCCCCAACGCAGTCAAAATCATTACTTCTGCCGGTGCACTGTGAAAGGCTTTTTATTATATTTATATGGTTTCTTAATAAACGTGTGATAAGTCGACTAATCGATTGAAATAAGCGACTACTAGTAAACCAGAAAAATCATGAGTCGAGGGCAGCCCTAATTAACACCGACATCAATTCACAACTTAGCACAATTTGAACTACTTCTCTCTTTTTTTTCTTTTCTTTTTTCACCTGAAACATTTCCAAACATAACTGGACACATTTTGTTGTGTGCAATTATTTGAAAACCATGTCTTTTAAAGTGTGAATGTCTTTAAGGTGTGCCAGAACATTTTAGTTCCTTCAAGCTTATGACGCTGGATGTGATCAGAAACGCATCTAACCATATCAACCCAAGTCTGCACTGGAAGTGCTGAAGGTGCACGTCATCTCTGAATGCTCAGACCAATCAGCAGGTTTGTTTGCATGATAACCTGCAGATTCTTATGTTGAAAGTTGAACAAATAACTATGACAACATTTTTTTTTTGAAGTAAGTCCTTAATTATTCCAAACTTTTGTTAATCGGTTCATGATAAAATACTATTATTAAAATATAAAAGAATAAATTAATTTTATTTACATACACATGATGTTTATCATTTATTTGGATCACAATGTATACAATTAATTATACCTTTTTTAGTAAAATTTGTATTTTTTATTGGTAATGGTACTTAATTGATAAATAAATAGAGGCATTTTCATTTTCCAGTATCGACTGCTTCATTGACTATAATGAGAAGAATTTAGTATCGTCATGTCGCAAAGTTGTAGCTGAACTACCACTGAAGGGCTGTGTAATATTTAGCTGTATTTACCACACGGATTATCCAGGCGGCCATGCTGTGGGGCTGCCTGCTCTTTGGCCCGTCCCAGCCCTCAGTCGGGTCAAGGGACCATGAGGGGGAGCTCGGTCTGCGGGAGGCGCTCCATGCTCCCTGAAGATGGGGTGGGTTAGAGAGAGAGAGAGAGAGAGGAGGAGATGTGGGCGAGAACATGCAACAACTTAAATACAGCCAGCAAAGAAACATACAGACACATGCATGTACAAACAGACATGGTTAACAGAGAATGTGACACATTAGAGCTGTGAATGGACTAAAAAAAATGACATTTGAGACAAAGCGTTTCCTGAAAAAAACACATCTGATTAAGTTGCTCTCAAACATGCATCAAACAAAAATCTTCCTTAGAAATTAGAAGCATTGTTTCCAGGGCCAGACTGTTTTCCGTAGGTATGCATAAAGTGAAAGACTGCATGCGCAAATGATGGGAAAGGCCGGCGAAACAGAAGCCTCCGCTCTCAGAAGAGACGCATTTTGAAAATGTCATCAGTGCCTTAAGAGACAATATTTAAAGGTCAAGTGTGTGGCTAAATGGAGTTTAAAAAACGGAATTCAAACAGATTTGAAGCCCCCCAAAATTTGGGGTTGGTACAATTTTCATGTTTTTGAACTCTTGCTGTTAATAGACCTTTAGTCAGTAATTATTTTCCCTTTTGCTTTTTATTCTCGGCGTGAACAGGCCTTCGCTGTTGTACAGAGGCCTGGCACCAGAATGCCTGTGCTACCTTTGTTGCCATGACGACAGAGACACTCGCTGTCTTGTTTACAAACGCATGTGATTATGTCAGCACGACAACACATGACTCGAACACACAAAGGGTGCAAAAGAGCAGGCCTCTTACAGCCGTCTAATTCCTCTAATTAATCCGTTTGTGGCTATAAAGTTAATTAATACTTAGCGATCATCCGGAAATCACGATGATGGCTGTGAATTAAGACTTGCTCAATTAAAACGTAAAGCTGCTGCCTGAAGTGAAATTAACACGTCTGTTTTTAACCAAGTACGCAAATGCATGTATACGCTTGTTGGAATGTGGTTGTTTAAGGAGCATCTTTCTCCATGTCTGTCAGGAGAAACACTTCTAGTTAGAAAGTATGTGTAGGAATGTAGCCATCAAGGCACATGGAGAAAAAAAAACAAAGTTTCGTGACTAATTAGATGCTTTGTGATCGATTTTGGGTCCTTCGCTGCTTATGATTTCACGCAATGTTGAGTGTGTGTTGGAATACATAAATGTCCATTTCTTTCTTCTTTTTTAACTTTAATTTCTAACAAGAAAAATAACTGCAGTCCCTATATATTCACTTGGTTATGTTTAAAGCTCACTTGAATTTTAAACTTCATTAGTTCTAGAGTTCTAGATCATTAGACATGACGCTATTTTTCCCTGGATAAAACGGTCAGACTGGGCAGCAAGGCAGATGACTTGGGTTTCAGACACAGCCTTGGTGAACTAGAGGCTGTTTGGTTAACAGGAAAACACAATCAGAAACAGGATGTGATGCATGAATGATGATCCGATGGCTGAGTATGACATGTATGTAAGAAGTCTGATGCTGAGATAATTCCCTTTAAATTAACATTTGAAGCCTGTGTCATCTCATAAAACGTTCAATTCATCACACATATTGTCTATAATGAAGCTTCCAACCCACGGAAATGTACATTTCCCACGTGTTGTCTATTGTTATTGTGTTCCAGCACAAAATTATACTTCTACATTCACGGATATATTTCCAGTAAAGAGCATATCTGGGCGTTTAGACTGAAACATATCGAAACACATTTAAGAGTAAAAAATGAAACGGCTAATCACAATTGTGTGGTATAATGTCCATAATAATCACAATTATGTGAAATAGCATCTCAACTGTGGGATATTTGGTGAGATACTGTGAAAAACAAAGTCAAGCTGACAAGAAATAAAGTTGCAATTGTGAGACATATTGTCACAATTACAGAAAACATTTTTGAGATATATGGTCACAACTACAGGAAAAAATTGCAATTGTGAGATAATGTCACATTTAGATATAATGTTGCAATAAGAAATAATCACAATTGTGAGATATATGTGACCATGGACCACAAAACGGGTAATTTAAAAAAAAAAAAATTGATGTATGTATAGTCCAACATCATCTAAAAGCTAAATAAATAAGATTTGCATCGATGTATGGTTTGTTAGGATAGGAAAATCTGGCATCAGAGGGTGCAAAAAATTCTCACGCTTAGAAACTGCTGATAAAATACAAATAAATATATAATATTTATTATAATTTTACATATCTTTCTTAATTGACATGTAATAATTCAGGAAGGAAATAAGATAGGAGGAAAATTCTTCTTTGATGAAGCTCTCCTACATATGAGCTGCATCTGGATCAAAGTTTGTTGTGATTGTATAAAGTATTCAAAAGTTACAGCATATGGAACCAAGGCAGCCTTTTTGTTTAGCCCTTGACACCCCCTAATGGGCATTTTTAAAAATCATTCTTCCATGAGGAATATCAGCACAAGGGATTATGTTGTTTTGGGCTCATTTTAATTGTAAGAATCTGTTTTAAATGGCGATGTGATGATCTATGATCTGTACAATTTTCATGAAGTTATGAGCAAAAATTCCATGTGAAACCTCAATTTGTGCAGACTCAGAGGGTGAAAGGAATGCAACAGGAGCATGTTGGAGGCATGATCTGAACGTATCAAGTCTCTGATTTTGTATGCAAAAAGAATTATTGCGCTACCTACTTGGTTTCAATTTGGCATTTGACTAACAAAAATAATTATTTTATATATTTACGGTAGGAAATTTACAAAATAACTTCATGGAACATTATCTTTTTTAAAAATCGTAATGATTTTTGGCATAAAAGAAAAATGTGTTATTTATATACAATGTATTGTTGGCTATTGCTACAAATATACCCGTGCGACTTATGACTGGTTTTGTGGTCAAGGGTCACATATGGTCACAATTATAGGAAAAAATTGCAATTTTGAGATAATGTCATATTGAGATATAACGTTGCGATCATAAGAAATAAAGTCAATTGTGAGATATATGATCAAAATGACAAGAAATAACATTGCAGTTGTGTGATAAAAAGCAGCAACTACAAAAAATACCTTTGCAATTGTGATATAAAGTCAAATTATGAGATATAAGATAATTTCATGAGATTTACAGTCACAATTACAGAAAATAAAGGCACAATTGTTACTTTGATTGCATTCGTTGATGAGATCGCAAATAACGAAACAGAATTAAGTCGCACGCGCCAAAAACACTGATTGAATTGAACCGAACCGAATTGTTTGACCAAAACATTTTGCTTATTATTTAACTGCGAATGATGAATGAAATAAACCACCACAGAATTGATCATAAAGTGTATGACTGACCTGCTTGACTCTGGGCCTTCCAGGTGAAAACTTCCTCTTAGAGATGGCTGGCTTTCCCATGCCGATTTTAGGAGTGAGTGGTATGAAGGTGGATGAAGGCACATTGCTAATGGCTTCTCCTGAGACAGCCTGGGCCAGGGCCTGGAGCTGGGACGCCCCCTGCCCAACTGAGGGGAATCCCTCAGGCTGCCTGCATGGAGGTTGCTGTAACGACGTCCTCTCCTCCACCAGTGAGCTCAGTTTGGCCAAACATCGCTGATCAACATCCATAGAGATGTCCATATCCTCCGTGCAGCTCTCAGGAATAATGTTGTGCTGCTGCAACATAACATCCATTTCCTCCTGGCTCTGAACCACTGGCGTAGTCTTATCAGTACTAACCTCAGGCTCTACAGTAACTCCGTGTGCCTTTGAGGAAGGTTCATCCGTGAAAGAAACCTCCATGGGTTCTTCCTCGTGGGAAGTACAGGCCGGAGTTGGCTCTTTGGTTGGTGATAGGTTGGATTTCTGCTCCTCCAGGCAGGGCTTGCTGTCATCCTCATTTTTGGAAATGTTTTCCGTAAGCATGGCTGACGTCTCTGGAAGCTCCTCTGTTTCAAAGGACGTCACAAGCTGCTGCACTGTGGACGTCTCCGGAGCCGAATCCAATTTCTGTTCGTGCAGCTCTGAATCTTCAGGAGCTTTTGTCTCATGAGGAGATGTAACTGCAACATAGAACATTGAAAAATGACTTTTCAAAGACTTACAAAAATACACAGGGATTTTCCACTGCAGGCCAGGAGGTCAAATTTAAGCATAATGTTATAATTATAACACAACTGACCATATTGTCAACATTTCCTTAAAAAGTAGACTGTTTGGGCTTATTTTACTACTGCTTGATTCAGAGCTGAAATGTGGTATAGAATTTAGCTAATTCTGTCATAATTGTAATGAATGCCGCTTTAATGACAGATTCACATGAAATATTCATTAAGAGATTTAAAGGTTTATTTGTACGTTGAAAAAAAGAAATGGCGAACTCATACATTTGGTCAGATACAACAAAATGTATTTTGTTGGCATGCAAAAGCAAAGTGGACTATTAAGTATCATAAAAAATGTTTTGCATTTAAATACATTCAATAATGCAATTAAACTGTATTAATGTTCACTTAAATTAACTTTAAATTAAATGCACATTTATTCATTCGGGAGATGCTTTTATCCAAAGTGACTGCCGAAAAGGAAAAATATAAGCACGCTTATTAATTACATAAGAATTTTAATACAAAAGTAGGGTAGTACACAGCTAGAGAAGTCATAGTATTTTTTTTTTCCAATTTAAATATATATATTTTAGTTATAGTTATAGACTACTTAAATCAAACAAAGAATGTCTTTTTTTCTTGATCTTAATCAAAATATACATTTATCAACCACCTGGTTCCATTCTAATACGGAACATCCACTCTTCACGACCCAATCACAATCTGTCCGATTACATTTCCTCTTGATGAATATCCTGCCCTCAATATGTCAGATTACATATATAAAATGGGATGTGAATGCTCTTTTTTTGCTGACTTGAGAATTTATGGTTATGGACTAATTGCTTGTTGAAAATTATTATCAAATGTCCATTAAACTGTCAAAGGATGTCATTTTCAACACCTTGTTTTGAACAACAAACACAAACAGGGATCTTGGTTTTGGTTAAGATGAGGGCATATGTATTAATTAAATGTATGTGTCGCTGAAAGCAAACAGAGTAGATGAAGTACCTGAAGTCCTTTCATTTTCTGTGCCGTGGTGTGAGGTCTCGCTGGACTCTGGCTTTGCTAAATCGCCACTAGCGTCTGCACCGATTTCTAGAGGAGGGGGAAAAAAGTCAATAGAGTGTCTCAACTTATGTTATGTAATACAAACTGCTCCAAGCACTAGTGGAAATAATTACAGGATTGGAAAAACAACTGAACAGGATAAAAAAAAAAAGTGCAGGGGAAAGTGTGAACGCAGGCACATATGGCATGTGTGTTGTTCAGAAAACATTGTGCTCAAGAGAATACAATGGCTTTGAGCAGTGCACAAGAAATGACGGTAATCTTCGCTTCCTATTAGGACAATTTATCCAGTGTCTCCTTTTATACAAGTAAAAAAAGTATGTTTGATTTGTGGCTCTGACTGCACTACAGCATGCTATCTATAACATTACTCTCTTCTGTTCAATGTATATTTGGAACAAGTTTCCACCACAAGTACTTTAATTCATTGATTCCTTATCAGACAAATCACTTAATATCTCCACTAAGAACAGATAACCAGCCATTACAGAATTCATATAATCACAAAAAACTAAATGACTATCGTCCGGAGTGGCTGACATCAGCTGGGTGCCGTCTGAAGTAATTAGAGGGCAGATTTCTTTTTAATCAGAAGAGCAAAGATAGATCATGTTTCTGATCTGGACCTGTGACTGCTATAATAGAGAGAAGATATGGACCTACAATAATGACTCGAGCTTTCGGTTATTCAGCATATCTTTTAATTACGGGAAGAAGTGATAAATGCTACTTATGGGCTGTTATGTCAGATGAAATCACTTCTGGGTAATAGAAGAAAAAAACGGTTATAAACCCAACTCATTATGAGACAGCTGTGGAAGCACACTCATAGTCAATGTCAAGATGTGGACAAAGTTAAAGGGCCATTTCATATATATATATATATATATATATATATATATATATATAATTTTTTTTCCCTTGAGTTAGGAATGCACAATAGGTGCCATACCAGTTATTGACCCATTTTAGAACTATTTTTTATTTTTTGGCATTAGACATTATTGGATATTTATTTGCTCATTCACATTTATATATAAAAAAACTGTTAAATGTAATCTTTAGTAAATCTCAGAATAAATATCCATTTGAACATCCATGATTTTTTCTGTATTTATACGGATTAATGCATTTTCCGACCAGAAAAGTGTGACCCACATGGCAATAGCGTAAATTTGCTGGTTGAAATGATGATTGAAATGATGAAATGGAATTAAACAATTATTAAATAAACTGTAACACTTAAACTGATTCTGACATTTTTTATTAGTTTTTTTTTTTTTTTTTTTTAAATATTACTATTTAGGTATAGCTTATTTTTGCTCCAGTTTTCATTCTCTCCAAGTTTCAGTTTTTATTTATTCTATATTATTAGTATTATAGTGCTTCAACTTAAAACTAAACAAAAATTAGAAATACTGTCTTGGCAACTAAATGAAATAAGTTTTTCATCTAATATTGATACTAATATTTTTTTATTTAACGATAACAGACCTGACGAAAATTTTAAAATCCTTTGCGTTTTCATAAAGCTAATAAAAGGTAGCTTTGGATTGAGAAGGAAGCTTTGAGTTGTGAAACATACAGTGTGTTTTCAAAAACCACTTCCACTCTTTAGTCTCCACTGACATCTGATCACCTACTCGGTCTCAGAGCCATTTAAAATGTGGAGTCACCATGGGAACCTTTGGTTCAAGGTCATGTCAAAAGACCTATGGTCTGATAAGCACATATTCTGCTTTTATAAGTGTCCCATTCATAATCCATTAGGCACATATGGGGACTTTCTCTGATGGGTGAACACTGCGAGATCATGACATGTAATATAATTCAATGTGTGTAAAAGATAAGAGCAAATGACCAACAGTCATTAGGCATCATCATCAGAAGTGAACAAGTTAAACTCCCTGCTGTAAACAAGCCTCTCTAAAATAGATGTGAGGCTCAAAGTTCAATGAGCAGAAGCCTTAAATATTTTTCTTAAAAGCTTGTTGCGGAAAAGCCATCATCTTCATCCAGCCATCATCCGCACCACCATCTGTTCCCACATAACTAATTTCAAAATACCAAAAAACAAACAGCAAAAAAGCAAAAAAACAAAAACATTCTTTACTAATTGCAGTTTCATACTGCAAGTTTTGGAACAGACTACATGAAGTAGGGAAGAGCCATAAATTGATATTTGGTATTTATCAACAAAAATAAATCCACAATATCGATAATAAATATTTGATAAAAGATGCTGTGAAGTGCACACAAACTAAAAGGTCTCTGCGACAAACCGCCAAAATAAACGTTTGGTTTAGCTTGAAGAAATTATATCAGAAATACATTACTATTGTATAGTAAAATGTTATCAAAGTACTATAACTAATAACAATCAATGTAATGACAAGACATTTTAATCATCATGTTTTAATTCAAAGAGTAAAATATGACGAAATGTAATGATTTGTTGTAAATTAACGGTTATATTTACATTTGAAAACATTATGAGTTAATTTCATTAGACATCATTTCTGATGTTGTTCAACTTGCAATGCAAGTAGTGTATGTGGAATTTAAGAGAAAAAGAAGAAGAGCCAAATACTTCAATAGCATGGCACAACTGCCCCCCTTCCTCCTGATTAGTTATCTATCCTGCCACTGAGGATGATGAAGCAACTATACTGCAGCTCTAAAGCAAATAATGCCTGAAAGGGACCTGCGGGGGCACGGGGTGAAATCAAACTTGTGTTTGGACCAAGTCATTCTGCTTTATATCACATCTTCCTGAAATATTTTTTCACTGTTGAGCCTTTTCAACGTACAGCTACATACAGCGTCATGCATTCACACATGTTCAGGCCGCCCTTTGGCACCCTAAACAACCATGAATCCAGTGTGGGATGAGGCCAGATCTCTCACCTCTGCACCTAGAGATTTGCACCAGGATGAATAATGCTGTAAAAGGCCTGTGGGCAGCTGCTCCCCTAAAGGTTGAGGAATCGAATTACTGACACTGTGCTGAGCATTTGTACAGTGACGGCGGGGTGTTAATGTACCGCACACCAAAAGCTGGTTGAACGCAAAGCTGTGATGGAATATTACACATGGAGGAGATTGGCAGGAAAGTAAAACTTCCTGCAGATCTGTAAAATGAGACAGTCTTCAGATGGAAAATTGAATCGAGTTCCATGGAAGACATTCAGGTTTGGAAAGACATGAGTAAAGTAATGACGAGACTGTTATTTAATAATGATCTATTTCAATGAATCATACCGTTTTTGTTGGGGATGCACAATAGATCGGCTGATATAAGTTCATTTTTAATGTTATCGTTATAGGCCTGATAAGAATAATGGGCCGATATATTAAAGCCGATAAATTATGTATTACTTCCTTCAGCTGAGACACTTCAGATGCGCACTGTTCACCACGATGGGTTTGAATTGCTTTAAATGTAATTGAAATCACTACAAAAAGGATAATACAGTTGAGTGCAACATGTACAGCGCAGCGTTTGTCATATAGGCTACATAAAAATATGAAGAGGACATTATAATCATGTGCTTGGGACATGGTTTTTAATGGTGAAACTTTTGTTTTTGTAATCAGGCTCTCAAGAATTACATAAAAATATATATTTCGATTTATCGGATGATATATTGGCTATCAACTATCTGAGAATTATAGGCCAAAATTTTCATATCAGTGAGGCTAGTTTTTATCCAGATATTTAAAAGAACATGAGCAGAAAACATCTCACAGGCAGCACTTTGTCTTAGCCTTCCCCAGGCAAAGTAGGCCCAGGCAAGTTTCAAATACCCCTTTCCTCAAGACCAGTCCAGACTAATCCAGACAGATCTGAGGCATGTGGGCCTATGGGATGCTTTGGCCTACTCTTCCACTTCAGCAACTTCTGGCCTGGAGGACAGGGGTGTTTCACAGAGCAACCTCTGTCCTCATGTTTCAAAGACTCCGGGCTGAACTCACAGTTACTGGACCACTGAGAAAGTAAGTGAACGGTAAAGACACCAAAGACAAAACCAAGCTAATAAGACACTAAAAATAAATAAAAAATAAAAGATTCCATTCCAAAACCACAAAAATTCTCTCAGAAACCAAGCCAATAAAAAGCCTTTAAAAAAACTATTAATTTCAATGAGTCATGCTAAGGCTGAAAACCAATCTATTGGGCCATGCAAAAAGAGGTAATAAAGCAACCGATCTATAAATTTAAACAATACATTCTCAGGAAAAAAGGGTAAAAATGTTATCACTGGGGCAGTATCCTATACTATAATAGTATAATATTATATACATTTTTTTAAATGTTTTTCAATACATTTTTCAATAATAGTACATTTTTTAGGGCTATAGACAACTAAAACATGCAACAAACAATAAATAACAAGTCTGCAATACGGAATTAATTGTGTAAATTGCTTTTACTGTGAGGTTGAGTTACCACCTGAGGAACATAAATCCTCTTCTTTTGTGTGTGTGTGTGTGTGCACAGAACATCAACTGTGTTTACATGAATACCTAACATCTTAGAATTTTGACATATTTTTGAGTGTATTTTACAGATTAGGCGGGCAACCGAAGACAAAGAGGTAATAAACGTTTGAGTTTAGCTCTAAGTGAAAATTATGGATGGAGAAAATGGAATGAAAAAAAAATTGCCCTACTGTACCCGATGTTTAGGCAAATGAGCTGTCGCTGATCAGCTGGTATTAGACTGATATAATTGATATCATATTTTTTTATAATAATAATGTTATAATTTTTTCTAATGATATAAGAGTAAAAATATAATAAATATGTAATATAGTGCATATATTCTCTAGAGTTGATTTTTCTAGCTAACTAACATACTATATGGTCATTGAATGGCTTTACGTGAAATTTTTTCACAGCTGTTTTACTCACATCTTTATGCGTTTGAAACACTCATTGAATGACTATCATGTTCATTTACAGTGGGGAGAACAAGTATTTGATGCAGGTTTGCCCACTTACAAAGCATGTAGAAGTCTGCAATTTTTATCATAGGTACTCTTATGATAAAAACAAAAATCCAGAAAAATACATTGTATGATTTTTAAGTAATTAATTTGCATTTTATTGCATGACATAAGTATTTGATACATCAGAAAAGCAGAACTTAATATTTGGTACAGAAACCTTTGTTTGCAATTACAGAGATCATACGTTTCCTGTAGTTCATGACCAGGTTTGCACACACTGCAGCAGGGACTCCATACAGACCTTCTCCAGATCCTTCAGGTTTCGGGGCTGTCGCTGGGCGATACGGACTTTCAGCTCCCTCCAAAGATTTTCTATTGGGTTCAGGTCTGGAGACTGACTAGGCCACTCCAGGACCTTGAGATGCTTCTTATGGAGCCACTCCTTAGTTGCCCTGGCTGTGTGTTTTTGGGTCGTTGTCATGCTGGAAGACCCAGCCACGACCCATCTTCAATGCTCTTACTGAGGGAAGGAGGTTGTTGGCCGAGATCTCGCGATACATGCAATACGGAGCAGTCGTCCTGTCCCCTTTGCAGTAAAGCATTCCCAAAGAATGATATTTCCACCTCCATGCTTCATGGTTGGGATGGTGTTCTTGGGGTTGTACTCATCCTTCTTCTTCCTCCAAACACAGCGAGTGGAGTTTAGACCAAAAAGCTCTATTTTTGTCTCATCAGACCACATGACCTTCTCCCATTCCACCTCTGGACATTCGCTGGCTTGAGCAGGGGGACCTTGCGTGCGCTGCAGGATTTTAATCCATGACGGCGTAGTGTGTTACTAATGGTCTTCTTTGAGAATGTGGTCCCAGCTCTCTTCAGATCATTGACCAGGTCCTGCTGTGTAGTTCTGGGCTGATCCCTCACCTTCCTCATGATCATTGATGCCCCACGAGGTGAGATCTTGCATGGTGCCCCAGACAGAGGGAGATTGACCGTCATCTTGAACTTCTTCCATTTTCTAATAATTGTGCCAACAGTTGTTGTCTTCTCACCAAGCTGCTTGCCTATTGTCCTGTAGCCCATCACAGCCATGTGCAGGTCTACAATTTTATCCCTGATGTCCTTACACAGCTCTCTGGTCTTGGCCATTGTGGAGAGGTTGGAGTCTGTTTGATTGAGTGTGTGGACAGGTGTCTCTTATACAGGTAACGAGTTCAAACAGGTGCAGTTAATACAGGTAATGAGTGGAGAACAGGAGGGCTTCTTAATGAAAAACTAACAGGTCTGTGAGAGCTGGAATTCTTACTGGTTGTTAGGTGATCAAATACTTATGTCATGCAATAAAATGCAAATTAATTATTCAATAATCAAACAATGTGATTTTCTGGATTTTTGTTTTAGATTCCGTCACTCACAATTGAAGAGTACCTATGATAAAAATGACAGACTTCTACATGCTTTGTAAGAGGGCAAACCTGTAAAATCGGCAGTGTATTAAATACTTGTTCTCCCCACTGAATGTGTATTTGGTGCTATAACTAGTAATAAAGAGGAATGCAGATCTGTTCACGTTCCATTTGAACTGAGGTAATTCAGCGATCAGTCAAGCCACATTAAAGAGCAACAAAATGTAATAAAATAAAAAAAATTTGAAAAGCTGAGACTAAGTTTTCATATATATGTAACCTGCTCTGTCTTTCTGTCGCCGCGTTGTCTGTTTTTACACTGCGTGAGAAAATGGATGTGTGGTGCGAGAACAGTGTCAATTGTGTGAGGCTCACGCTAAATGTGTGAGAGTTGGCAGACCTGGGCTACTATGTTTGTCCTTGTTTCTTGCGTGCGCACAGAAAGCATCCAGTCAGTAGCGGATTCAGTTGCCTTTCGCGGCTTATGGCGCTTTTAATACTTATTTTTAATATCATGCACATCCTGCTCTTACTTCCTCATTCATTCATATTTCGTTATTAATAACTTCAAACAGTTTCGTCAACTGAAAGCCGCCCATATTATCATAAATACGACACATTTATAGGACATCAAATGTCTGTGTGGCAAAATCGAAAAGACCTGGGGAAATGTTTTGAAATGTCTCTTTGTACTTGGTTAGCTAGCTGCTGTTTTCGCCATTACCACAAACAAGTTGCTTGAATCTGAGTGCAGGAGCGCAAGGTTACCACAGAAACATAAGTGGTTTGCCATTCATTACAGTCGTGATACTCTCGAACAGCACGGAACATGCACTTTGGTTGGTACAACTTGTAATATATTCTAAACTTTTCATTTACTTCAGTAGGCTTTTTCTCCAGAAAGCTTATCTCTGTTGATGTGTCGATAACTACTGAATTTTGCAACAATGACACAGTTACTGTACTGAACCAACACTGAACGTCTTATTCAGAATTGATCTCTTATTTGATGAAGTCTGCACCATTGATTCTGTTATTTCCCAGTTTATTGCTGAGAAGATCCTTTAAAATAATCTTTATTGTATATAACACTATAGAAATGTGACTTGATTTGACTTGAGTTGAATACTTCAGGTCAGGGGTGACCAATCCTGCTTCTGGATGGCCACATTCCAGCAAAGTTTATCTGTAGAGCCAATTAAATGCGCCTGAACCAGCTAATCAATGCCTTCGGGAATACTAGAAACTTCCAGGGAAGAGTGTCAGGAAAGAGAATGATCCAATGATAACCTTGCTAGCCTTCCCAATGCTCATTACATTTAGACACTAAAGTTGGTCTCACCTGGCATTTTCTTTTCATCCATTTGCTTCTCTTCACTCGGCATCTCACTGACAGGCTGGTGAAGTTCTACATCTTGAACTTTGGCAGGCTCAGAATCGTTGTTTGATGGAACTAGCTGTGCGTCTTCTTCAACGTCCACATGTGATTGAGTCTCCGCCAGGATTCCTTCTTTGTCCGTGCGCACGGGATCCGATTCAAAGCCGGCGTTTCTACAGACGGAACATATGTGATCTTCTTTGGGCTGGGCATGTGCATGGCCTTCACCTGGTCGCTCACACTCTGAGTGGAACCACCTGAATAAAAAGAGGGAGCCAATGATTCACCTTTTCGCTGCATCCAAAGTTAGAACATTTTTGTCCAATCCTGCTCCTGGAGGGCCACTGTCCAGCAGAGTTTAGCTCCAACACCATTTAAGCAAACAGGAACCAGCTAATCATTACTTAGCATACTATAAACTTCCAGGCAGTTGTGTTTAGGCAAGTTAAAGCTATAATCTTCAGGACAGTGGCCCTCCAGGAGCAGGTCTGGACACCCCCGGCTTAAAGGAATACTGAACTATCCTGTTCCAGAGTACAGTTCTTTTTTGTGTACCTTTTGCACTGATGGCAAGAAAGCAGGTCTTTGTGCACGTCAGGATCTACGTCACCGGGACATGAGCAGGGGAGGGTGGTGTCCTGTTGATCGCCACAGTTTTGGCACAGTAGGCTGTTGTGGTGCCATTGTTCACTGCTCCGGGTGCCACACTCAACACACATCCGACAGTTCTACAAAGCACACAGGTACGATTAGCTAAACTGCATTAAAGAAATGGGACATACTTTGTCATGACAACAACAGAATCTACCAGAGCCGCCCATACCTTACACCTCCAGCCGTTGGTGGGGATAGAGTCCATAGCTGGCTGCAAGCAGAACGTGTGATAGCCTTTGTCGCACATATCGCACACTAGCATTTTAGTGTCTTCTCCAGGTTCCCTGAAAAATACAAGGACACAGTCAATTCTGTACAATTAATTCCACTGGGGCATAAATTCGTAAATTAATACATCTCCATGGCTGTGTCTACATTAATCCAGATTCTCTGCATTTGGCCTTCCGTCCACACTGATGTGTTGTTGTTTTTTTCACCCGAGTTTTTTTAAAAGACTCGCTCCCAAGTGCATAAATTTGAAAAAGCGTTTTCAAATTGTAATGTGGACAGTGAAAAGTATTCAAAAACAATGACGCAAGTTTAGTCATGTGATGCATATTGTACTTATAGATATCTATGGTGAAGACACAATTGCGTTTTAAACCATACACGGAATGGCACACACCAGTAAATGGTGGGATATTTTGCTAGTAAAATGGCATGAGAACTTTATTACGTCTGGTCTTTCGGTATTATCTCAGTGAGCTGTTTATTCCACTGAAAAGCAAACTACGGCAACCTCAATGGATGTATGAGCAAATAAAGATGGATCCCTCAACAGCAATGAGTAACAGTGCAGGCACGCCATACAGACTGGGGAGAATAAAAGGCAAAGCTTGGCTGCAACTCACTTGCATGTCTGACAGACTTTACACTCGGGGCACTGCCAGCCTGCCCTCTTCAGAGGAGTGACGCTGATGTCCAGACACATGCCGTGATAGTGCAACCCACAGCTGGTGCAAAAAAGCTGGTCCAGGAGATCCCCAGGGCTGTCGCACAATATGCAGTTCGCCTCCTCTTCATCTGAGAAAGAGAGAGAAAAGAACTCAACATAAACCCTATTTCCCTTCTAAATAGAGTGCACTTTATGCTCACTTTACCTGATCTAATCCAATTCTAAATGATTAATTACTATACTAAATTAGATATTTAATTATACAACATATCCAATTAAATATCAAATACTGACCGTCACGATTAATAATAATAAAAAAAAAAAAAATATATATATATATATATATATATGTATAACCAGTCCAGCATAGTTCATCACTACTCTAAAGGATTTTTATGTTGTTTGGTAACCAGTGAGCTCCTTTGGGATTTTCAAAACAACAAAAACATCTAGAATATCTTGATGAGTATCAAATTTTTCTAATATTTTTTTTTTTTTAAATGAAATCAATAGTTTTATTCAGCAAGGATGAATTAAGTTGATTAAAAGCGATGATAAAGACCCTGTCGCAAAAGACATTTTCAAAATACTGTTCTTTAGAAATTTCTATTCAATAGAGAATCCTGAGAAAAATGTACCATGGTTTACACCAAAAAATTAAACAACTGTTTTCAACACTGCTAATAATAGGACATTTTTCTTGAGCATTAAATCAGCATATTAGAATGATTTCTGAAGGATAAAGTGAAACTTAAGACTATAATAATGATGCTGAAAATTCAGTTTTACCGTCACAGGAAATAGAAAACAGTTCACAATATTACTGTATTTGTTATCAAATAAATCCATCCTTGAAGCATAAGTCTTCTTTCAAAACATATATAAAAAATAAATCTTACTGACCCCAAACTTTTGAACAGTAATGTGTTAATGAGTTCAGATATTTCATGTTAGAACAAGTTGTTTTTGCAGTTGAGTTTCAATCATTGCTCTTTTTAAATTGAAGTTTTGAGTCTGAAAATGACATGTTTTTATATTACACTGCTTAGTGCACGAATTAATAATAACGAAGACGGTTCTCACATTTGCTGACAGCCCGCTCAATGTGCTCTGTGCACAGGACAGAGCGCCTCCTGAAGTCCTGAAAGGTTCCGGCGGCCCCCGCGCAGGGGTAATGGTACGAGCGATCACACCCCTCCTCACAGCACTTGATGGATGCTCCAAGGCGCTTACAATATGCACAATGCTATAAAATATGAGACACAATTGATGATACTTTCAATACAGACCCGTTTTGATGCAAAAGCATGTTAAAAGAGCAGCCGTCAATTATTTTAATACGGTCTACAGTCTTTCACTGAAACCTCACATGCGGTAACTGCTCATCACAATCAACATTCAAGCTTTAATGTCTAGCAACTAATATTAAACCAAACAAATCTATACAATGAGACATGAAAGCTGACAGCGTAATGCCTGTGGTCAGACTAACAGCCAGGGAGAGCAGTGACAAACCACAATGATGACAGACTGACTGATGTGTAATTATCCCATTATGCCTATAATCTCCCACAGACCACAGAGGAGAGGGGCCAATTCACTAAACAGTAGCGCAGCTATTGTGTGCAGTATCTCGGCACCATGTGCATTGAAATTAAGTCGCTGTCATCTAGATGTGCAGTAAGTCAAGTGCACTGCATTTTAAAGAGCTGATTTAAAAGTCTAAAGGAGAGTGGTGCAGTGATGCTGTACAGTCCAACTAAAGTACAGCAGATTGCAGTAGTCTGCTGCATCCTCCATAGAAATGTGCTTAGAACTAGCCGCGGTAGCCGTGGCCTAGTGGTGAGGGAGTTGGGCTTGCAACCTGAAGGTTGTTGGTTCGATTCCCACGCCGGTGGGGATTGTGAATGAACAGCACTCTCTCCACCTTCAATACCATGACTAAAGTGCCCTTGAGCAGGACACCTGACCCCTAATTGCTCCCCTTGTAAGTCGCTTTGGATAAAAGCGTCCGCTAAATGATGAAAAATGAAACTAGCCAGTAAGACTGTTGCAATTAGATATAACAACAAAAATAGTGCTGAGATAACTCAGATATTCAAGTTGTCACTTAATACAAAGTCACATTTTAAGTTGACTAAACCTAAAAATGAAGACACCATGAAATGAAACGATTTGAAATGAAAAGATGAAACAACAAATGATCTTTTACAGTGCTGCGAGCAAACTGCGTTAAAGAGTCTTTTGGGGGCCTTTACTGGATTTGCATAATTACATTTATAAACTGGGAGTTAAACAACACAGTCAGCATGTGAAAATGAAACACATTATGAGCAATTCATTTTTTGAGTTCATACTCTCACCATTCTATTATCGTATTTAAAATGTTAGCATACTTTTACACTGAACGTGAGGTTTCGTAAATTATGACAGAATTATTCTTTTGGGTCAACTATTCCTTTCATCATATGTATCACCATAAACAAGTTCTCATCATATTTATATTCTCTCCATACTTTTCACCATACTTGTCACACTTTCAGTATTAGTCTTGTCACAATAATGGAATTTCTAATGCCATGAAAAATATCAATATTCGATACCATTTTCGAAACCACAGAGAAAAATTGCCATAACATTAAGGGCATTCAGTTTTGAACATTCATTTACTTTTGACCATATTCAAGGTATTTTCTTATCAACAAAGACTCTGCACTCTGGAAATTCCTCAGACCTGACAGCTGGGATTATGTAGAAATAATAATAAGAACAACGGTATCATTATTATCATTATAATACAAAAATATATTAATATTTTAATACAAATGCACTGTAAAATAAAAGTCATTCAAGTTTATTATGTTACTAAATTACAATATGCATGGCTAAGAATTTCTTCACATGCAAGAATCGAACCTGCAGAGACTTTTAAGTGTCTGTGACAGCAGGTTTACAAATGCTTCATTCCAAATGTGTGTGAAATGCTAAAAAAAAGTGAAAATAAAATGATATGAACATAAAATAGTTCCAGGCCAAAAAAGAAAAATGTAACTAGAAAATGATCAAATGTAAATAAAATGTAACCGGTACAAATTTAAATGAATGTGCCCTCGTAATCTTTAATCAAACTAACTTCCCCTCCCTCATTCAGCTCATCTCTTCTCTGATGACGAGTTTACTGGTGTGAGGGCGGGACAACAATATCTTCACTCAGATATACATCACAATATGACAGAAAAGACCATCACAACTTCCGTTTCGTGCCCTCTTTAAGCTCACAGCACATGCAGAGATGGAGTTCACTGCATTTACTGTTTACCAAGCAATTCTGAGACCCTGAAAACACAGCTGATTACGAGCGGCCCGTATTTGAAAACACAATGTCACGCTTTACACATTAAAATACACATTTTACGGTTTGTCAACTTGATGTCACAGAAGATAGAGAGCGTGGAAGCCGGCTGGTATTGGTGTATCGATACTGCGGAAAATGAGTGCTTAATGTTTTGAATGTTCAAAAACATTTTTTTTTAGCAACAGTACTCACATCTACCTTCATCAAATGCCTGCAGCCCTCGACAACCACTGGCAAAAACAAGCAGCTGGAGCATGCAGGATCTCAGACAACACATACGAATTGTGAAATAATAATGACTGTTTACAAAAACAACTGTCACTGTGGCCCTGCTGGGATTTACATAATCTTCCAAACCTGTACTATGAGAGCTGTGACTATTCCTAATAAATATTCAGGGCCAGCAAAAGAGTGCAATTCCTTAGAGGTCACCCATCTCAGCTCTACAGTGGCATTTCATTAACTCATGCAAGGTGCATGCCAGGTGATTGAGTATTAACAGCATTGCAGGTTGTTTCATGGCCCAGGTGATCTACGTGTACTCTTCCCTAATGTTAGGTTCCATTCTGCAGAAACTGTACCTCACCTTCCTGAAAACACATATTTCTATCTGAACACCAGCATTAGGTCAACATTCCTTATTTCAATTGGAATCGATCTGTTCTGCGTTTCTGTCCATCGTCCTGCTTAATGAGCTGCTCAGAAAGCAGCTGTACGCTAAAAGTCAACCAGCAGTGCGCGATGAGTCCAGACCTGACATGTCGTCAGCCCTCATGTTTACAGCTGCTCTCCACGTCTTGTTAACTTCGCACCTCAAGTTGTTAGGCACCCACAACAAATAGATTTTGATAAGGCATGAGGTCAAATGGAGCGATTTATGCACATCCATCTAAGGGGAATTCCACTCAGGAAAGCATGTCAATCTGATGAGCCACCTATATGAGCGTTCAAATCACATACACGTATTAATTGAGCTCTCACTGGCATTTACCATTAAATGCAGCCTTGCTGCTAATTCACGAGATCAAATGGCAGAGCGCTATAAAGGAATGCGATTCGAGGGGGTTGCTGCGCAGGGGTGTTAAGTGACGAAGCTGATGACGCCGCTGCCCCTTTGAGTGCCGTGACCTTTTCTATTTCACAGCTGATCAGCGGCGACCTTTAGCAGCCAGTTAGATCCCTCCTCCAGCTCTAGCCTTTCACAGAAACGTAGCAGCATGGCCATAAGAGTCAGCGGGTATATGAAGACCCCCAGAACCATCACAGGTGTCATTAGAGTAACATTAAACAAGAGCAAGATATAAACGAAATATTGGGGCTGGGCAGAAATACCATGGACATATAGATGGTAGAATGCAGAAAGAGGAAGAAACAGTCGACTCTGCAAACTGTTGGATGACATTGGAACAGTAATCTTATGCTTTGGGTTGAGTCCATTTAATTTGAAGAATAATGAACCGGATTATCAAACAACAGTAATTATGATTTTATGAGCACGTTTGAGCTTCGGCGAGAACCAATGAGATTCATTTTCATGTGTTACGCAGAACACAATGAGGTTTCCAAATGAGGTTTGTTCTCGCAGGTCGTTTGTATTCGCTGATCAATGTTTCTATGTGAATAAAAGCCTCCATTTAATTTGTTCATCACATGAAGCGACTGTGGCTTTTCAGCAAATTTGGACTAAACCACTCAATTCATAGGGATTAGATCAAATTTTTGAAGCGTCAATGTGGCAGTTGTGTAGCTGTCAATGGGGAGTACAGAACTGACTCAGATTTGAATCTTTATTTGTGTTCCGAAGATGAACAAAAGTCTTGGAACGACATGAGGGTGAGTGAAAGAATTAACCCTTTAATTACTACAAATTGTTACTATTTACTACAACTATTACAAATTGTTTTTGGTAATTGAGATCAACCTGAAATAAAATAAAAATGAAATGAAATAAAAGGTCCCACTTTATATTAGGCGACCTTAACTACTATGAATTTTATCGATTTTTTTATAGATATTTCATAGATTTTAAAAAATAACTTAATGTAATTACATCTATAATTAATTTCTTTAATTACATTTATAATTACACTGTTGACCCATTACTTACACCTGAACCCACCCTTAAACCTACCCACAACACCAAAGCTGAGCCTGACCTGACCCGTATCCCACCTCAATAGCAGAAAAAGTGTTTTGTAATACTTGATTTGAACTCAATAAGAACATTGAACTTATTTTTGATGTAAGTACATCATAGTGAAGGCCACCTAATATAAAGTGGGACCAAATAAAAAAAAATTAAAAAAAAATCACATGACGTCCCCCCATAAAAAACGCAACATATTCTGGTGACCAGCTGGAAGCCGTAAAGGAAAAAATCTAAAAACAGCTTCAGGAAAGACAATCAACAAAAGAAGAAGAAGGGGGGAAAAGCACTTTGGTGCAGCCATTAAAAGAGAGCTGAGCATTTAACCCTCATTTGCATAACCTTTCAAGTACTCCAGTGAGGTGATGTAATATTTGCATAAAGTTTACAGTCATTAATTTATTCACAAGTCCTTGCATGCTTCACCTAACATGAACGTCAACTGAGTTATCCCAGCATACCTCTGTGCTCCCTGAGTGGATGGCTTTGTCCACGTTTAGCAGTGATTGATCCTCCGCTTGACACACAAAATTTGACCACAAAGCGCAGCTTTGATGGGCCCAGCACTGACCTGCCAACACAAGAAAGTTGGACAAGGGATCAGAAGATGGCAAGGGGCAATTTCATAATTTACTGTTATGTCTTCTCAAATGTTATTTTCTTTCTTAAATTAAACACAAAAGGAGACATTCTGCACATCCTCTTATTTTGTGCTTCACAGAAGATAGAAAATCACCCAGGTTTGGAATGATCCCTCTAAGCTTTCTGACCAACATAGTAAAGATATTCATTCAAGTTCTGGTCCTCACCTCAAATAATGCGTCTGTGATGTGATGTGTCTGACAAACGCCTTCAGGCTGCGTTTTTAAGTTTCTTTTAATCATTCTCTGTACTATCAGTGAAAAAGTCTTTTGAACATATTGAAAGAGCTTTCAATCCCTTGATATGAGAGTGAACACTTGGTTGCAAGAACTACTGTACACTTTCTTTTATAATTCAAAATGATAGTCTAGGCAACAACTTTGCTTTTCTCAAAACATGCCTCGGTAAAGTTTTTGAAAAGTGCTTACCCGACTCCTCAAAGAGTGTTCGGACGTCAATGCCGTCTGGCAGTCCGACATGGTGGAGCTCGTCCCAGAATTTGCCTCCTGCTTCCTCTGCCCCGACACTGAAGACAGAGACAGATTGAGTGGAGGTGATCAGGTTTTAGTCTTACACCATGTCCTAACCATGACTATCTGTTTTTCTGACAAATGGCAGATGAAAGAAAGTGATCTTTTTTGAAAACAGTCGTTACTTTTGCATATTCACTGGATGATTTTGAAATTAAAAGGTACACTATGTAACTTTTTTTGGTCAAATTTAACAAAATTTAAATAATGAGACAATACATTCAAAATGTGTTTTTGTCAGAGCCTGATTCATTACGGTAAGCCTATTGAAACTGTTTATACTTTAGACCTGTTAGAATGGTTTTCGTGGGCAATTGTGTACATACATACATATCTGTAAATAGAGAAAAGTTGCTCTGGCTACTTTGACTTGTGTTTGGTATAGGGGTGGCATAGGTTAGTTGTCACAACGACCAAGAAAGGTTTACATGGAGCAGCTAAATCTCAAACCTCTGTGGAATCACTGGTTTAAAAAAATAAAAAATAAAAAATGCGACAGAGCTCGTAATAGAACAAGAATCAGCATTGACTTGGCTTTTCAGAGATGGAGTTTTTATTATTCAACAGGTGAGTAAGGTATTTTATTGAACAGATAAACAGCCATTATAAAGCATTATCAATCGAGAAGGGTCATATTTATCCATACGGTAACACAGAACCAAAGCACAACCAAAACAATGTTCTTTGCAAAATGCATGCAGTTTTTACACTAAGTAACTTTTCAGTGAATGTTCCATCGCTTGACGCTTGTCAAAGTCGTAGCTGCTTTGGACAAAAACTCGGGTTGCGTTTTGTTTTGTCATGCCTTGTTAGGACAGGAGAGAAATAAAAAGCTCAAAATCACTAATTTAAGTTAATGGAAATATCAAATATTATATCAAGGAGCAATACAAAGGGACTATTTCTGTAATAATAATAATTAAAGGGACAGTTCTCCCAAATTTGAAAATTATGTCACCATTTACTCCCCCTCAAGTTGTTCCAAACTTGTATCAATTTCTTTCTACTGAACACAAAGTACGATATTTGGAAGAATGTTTGTAATCAAGCAGATCTCGCTCCCCATTGACTGCCATAGTATTTATTTTTCCTGCTATGGGTCAAAATGGTGGGCGAGATCTGCTTGAACTGGGTGAATCTGGATGAACTATCCCTTTAATAATAGTGCAACCACAAAGCAACAGATAGCACACTTTTTCCAAAATATATTACCTTCAAATGGGAAACACTTATAGAACCGTTACTTGTCAGGCAGGCACAAGCTTATTTGCAAAATATGCAACAATGTCACTCTGCCAAATATCAAATTAGATCAACAAACTGCATCTAATTCTAAAAATTCCCCATAGACGCTGTCTCTGGCTGCTCTGCCTTTAAATGTATGCCACTAATCATGAAATAAGTAGTAGAAAACATTGAAAATGGGCAGTTCCACCAGCAAATTCTTAGGTCACTGTACAGTGTTTTGGAAATAAACTACATATAAGGCATATTTTTGTAATGTCTATTCAATAATTGACACGTCTACCACAATGATGTCTACATTATAAACCCTAACGCTCAAATAATTAACTGGTTCGAGTAGGACAAACTTAAATGAAACTAGTTCAGTCTAATTAACTTTTATAAGTATTTATAACTTTCAGTTCATAGAAATGACATAGACAGTTAATAGCTGAGCTGTTTCATTGTTTTGAGTTATATGAACTCGTTTCTTTTCATTTAGACAAACTTAAGTTTAACTGAAACTGGGCTGGGATTTCTATTTCCCAGCATACTTTGCCCATGGCACTCGAAAGGGAGAGTAAATGTTAAAAAGTGTTATATAATGTTTTTTGGGCTAGTTTGTTGTTAAGTGGGAAATTTAGTAGGTATTAATGTTTTATGTTATATTTTCTGTTAATGTGGGTTTTTGGGAGAGTTACCATCATGGTGACAAGCGGCGCTATACTATACTATTGTTGACGTGTTAACAAATTAACACATTTTTTAATTAACTTGTTATAGCTAGCTAATTTTACACTAATTAAAATGTTTACATTGGGGTTATGTGAACGTTTTTAGGTAAATGCATGAGTGTGCTCAAACGTGTCAAGTTAAGAAAAATTAAAATGTATGAGTAGTACAAAATTAAAAAAATCTGCTCATTAAAAACTTAAGAGTTACTTATTCGGGTTTACAGTGTATAAATTATACACATATTTGGATGTATCTGGATCTTTCTATAATTATAATGATATTTGTTTTTAACTGCAGTTGATTTGATATTAAGTCATCATCATGTCATGCACTTAATTCAATTAAAATGTTTCACAGCCCTAATTTCTATCAACCATATATACTGAGATAAATATGTGCATGTTCTCTAACTGCTGAGCCTCTATCATGAGCCACCGGCACAAGGAGAGTGTTAATTTATTCTTGACATTCAGGGACTGGAGGGGTTTGACTCACAGCCATTTTAATTTAGGTAAGGGGGGGGGCGGGGGTTGTGTGGGATGGTGCTGATTGATTAACCACTTACACAGAAATGACTCATCGTAAACACATCATGGGACAAAAATGCATCCATCACAGCTCGGCGCATCTTATTATACCCCTCCTCGATCCACCTGCTGGGACGGCTGACATATACGAGGGGTCAACTGTGATTTCTAACGCAGTGTGCATTGCTGATTGACATTCTGGGTAGTCCCATGACAATAGATCTGGATGAAACGAAATATAATTTCTGAGTGCTTATTTTACCTAATTGCACTCATACTGTAAATACAAATGGGGCTTCATGCTATATTACATAACCTTGGTAAACCTGGGTAATCAATAGCATGAACATAGAAACCAACACAAACAAACAGGTTTCCACAAATAATATATTTGTTAGCATATAGCTGTGGTGGAAATTAATAAGAGCTTCATGTGGCCTGCAACATTTTTTTTTCTTTTCACCACAGTGATTCAAAACGGAACTAGGGATGCACCAATTCTGGCCGATGCCGAGAAACCAATGATGGTGTGGTTAATAAATTAATAATTTTACAATTCAATTATATTTTGTCGAGAGAGAATTAAAAATAATACACTAATAACTAAACACATGTTCATCATCCTTGATACATGTCAAATTAGGCATCCCAATATTATAATTTGCACTATGATAAATGAATATTACTTTTGAAATGGCTTAAGATTGCAATTTAACAGTGGTATTAATTACATTTTTAGTGTTTTTATATTAACTTTGAGTGTCGGATGAAAGCAAAAGTAATCTTTACGTAAAAATAGGGGAAATGATTTCATTAAAAATTAAACATTCAACATGTTTTTATACTGACAAATAAGTAACGAAATCTCCAACATCAGCCAATAATCAATACAGAACCGATTGTGCCTTAATGAAAGTATTACAATATAGGATAATGATTATTTCCCAAAAAAGCAGTGGGGACAAACTTACCAATGTGTAAAGGAAAAATGTGGTTAATTGCTGCAATGTAAATGTCATAATTAAAAAAGTTTCTTTTATATATATTATATAAATATATATATATATATTTATATACAATTTTCTTTTTATTTTGGGATCAACTGTTTATCATAAGGTTAATGATTAGGGATGTGTCGAATAAGGTATTTGGATTTGGGCATCCCTATTTCATGATTATCATTGCCAAAAAAAATTAATAATAATAATAAAAATATAGTGGGAACACTCTTACAAATTTTTACAGAGAAAATGAGATTAAAATGTCATAATGGAAATAAAAAAGTTAATTTTAATTAAGAAATAATAGGCTTCATTTAAAAAAAATATATATATTTTTGGGTGAAATTTTTACATTTTCAAAACAAAAATTATTATTGAATTATTAGAAAACATTATAAACCCATGTTAACGTTCTTAGTCAAGCTGCAGTAAATGAGCCAAAAATTTTCTTAAATTGTGTTTTTCCACCATTCCGACTAGCTACTCCACATTTAGACCTGCTGCTCGATAGTGAGGCCCACAGATGACAAAGCTCAGCAGGGCTGGCTAACTGCCAACATCAGACTGGCAGCACATTACGTCACACGGGCCCCTGGGAGATGGCTGATTGGCTCCAAAGAGCCAAGACAAATTAGGCAGCTGTGCGAGAGAGTAGGGAGAGGGTCCTTTGTTGGGCTGAGCACACGCTGGGGCCGGCGTCTCACATCTCGCTCTCTGACTCCCAATAGCTGCAGGGTAATGATCAGCTAGGGAGGAACGCTTGAAGAGAGTCACATATGAAAAGCAAATAGCCAACAGCCATGTGCGTGTTTATACCTTTGTGAATGAAGCAACGGTCACAGGATTTAGATCTTTCTGACTAATGCCATATTATTCGGGTTGTTATTAGATGTAATTTAAGCATGACAGGCGTTTGCTTGTTGATGAGACATAATACAGGCTCGATTATGTGTCACAATGTAGAAGGTAAATGGTAATTTATGCCAATAAAGTTTTATATTTCTTTCACATACACCTACAGAACCCACAGAAAGGTCACGTGACACTAAGGACTTGAGTAATGGCGAATGAAAATTCAGCTTTGCCATCCCAAGAATAAATTACATTCTAAAAATATATTAAAATAGAATATTTTAAATTGTAACTTTATTTCACAATATTACTGGTTTTTCTGTATTTTTTCATTAAAAATGTAATTGATACAGTCAGACAGGAAATATCGCAAAATAAATAAATGGGCTAGTTCCAATTTCTAATTTACTAGTCGCACATTTATGATGTTAATGTCATTACTTAAATATGAGGTGGATTCGGAACATGATTTGAGTTTCAGGCCTGATAAAGAATTTTATATGTAACATTGGTAAACCACAGAATTGAGCCTTTAAAATGTAAATTTAGTGCTGTCGAAAAAGGAGACCGTCTGAACATTTTAATATTGTATTAATAAACTAATGTTTAGTCAATGTCCTCTGCAAAGACGAATTGTGTGATGCTGACATGCCACCTCCAGTTTAGTGCATGCGCCTATAGAGAGAAATTCATGTTAAGTTAAATGTCATGCAGTAATTGCTGTACTAATTTAAGTTAACACTAATTTAGGTTTATTTAGGTTAATGTTTCAAAAGATAAGCTATTTTGCGGTCGATGAATAACAGGCGAACGTTTGGATTTCCTGTCCGACGTAATTACCACATGCACCAGCCCTGTTAATGATCAGTCCGTCACAGAGTGCGTGACTTTGCCACTTCCTGGGGAGTTTTTTTTTTTTTTTTTTGCGTCTAACCGACCAATTAAAATTTGGCCAACTAAGCCTCTTCCTGTCAACTAACATTTAGTTGACTGTTAGGGGACAGCCTTAATTTCTGAAAGATCATGTGACACTGAAGACTGGAGAAATGGCTACTATTAAAAAATGTTGTTCTGACATCAGTTTATAAAATATAATATTTCACAATATTGCTGGTTTTACTTTATTTTTGATCAAATAAATGTATTTTCGGTGAGCGTAAAAGACTAAAAACATTTTAAAAATCTTACCAATCCTAAACTTGTGAAAGCCGGTATACTACTAGTAGTAATAGAAGCATATCGTAGCTTTAGGAGACAATGAACAGAAACCATGTGCTTTAAATCAAAGTATGTGGGACAAATATGCATTGCCATTTGCTGAGATGACGCAGAGGGTCACTTTAGGACACATACTGTTTGCTTCACATGAGTCTGTCTCCAGGATATTAAGCAAAAACACACACATACTAGAGCAATGAGTGCAATTTCAACTGGAATGATCCGTATTCAGTCTCTGCCTGAAATTTCATCCAGATGAGGGTGATTCAACCAGTGACGTCAAGTATCAGTGCCCTGGCTGCCTTTAACAGGCCTACCGTTCAGAACAGGCCTTAAATACACCATCACAGAAAAAAAAAAGTTGTGTTGTCGTGAAAGAAGCCCCATTTAGCTGAGCTCATTTAAACATTACACTACACATCACAGCTGATATCATACGACAGCCCCACTTGCCCCCAGCCAATCCGCTTACCTCTCTGGGCCCCTGTGCCTCCCTGATTGGCTGGCAGCCCTACTCTTGTCGTCATGGTCATGGCCCTCCTCTGTCGAGAACTGTCTGTGTGGAGGGTCGCATTCGGGCGTGACCCTGAATGGCTTCAGATCCCCCTGGCCCAACAGGCTTCGACCACCACAGTAACAGAAGGCACAGAGCTGTTCGCTGTGAGGAGATGAGAGGGATGTGGTTAGCGAATGAAACGAGATGGCAAATGTTGCAGTTCTGAACATGTGCAACATAATGGGTTTAAAGGAATGTTTTGGTTAAATGCAGAACGTTCCTTTAACCCTCAGACACCCACTGTAGCAAGATTGCAACACTTATTCTTTAAAGAAATAAAATAGTACAATAAAAATAATTTTTCACTCAATGTTTAACATATATTCACATATATTTAACATTTATTCAGTTCATGTGCCCATATAATCTTAGAGTAAGTGGTAAACATATTTGGCTTGCTGTCTGCAATTGAGGGGCTCGGAGAGGATATTCTACTCGAGCTCCAATTATCCCCCTATAACAGACAAAACTGTTCAAAAAGGAGAAGGGGAGGAGGAGGGATGCCGAAAAAATTAATAACAGGAAGGAGGCAAGATGCTGGTTTTATACCTTGGTATTAATTGGAAGATTAGATGGGCGTACTCCTCCCGAAATTCTGTTTAATAACTTCACTTCACGAGTTCATGTGCCCATATAATCTTAGCGTAAGCGGTCAAATATTTGGCTTGCTGTCTGCTATTGAGGGGCTTGGACAGGATATTATACTCGAGTTCCGATTACCTCCCAAAAACAAATGCAGAATCAGACAGCAAGCGAGAATTATTGGATTTTAACACAAGGATTCGGCATGTATAATTGTTCCCCCCTTTCTACTCAATAGTCCAGAAGACCCCCCAAAATTGGAGACAGTACTGAAGCGGCAGTATTGATTTTAGGGAGGTCACTGCTGCGGCAATTTTAAATTAAGTGATGCGCTGCGGCAGCAGCAAGGGATCAAGTGAAGCACTGCAGCGGCAATATCAAGTTAGGCGGCGCACTGTAGCGGCAGTATCAAGTGAAGTAAAGCACTGTAGCGGCAGTATCAATGGCGGAGCACTGCAGTGCCAGTATCAAGTTAGGCAGCGCACTGTAGCGGCAGTATCAAGTGAAGCAAAGCACTGCAGCGGCAGTATAAAATTGGGCAGAGCACTGCAGCGGCAGTGTCAAGTGAAGCAAAGCACTGCAGCGGCAGAATCAAAATGGGCGGAGCACTGCAGCGGCAGTATAAATTTAAGCGAAGCACTGCACCGGCACTATCAAGTGAAGCGAAGCACTGCACCGGCACTATCAAGTGAAGCAAAGCACTGCAGCGGCAGTATAAAATTGGGCAGAGCACTGCAGCGGCAGTATCAAGTGAAGCACTGCAGTGGCAGTATCAAAATGGGCTGAGCACTGCAGCGACAGTATCAAGTTAAGCGAAGCACTGCAGTGGCAGTATCAAGTGAAGCAAAGCACTGCAGCGGCAGTATCCAAATGGGCAGAGCAATGCAACGGCAGTATCAAGTGAAACACTGCAGCAGCAGTATCAAATTGGGCGGAGCACTGTAGCGGCAGTATCAAGTGAAGCAAAGCACTGCAGCGGCAGTATCAAATTGGGCAGAGCACTGCAGCGGCAGTGTCAAGTGAAGCAAAGCACTGCAGCGGCAGAATCAAAATGGGCGGAGCACTGCAGCGGCAGTATAAATTTAAGCGAAGCACTGCACCGGCACTATCAAGTGAAGCGAAGCACTGCACCGGCACTATCAAGTGAAGCAAAGCACTGCAGCGGCAGTATAAAATTGGGCAGAGCACTGCAGCGGCAGTATCAAGTGAAGCACTGCAGTGGCAGTATCAAAATGGGCTGAGCACTGCAGCGACAGTATCAAGTTAAGCGAAGCACTGCAGTGGCAGTATCAAGTGAAGCAAAGCACTGCAGCGGCAGTATCCAAATGGGCAGAGCAATGCAACGGCAGTATCAAGTGAAACACTGCAGCAGCAGTATCAAATTGGGCGGAGCACTGTAGCGGCAGTATCAAGTGAAGCAAAGCACTGCAGCGGCAGTATCAAATTGGGCAGAGCACTGCAGCAGCAGTATCAATTTAAGCGAAGCAGCGGTAGGTAGGTATCAAGTTAAGTGAAGTACTGCAAAGGCTGTATGAAATTGCAGGCATGGGTTGAATTGAGTTCCGTGGGGCAGCGATCTTAAAGAGAAGCGAGATTTAGATGGGCTTGTTTGATGAGGCTGAAGACGGAATGAATGTAAGACTGAAAGGCATCTGAGGACCACCAACCAAGTAGTTTGATTTGAAAGTCTGGCAGACCTTTTTGGGCTGTGGTGGGGGATGCTCCGATGCGGAAGGAGTGAGATGAATACAAGTGGGCTTGGACGCCAGAGTGGGTGAGGACTTGTTTAAGCTTTTTATGGCACCAGTGCCTGGTGACTGGAAGGTTCTTCTCATCAATGGAGAACGGGTCGAGCAGAGAGGAGATCTGAACCTTCCTGTGTGCAAGGAAGAAGGCTGGATAGGTGTCGGAAGATTGAAGATGTGGATGAAGTGGCAGGTTTTTAATTGATCAGTTTTGCTACATTTGATGAAGAAACGGATGGTGTCCTCATCTAAAACTTGGAGGTCAGAAAAGGTTGAGTGGATGGCTGGGTTGAATTTAGAATTGGTCATGATTTCAGAAACTCTGAGGAATCCGAAAAAAGGGTAAACATAGCATCCAGAGTTCTTGCTGTTTCTGGGGGCATGTGACCAGAACAGAGGAAGGTCAGCCACTTAGCTAAAAGATCAATGGCTAGTGGTTGCCTGGAATCTGGGCGAGAAGGGTTGGTTTTTTGAATTCCTTTGATAAGAAGTATGATCTGAGGGTTTGTTATAGCAGGGCATGGTTGGCCGTAGATTAATTTAAAGAAAAATTGAATGCCACTAAGATAGACCTTGATGGTACTGGGTTGGGAGAACTTAATATGGTTGAGATATGAGATGAATGAAGAAACTGAAAGGAGGGAAATGTTGGGAAACGGCTGGTTGTAGGTGGAATGGAACTGTTTGAAAGCTCTCCAAGCTGTCCAGTAGGATTGTAGTGTTCTGGGTGAGATGGCATGGGATATTGACTCCAGAGATAAGGTGTGGAGACGTTTGAGTGGGTGAGTTACAGGAATATTAAGTCTGAATAGAGAGAAACTGGGGTTGGGTCTGGGTCCACCTCCAGGGCTAATGCTCTGAATTTCTGCAAAAATCTGGGCATGTAGATGAGTGGAGATGGGTTGTGGATTCATAGCAACTGTGTTGGAAGGAACTGGAAGAGCATATGCAGTTGAGAGTGTGTATGCTGGGAGGTGAGGGACTCCAGAGGAAAGCCGGAGGATGGATCATTTGGAGATGCAACCTCACGCTTGGGTCTGCTCCTATAGCAAAGGAGAAAGAACTGGAAGAAGGGGTAGGGGTGCAATTTGCAAAGGTAGCCTCACATTTTGATGTATTCCATGGCTAGATGGATTCAACTGAGACTGCAGAACAGGAGGAAGAGAAACAGTGGAAGAGATTGGACAGAGGAAGCTGTGAGAGACTCACCTTTAGGAAGAGGAAATGTAATAGTTACAGCCGGAACTATTATGAGTGGCCGCGGAACTATTGTGTGCGGCCGTAACAGACTGCCAGCTGGAATGAGTGGCAGACGAGGAAGCGGTGGCTGCGGCTGCAGGCTGAAACTGAGGCAGGTTGGAGGCAAACCGCATGGATCGTGCCACTGATTTCCTAGAAGCTTCCACGGAACTGGGAGGACGTGGAGAGTTTTGGTGAGAGTGTACAAGCAGATCGTGAAGTTGCGCTTTTGAATTCCTCCAGGAGAAATGGATACCCGTGTTGAATAACGCTTGCCTGAGTGTGTTGACGGACCATTTCTCAACAGGAGGGATGGAAGGGCTTGCTGCTGAAGAGGATGATGATGATGATGATGATGAAAGACGAGATGCATCACGGTGAGGAACGGCTGAGTCCCGAGATGATCTAGGAGGAGGAGAAAGAGGTCTTCTAGAGCGAGGTGTGTTGAGCTGGCTTGTGGAGCAGTGAGACCTGCGACCTTGGCGATCAACAGGTGAAAAGTGAAGGGAAGGAGGATCCAACTTGTTCGGGGAAGAACGTGCAGGTGTTTCTGGCAGATTTGAAAGTTCGTCGTCGAAGGGAAATAATTTGATTTCCTGGAAGTCAGTCATGATGCTGGTTTGGGCGGGCCACATGCCGAAAGAACTAACAACAGGAAGGAGGCAAGAAGCTGGTTTTATACCTTGGTATTAATTGGAAGATTAGATAGGCGTACTCCTCCCGAAATTACGTTTAATAACTTCACTTATACAAATAACAGGAACTCACAGGAAAATGTTTACAATTGACCCTTTGCTAAACTCCAACTCCCTTGGTTAGTGCTAATTCAGAATAGCTTTAAAGAACATCCCATTGGAGTGAACTGGAGGAACCATGACATTTTCAGTAAAATGTGCTCAAAAAGTTGTAAAATTGAATGAATATTATTATTAGTTGGGCTGGAATTAATTGTGACATTGCAAACCAGCCATTTCATAGCCATTAACAGCCATTTCCTTTCTTTTTTTTTTAAACTTCATAGTAACATGCTTAACAACAGTATAGGCATGAAGGCAAATGCTTTTCACAGTAAACTGAAGCTTGGAGTAAATGTATCTTTGGAATGAGGCTTGACACATTGCTTATTCACACTATATACTGGAAAATTAAAATAGAAAATACCAGTTATATTCTTTCTGGGTATCTGGGTAACAATTTACTGTATTTTGGTTGATTTTAAAATTGCTTTTAAATACGCACACACAAATATGTTCCATAGACTTACAATAAAAAAGAAAAGAAAACAAGCCTGTCTGAGAAAATGAAAGGAAAACACACACGTTACATTACAATGTGGTTCTGTTTGGTATTGCAACTTGACTTGTGTAAAATTTAAACAAGCTCTCTGCTGTTGTACTGTACACATACTATACACTGTGTATTCTGAAAAGGTTTTCTTTAATGTTTTCTTTTTTTCATGGGTGCTTTGGTGTGCATAGATTTATGAATAATATGGATTATGGATTATATCATTTGGTTATTTGTTGTCCTTTTGGAGTCTCCAAATATGCTTTGTTTGGAAAGATATCTAAATTTACCTTGTCAAAAGCTCACAGAAAATAGTTCTGTGAGAATCACCATTCAATCTGATGGTTTACTTTGCTGGATATAGCAAATGATGACAAAATGAACATGTTAAACAAGATAAATGGTGCATGCTTAATTTCACAAAAAGGTGCAATCAATCACGATTAAAAAAAAGAATTATCTATTCACAGCCTTAATTTAAATATAACAGTTGTGAAATTCTGCAACATAGAATGACTTGTTTTTTTTTTTGTTTTTTTCAAACAAGATAATTTGTATAATCTGTGGCTTTCTAAAAAAAAAAAAACATTAGCAAAATCTAAGTTTCTACTACTAAGAAGTATGTGGGAGTGTTAGAATTCACACATGCTGTGTCTGTCATTTTCACGCTCACTGAAAATGGGAAAATTTTCAACAATTAAACTAGAACTCCACTACATCCTCCCTGGAATAAAAGTGAGGAGACAGCTTCACTCAAAATATAGCTACATAATATTTAGACAACAGATTCAACAATGGAAACCCATCCAGCAATATGAGTAACTCCTACTTTACATCTTTCAAATAAAAATGACTTCTGAAGACGAGTGTTTCATTTCAGTGAAAAAAGTGTCACTGCCATAATAATAATCTTTGACCACTGTAATAAATCCTCAAAATTCTGTAATATTTTCAATGAGGCTTGTTCTGTTGATTCACAGCTTAAGGAGGAAAACGGAAAACACAGATCAGCCCTCAAAATTAGTCCCTACATCATTGGCCCTCATGGGCAGAACAGCCTGTCCTAAAAAGCCATCTTTCAGTCTGTTAGCAACCTTTCATGGACTGAAGTCTGGGAGACTTGCGGCCGTGGTGAGTTCACTGTTTGGACAGGGGTTTGTGTGTTTATGTGTGTTTGTGCATGTGTGGCAGGGGAACCTTAAATTTGTAGTGTAACATCAACATTGAGGAACATTCAGCTGAGAGCATAAACAAACAGACAAGGCACATACATACCAACAAACCCAGAGACAGGACTCCAAGAAAAAGATGTGTGCAGAATGAAATATGTTTGAAAAATCATACTTCAGTGTAGAATGTATACTGTGCACAATATGCACAGAATAGATGGCCTACCACAGTTGCCAAAAAGTGAAGTATGCAACAGTGGATATGGTATCCTATAATGCAACGCTCCTGACTTGACCATCAATTGACCCTTCTCAAAGACCTTTAGTTACTGTCGCCTTGTCCGACAAGCCTCAGGTTCTCACACAGTGAAAAATACATCCCGGAGCAAAGAGGGCACTCACAAAGCATCGAAAGACAGATGAAACAGTTTCATATTTAATATATCGTAATATTTTTAAAAAGTTTAAACAATAAATACCGCATAGTGTCTCTTCAATGTGTCGTGACAGATCGCTGTAGCTCCTTCAATCGGCTCATGAACCAACCATCTCTTCATACTAGTTCATTTATAGCATCAAATAAACATGAATGAACATCAGAAGGAATGTTGTTTCAACCACGGAAAGACGCGAGTACACAATTTTTCAAGTTCAAGTTCACCAACGTTAATCTACTAACGGGTTATGATTGGTCAGATCGCCTGTCAATCAAACTGTTAACGAAGGGTCAATTTCCATTGTGATGAATTAACTATGAGTAATTTCAGCTTCCTGCCTCTTTTTTTTAAAAATGATTTTTCTCATTGTGTGACATAATGTAGCATACTTCTGTTTGAATTATTTATTGTACACAATACCTACAGTTTCTATGCAAACAAATAGTCAATATTCAACATATAGTGTAGAAGTAGTAAGCAACTATTCTATTCTGAAAAATGAATGACAGAAGTATTCAATTTATAGCCAGTAAGGGTAAAAGATTGTCTAGTCACATTGATTACATTGCATTGTGGGATACAGTACTGTAAGAATACTGGGAATGTAAACAGAAAATCTGCATGAATGTTGCAGTTGGCCTAAAGTAGCACCTTTCTGATCTTTCTGCTCCTAGAAACATAGCAGCACTTACTCCTGGGTTCCTGCACTGCAGTCTTTACCCAGAATGCTCTTTTATTAAGCTGATCATGTGCCCATCCCCCATGCTAAGACGGAACGGTAGCCAACAGCAATACATCCACACATACTTCATCCAACAGGCATTTATCGTTTGACCTTCCATTTTGAGATTTTGGTGGAAGGCGAAACACAGTCAAAAAGGATTAAAACACGAATCCATTCACAAACTTTCACACTGACACACACACGAGTCCACAAGCGCATGCTTCCCACGCCGGCGGTGACTCAGCCTGGCGAGAGGATGCTGCTCTGACCTGCTTTTAGCTTCTCCAGAGGCTGATGATGTTTGTGCCGCCCCCGTCTCAGGGCTCGCAGGAAGAGGGGATGATGGCTGCTCCTCTTCCTCCCCCTCTGCTGAAACTGCCACGACAGAGGCGTCCTCCGTCTCCTCCTCCTGCCCTTTAGTGACTAACGAGAGACACAGAAGAAGAGATGCATCCACGTTAATTAGAGCTCCACCGATACAGATATTTTGGCTAAAACTGATAATTAATCCTTAAATGCATGATCGTTTCACCAGCTGAATTCATTTATGTAATTTAAATGGAACCACACTCTACAGTGATAGTAAAAAAATGTCAAAGTATTAATAAGTTACTTTCAAAATATTTTGTAATTTAGATATTTTACTTTTCATTTATAACAGAATGTGGTTCATTGTATCTACATTGGGGAAAATAACAATGCTGTTAAAAACAACCTTCACATCATTTATTTATGTTACCAATCATGCTTTCGCTTGCTCTTTAGTAAGTTCTCAAACACAAACAGCATCAAAGAACATGGACACGGTCTGATACGCAGTTCAAGATCCTTTTAGGCAAGTTAGTTCATTCTGCAGCCATCTTGTTGAGGTTCTTGGGCAGAAAACCACTTCAAAAAAAAAAAACATGATCAATTTAAAAATAATAATAATAATAATTTGAAAGATGCATTTATGGTCTTTTATGGTCACTTTTGCTGCTATTAAAGTGGAATATGGGTAATGTTAGGAACAGTTTTTATGTGTAATTATTGATTTAACTACAGAAATTAATTGCATGCAAGTGTTTTTTTTTTTTAATATAAGTACAATGTAAAAACGTAAATAGACAATAAGTGCATTGGATCAAATTATTAATTTAAATGTTAGTTTAGTTAAAGACATATAAAGTTTTACTCTGTTTATTTAATTCATGTTTAAAAATGAAGTTAAATGTAACAAATAATAAAATGATAAATCATTTTTTTAAATTGCATGACAATTACATAAAAATAGATTAATATAATATTTTGTGACATCAAAGTACCATTTTAAACATTCTTAGTGATTAGTGAATGTATTATTTTATAATCTATTTATCTGTGAATTTGAAAAGTAATTAACTTATTTATTATTTGTTTTTTTTAATTAATAGATTTATTTGCTATTTTTAAGTCGCCCGCTTATTCTTCCACAAATATGACTGCAATCTACTTGAATGGGCAAGACAAAAATCTCCAAAATTCTTCTTAATGCTCAAATGACACTGTATTTTTTCGGTCGGTCTAGTTAATGTGTTTTGTAGTAAACAAACAGAACATCTATCAAAAAGATGGCTGGTTCTTTTAAAGATCCCCTGTGGTGAAAATCAAGGTTTTTAATGTTGTTTATATGTCTATGTGGCGTTTTTAACCCCGGCGGGCTTTAGCATATCATTAACTATGACCGCTCTGAAGCAGGAGAGTCTCAAAAGTATATATCCCAGTATGAAAAATCTCGTAGATTTGGCAATATAGCGCGTGCATGATGTATATAACGATGTAAAGATGAACTATATGCCTTTCTCCACCTTTCAGAGTTGTTCAAAGCATTTCTAAGGATAGTGATTGTCAGAAGACAGCTGTCTCACTCGCAAACGGGAACATGGTTAGTGTAACATTAGCAACACATTATCAGCTGTTTGATAATGTAGTCAATCAAAAGAACTGCAGTATATTGAAGTAGAACTACAGTAAAACTGCAGTACCAAGTAGTTTAACTGCAGTTTAATTCAAATTTGCAGTATAATGAAGTATAGTCACAGTACAACTGCAGTAAAACTGTAGTATAAGTACAGCTGCAGTAAAATGAAGTCCAACTGAAAGTTGCATGAAGTATAAAAACAGTAGAACTGCAGTTGTATTGTACACTCAAAAAAAGATTTTTCGATGCTGTTCACTTTATTTAAACAACTTATTTTGATTCAACACCATTGTATTGGTTTTGGGTTCAAACGTGATTGCTTCATGTTAAATTGACTTGAAATGATTACTTTTTGACTTAACGTAATGTTTTCATTTTAAAATAACATGTTTCACTCAAGTAAACTCAACCAGGACTCAATCAAACAGGACTTTCACTTCCCATCATGCTTTGCAAAGCGGCTGAACTGGGAGAGTAAATGTTGAAATAAAGTGTTAATTTAAACCGTTTTTAGCTAGATGAGAAAATTGAGAGATGTTTTTAATGTTCACTGTTCTATTATGTTGATATTTAAAAGTTTCTGTTATGTTAATAGTTTTGGGGTTACCATTGTGGTGAAGTGTTGAGCTTGTGCTTAGGTTGAGGGCATGCCAACTGCTATTCTAATCACACTAATAATTGAGTGATCACTGTGGAAGTGTTCTGGATGAAACCAGTATGATTTCTGGACTGCAAACAAAGAGCATCACAAATGTTATACAAAACCAATCAAGTAGCATTAATTATAGGGTTAATTAAAAAATTCATATTAAATGAAAACTACCCTTACAAAAAAGAACTGCAGTATATTGAAGTAGAACTGCATTAAAACTGCAGCACCAAGTAGTTTAACTGCAGTTTAATGAAGCACAAGCATAGATTTGCAGTATAATGAAGTATAGTCACAGTACAACAGCAGTAAAACTGTAGTATAAGTACAGCTGCAGTAAAATGAAGCACAACTGAAAGTTGCATGAAGTATAAAAACAGTATAACTGCAGTTATATTGTAGTTTTATTTTACTAGTACTTTAGATGTATTGCAGTATAGTTGTACTCCAGTAAAACTACAGACATTTTAGGTTATACTGCAATACTCCAGTTTTTTCGTGTCCAAAAAACTGCATTTTTCTATATGTAACAAAAACTGTAGTATTACTTCTAAAAAACTGCAGTAATCTTTTGTAAGGGTAATCATATTAATAGTGCCTGGCGTTGTAAAAAGCGATACCATTGTGCAGCGTTTACCTCAATGAACCTCTCATGAATTCACGCGAGTAACTGGAGGCGGGGCTAATTAGCATACTCAGAGATCCGCGTATTATAAATGAGGCAAGGGTGTAGAGTTACATTCAAACTATTTTAAGGCAGGAATACATTTTTCTGCTTTAAATATGTTTAAATATGTCATTTTGGTGATCCAAAATGAGTTTCAAAGGGTAAAACTATTGATTACAGGGGTAAGATGAATACATAAACGATGAGATATAGATAAACGAGCGGTAAGATTTATAAGTCAATTCAACAAGTCAACGCGTTGCATCGCTCAAAAGGAATTTTACAGAGACTCACACAGTGATATGCCACAGTGACTACCTCTGACTGTGTACCTTCGCCTCAAATTAATTTTCAGCCATGAAATGTTTATTTATTATGAACTGTAATTGTTTCCAGTAAACCAGCCTTTCAGTTCCAGGCTGACATCCTTCATTTTTTAAAAGATCCTGAATGACGTGTGAACAATGGCTGAATTTGTATAATGTCAACAAGCACCCTGCTTAGCCAAAGTGTAGAAAGACCCAGTATCTTTGGTTTCCCAGTTCAAAAAACAAACAGGAGGTACCCTATCCATTTTGATTTATGAGAAATATGCAGAGCACATGTGCCATGTGTTAATAAAAGAGAAGTTGGGAAAACTGTCGTCTCAGAACGTACACAATGTGAACAATTAGAGGTGTGAGTCACCTGTGACTAAGAGCGCCGAGCGAGCTGAGATCTAGTTGTGGTCTAAAATAGACCGCATTCAAACCACAGCTGCAGTCAACCACCTCCTGCAGGCTACTCATTTCATCCACTGCAGTCTAATGTTACAGAGCTTCGATGAAACTATAACAGACGCCACAAATTAGGGTCAGTTTACAAAGACAACTAGTTGTGGTGCTTGTTAAGGCAACATTAGCATTGATACGGCTCATTTTTACTGTTAGGGAAATTTATGGTTAACGCTTTGTATTAAACTTCAGCAACTCATTCCATAATGTTTGTACCTGAGACATGAATTGATTTCTCAAATTGTGCAGGTTGTTGTGGAGAGGTGTGCTATTTTTCAAAGCAATCAATCTCCGTGTGGTAAATGATCAAATGGGTGAACAATCCCCAAACACTCAATAGCAACATGCTAGAACACTTTAGCGGCTAAACTGCAACATGCTAAAAATCAAAATACGATTCAAACACTCAAAACACCCAAGACAAAATTTAGCAAAGCTAAAACACTCAGAACACTCCAGAAACAGCAACTAGAGTGAAACACCATAAAAACTGAATAGCAACATGCTAAAAAAAATGATATAGCAACAAATCACTCATTACAACAAAGTTGCAACATGTTAAACAACAGTCAGACCACCTTAGAATCTGAATAGCAATATGCTACACATACTCAGATCGCCCTAGAAATAGTAAGAGCATGCTAATATGATTTTTTTTAATTAACCCTATAATTAATGCTACTTGTTTGGTTTTGTATAACTTTTGTTAATAATTGATACTCAATTATTAGTGATTAGAATAGCAGTTGGCATGCCCTCAACCTAAGCACAAGCTCAACACTTCACCACAATGGTAACCCCAAAACTATTAACATAACAGAAACTTTTAAATATCAACATAATAGAACAGTGAACATTAAAAACATCTCTCAATTTTCTCATCTTGCTAAAAACGGTTTAAATTAACACTTTATTTCAACATTTACTCTCCCAGTTCAGCCGCTTTGCAAAGCATGATGGGAAGTGAAAGTCCTGTTTGATTGAGTCCTGGTTGAGTTTACTTGAGTGAAACATGTTATTTTAAAATGAAAACATTACGTTAAGTCAAAAAGTAATCATTTCAAGTCAATTTAACATGAAGCAATCACGTTTGAACCTAAACCAATACAATGGTGTTGAATCAAAATAAGTTGTTTAAATAAAGTGAACAGCATCGAAAAATCTTTTTTTTGAGTGTACAATACAACTGCAGTTATACTGCTTTTATACTTCATGCAACTTCATTTGTACTTCATTTTACTGCAGCTGTACTTATACTACAGTTTTACTGCAGTTGTACTGTGACTATACTTCATTATACTGCAAATTTGAATTAAACTGCAGTTAAACTACTTGGTACTGCAGTTTTATTGCAGTTCTACTTCAATATACTGCAGTTCTTTTTTGTAAGGGAATCACTGAATATTAGCAGCTGAATAGCAACATGCTAACAGATGCTACGCTAACATCAGAACTGTAATAAGTTACACATACTAGGAATGGTAAGCATGTGCCAAAAACACTCAGAACACCCAAGAATCTGAATAGCAACGTGCTAAAACACTCACAACATCTTAGCAACTAAACAGCAACACCCTAGCAACCTCTGCAACATTCTAGCACAGTGAGTTTTGCCCCGGCAAACATCGCTCACATTTTCTTTAGAAAATTGAAAAAATATAGTGGACTTAAGAGAAAAAAAATGAAAAGGCTGACAGAGGCAGCACTTAAAGTAGTAGCACTTTTAGTAGTTCTGGGTACTTTCATAATTACGGTGCCATTTACTTCAGTGGTGACCTTGTCACAAAGGTTATTTCTGAGGTTCAGGAGGCTAAGCAGTTACTGACAGCACCTTTAATGATGCTAGTTCATATTATTGACTGTGAAGGAGGGTTCCAACCTCCAAGGTGAAAGTGACTTGACATTCAAAGGCAGCGTGAGCTCTCCTGCAGTGTCAGGACAATTCACCTGCTTATTATAGCTCCATGTAGGCTTCACAGAAACTACTATGACAGTTTCTTCTAATCACACAATGAATAATGGCCTATACACCAAATTTAAAAAAAAAGATTCTATCCTTACAGTGTTACTACTTTAAGTTTTAGATGAGTAAAAAAGCACAAAAAAGTCTTTTTCTGGGTTTTTTACATCATACAGAAGCGTTCGTTTTTTTTTTATATTCATCAAAGATTACTGAAAAAAATGCATCGCAAGTATATTAAGTAGCACAACTGTTTTCAGCACTGATAATATTAAGAAATGTTTCTTGAGCACCAAATCCTATCAGAATGATTTCTGAAGGATCAGATGACACTGAAGACTGGAGTAATGATGCTGAAAATTCAGCTTTGACATTACAGGAAAAAAATAATAAACGGAGCAATTCCAAGAGGGTCCTCGCACCATCAATGCTTGGGCCATAATTAATTCCATTTCAATTTAAAAAATGCAGCCTTGGTGAGAATAAGAGATTTCTTAAGAGAAGCTTACTGTAAATATGGTTATATATATCAATTATTCATTTTCTTGCCGTTAATAATTGCAATTTAATTCTAATGCTGTGAAATTAACCCTATTCAGGTGGTAAATGTTTTTCATGTGGATGTCTGCAAAAAACAAAACAAAAAAAAACTGCATTTCACCTCAGCGATAAAATGGATGGATGGCACTTTATGATGGAAAGGTGAGCTCTGCTCACGTGGTCAGTCACACGGTAGACAGCAGAAAATAAAATGCCATATGCTTGGAATAAAATGAATAAATTCATATTTAATTAAACAAGAGGACAATAATATTCCATTTCTTATTTGATCATTTAAATCTGTTTAAAAATAGCAAAACAGACACGTTATTAGTCAAAATGGTTTTCTGTCTTGCATTTTATCTCTCCAATGCCAATTTAAAATTTGGAAATGAGCAGAAATAGGTTAATAAGGTAAACAAAGCTGCTTGAGATATTCTAAATGTATATAATCACACTTAATACATATTTTAAATTATATTACATACCTGTTGTTGCAATAACAATGGCCCATTTCAAATATTTACATGTTTATTTCTCTTTCTTCTTTTTATTCTTAACAGCTCCCACTCGATGAAGTGGAGCAGGGATGAAATATTGTTCTTGTAAATACTTTCCAGCATTTCAGTCGCCTAATAAAAGTGTAGATCTTTAATATGAAAATTACCCAAAGTGAAAGAGTTACAGCACGGTGCTAGGCAGCGGTGAAAAAGGATTTAAACTGTGAATTTTGAATTGATCCCTTCTTGTAAACACAGAGATGTGGACTTGGACGGCAATTAAATGACGACACAACCTTGGACCTTGTCAAAAAAAAAAAAAACAGTGTATTACAGTTGCTAGGTATTCTGAGTGGTTGTTAGATGACAAATAATAGCACACTTCTCCTAAACCATTGGTTTTCAATCCTGGTCCCGCAGACCCACAGCTCTGGATGTTGTATATCTCCCTACTTTACCAAACCTGATCATCAGCTCCTTAGGTGAGAGCTCCATGAAATGAACCAAGTGTGTCAGACAATTTGAGATATCTTTCATTTCCAGAGAAAAAAACACTGGAGGATTAGTTTACGTGCCAATATTAGGGTTAAGAGTGAGTAAGAATGAAAAACATTGATATCGATGCCTTATTCACATTCAGAAAGCACCGCTAATTTAAAAACGCCTCTAAAGTTACATCGTATAAACACAATAACAACCAAAACAAGTCTTTAGGCCGCTTGTGAACCTGAATGCACGTCATATCTTCAACAGAAGGCCGCCAGCGACAAGCAGGCAAAAGGGCGAAGAAAATGAGGGGAAAATGCACAAGATGAGATTTTAAAAGGCTTTCAGTGGGCATTAGCTTCCACTGGCTGCTGCAAACCTCAATCACATGCTTTGAGAGGTGGTGGGGCGACTCCAGAGCAGAGAGGCTGTGGCTGGAGTCAAATCCTTTCAATTAGAGCTAGAGAGCGGAGCCATGTGGAGACGGGCGAAAATCTCATCAATCGTGCTCAAGGAGTGTGGACGGCCGAGCCTCTTGAAAGCTCCTCCTCGGCCGGCCAAGGTTTGAGTTAGATTGACTGCACAGCTGGGAAAGAAAATCAATTCAGGGCTCCACATTGTGATTTTGTTTATCATTGGAACTGCCTCAGAGGAGAGGCAGCCTCGCTCTCTGACTCTTGAGGAAGGGGGATGTGACGGCTGAAAAGAAAAGACTGACACAGGAAACCCAGAGCAGTGGGAAAAGAACTTTAAAGAGGGTATATGTGGGGGAGGAGTGAAGAAAAGAGAGGAAAGAGTGGGAGAGCAAACCAGAAGAAAAGGGCGAACGTAAGAAAAGGAAAAGCGGGCAGCAGTTACCTGTCTCCTGTGTGCTTCCTGTTTCTGCTGTCTCCATTCCATCTGTGCTGTCTTCATCCTCCACCAGAGCTTTGCCTCGCCCTCGATTCCTGAGAAAGAGATCATTATTACAACGCTTGATTCAGGGAAGACTGGCTGATCCGTTCCGGAAGTAAAAACCGATTCATTATCTCCGTAAGGAGATTGATTTTTAATGTCAAAGACATTCCTACTGTTGTTAATTGATGGCATATGCTTTTGTTGAAGCCATCGGTTTGCGTTATTTCAAATGACTTACCCTGTATAAGTTTTATATTCATTTTTTGTTTTTAATTTGATTACCTTTGTCTTTTTGTCAAATACCTTTTTGCTTTCAATAAAAGCTTGCAATGGTGTGATTTACCTTGTAACTTACTGGCTTGGATCAATGCTTTACAGAAGCTTATTTAATCCATGTGGGTAAAAAGAATGGAGAAAAAAAAAGTGGACAGACACTAAAGCACTATATTAGTTAAATACGGAACCAGTTGTCTCTGCTTCCCAACCGAGCGTTCGTGGCCCTGGGCAAGGGTGGGACGGCCATCTGAAAACGGTGCGTTTGTATGTGGGCACATTTGTTTACATGCACTGAGGGGGAAGTAACGGGTGCAAGACCTCTCATTAAAGCTGCCGCTCAATGGAGGAGCATCATGAAGATGACATTTCCTCATTTACTCAGAAGCCCTGAGGGCAGATACACAAACCTGCTCTGGTGTCACCACTCAAACCTAGATTACACACTGAACCGGGTTTCATCTTCTTGATGACTCATTCGCACTAGCAGTGTCCAGTCAGATCAGGTTTTAATCACTGCCCTGTGCAAATGCGGTTAGTGTGATGAGTAATTTGACATTAATTAGCCTTTTTCCTCTAATTAAAAAGCCCAAACATATAGATATATACACACACACACACACACACACACATAAACTTGTAGAGTTTTAAAGCTTTGCAAGTTACATGTGTCTCAAAAGGAAAAGAAAAGAAAAGAAAAGAAAAGTGAAAAGTGGTTCTATATGACAGGTATAGGAGGGGAGGTGGTGAAAAATAAGAGGGCTTGGAGACTCTTATTGTGAAGAATGTGGCAACTGTGAAGAATACACTGTGTTCCAAATTGTTATCCAAGTGACATATCTGTAGAATTTTAGTACAATAAACATTCAGATTTCAGTTTGTTTTATTTCTTGTATCTTTTTAGATAAGTGGGTATCAATCTCATACAGGTTTGTTAAATAGTTTGCCAGATCTTCTTAGGTAAATGGAAAACCTACTTAAATGGTTAGTTCACACATGAAAATTCTGTCATTAATTATGTTGTTCCATACCCATAAGACTATTGTTCATCTTCGGAAAACAAGATATTTTTGATGAAATCTAAGCGGTCGATGATTCGTCCATAGATAGCAATATACAGGCATGAAAACGGGTCAGGGGTGAAAAAGGTGAGAAGGATATTACTCCTCTAGCATGCTCCCCCGGAAGAAAAATTTAAACTTTCCATATTTTAAAGCATCAATCTGATGCATTCTGAGATGCTTTTTTGCCAACCTGGGGAGAGCTGGAGAAACTTAACTTCAGCCATGAGTCAAAAATGATTATGGCCTCCTTACTAAGTATTATGCAAGACATTTCATGGCAGCCCGTCACTGGGTCTAACATTTACAGTATATGAGGCACAATGTGGTAGGGGCACCGCAAATGGCTTAATGCATAACCCCCACAAGAGATGGTGGACATGCTGTAATTTAACTCTTCCATCATGATTGACAGCCAATACAATGTTATGCAATTCAGAAATCACAGCACTTTCATAATCACTAAGCCATAGCGATTTCAAATTTATTAAGATTTATTGTTCAGCATTACTTGAGCATTTTATCATTTGCATGGCTTGTTGATGTCTTCCTCTTATCTGAGGAAACATAAATGACGGAGTATTTTAAGATAATCCATGCGATCCGTGTGATCATCGAATCCAGAGGATTAAGTTAACTCAAAACAATATTTCACCTTTCCACATCGAACCCAGTCCGTCCGTTTACCTTCAGGAGTCAGAAGTCAAACGGCGCGAGTGGGAGGGGGATCGAGCGGGAATCTTTATTGGTGTCGATTTTCAGTCTCTTTTTAATGATAGGCTTTACGCATCTGTCAATCATCCCTCACTTGCTATTTGGGGGAAGAACCTAGTTCGCAATTCACTGAATCGCAGTTCACTGGATATGATACCCCCCCCCCCTCCTCCCAAAAAAAAAACAAGTTTTCTCATCGAATCTACACGATTCACGTAGGTCACCTATTTTGGTTTCAAAACGGCGAATTTCGCCGAAAGGTGAGGGATTTTCATGCCTGAATATAATCAACACTTTCAAGGTCCAGAAAGGTACTTAAGACATCGTTAAAACAGTCGACGTGACAGCAGTGGTTCAACCTTCATTTTATAAAGAGACAAGAATAGAATACTTTTTGTGCGCAAAAACAAAACAAGAATAAAGACTTTATTCAACAATCTCTTCTCTTCCCTGTCATTATTCTGACGCAGGTGACACAGAAACACAGTGAGAACTTCCGTGTTTACATCCGAACAGCGGCTCAGTATTGGCCAAAGCTGCACATGTGAGCAGCACGACGCACCGTCAATCAATAATGAGTCGGCGTTCTGATGTAGAACCTGGAAGCGCTGGACGAAAACAAGGTATGAGAATGACACAGAAGACAAAATATTGTTAAATGGAAGTCGTTATTTTTGTTTTAGTTTTGTGCACAAAAAATTGAGCTTGAACCACTGCAGTCACCTTGACTGTTTTAACAATGACTGTTTCGCAGCTTTCAGGACCTTCATCATATTGCAGTCTATGAACGAGTCATATAGCTCTCGGATTTCCTCAAAAATATCTCAATTTGTGTACCAAAGATGAAGATGAAGTCTTACGGGTGTGGAACGACATAAGGGCGAGTAATTAATGACAACATTTTTTGGTGAACTAACCCTTTAAAGATGTGGTTCCACATTTTAAAGCAAATCACAGTGTTCATGCAATATGAAAATGCACTATGAAATGGTGCAATGTCGTGCAAAAAGCATTAAAAACAACTAATATTTAGCAAAAACTGAATGGAGATTATCGAATTGTCGAAAGATTTATGAATGATTTGGAGCACACAAGAACCCGGTCAAATAAAGGCTTATTAAGGGAAGTTTCTGCCAAACAAATTAATATTATTAAAAGGGCAGCAATAAAAAAGCCACTATTGAGTGGCAAACAGGTATTTGAAGCTGCTGGCATCTCTGGAGTCTCAAGAACCTCTCCGTCCAGGCTGGCAGTTGCTCTTCAGCCACCCCCAACCAAAGCTCACAAAGAGAAACTTTTATAGAACCATTTACATATAAAATCTCCTTATAAATTTGTAAGTAAAATACCTTTCAAAAATTGGAGTCGGTAATTTTTTTTATGTTTTTGAAACATACGTTTCTTATTCTCAACAAAGCTGAATTTATTTAATATGGTGATTTGGTGCTCAATAAACATTTTCTCAGGGCCATTCACACAGAACAGGCTATTTTGCAGCTAAAAATACTAGATGGAAGTCATTGGAAAAAATAAATACAATAAAAACCCCCAAAAGAAACTCTAGAAACTAGTTTTTTAAAAGTTTACTTTTTTTAAACAGTGTCAAACATGAGACACTGCAAAAGAATGAATTAATAATAAGTAATGGTCAAACATGTCTGTCTATCACATGTTTTTCATAGGATAAACAACTGAAAAGTAGCGCAGTGGAATGGAAAATTAATCAAACTTCTTCACCAGCTGCATTTTGCTGATAAACCGGATAGGTCCATGAGCAAAAACACCAAAGATTGATTGACCGAGGAGCTGTATGAACTGGGGACATTAGGAGACCTTAAGCACAACTGATTCTCGCACTATATTGTGTCTTTTGAAAAGCTTATTGTTCCTTATTGTATGATCGTCACTGACTCATGCTGTGTTTGGCTTTTGTTTTCAGAAAGAAAAGATAGAAATGCAAACCTTTATTGGAGCCAATAAAGTATTCTCTTTTTACCTCAGCCTTTCAATGGATTCGGTGTCAAGGAAGTGCATGACAGGCTGCCAGTCACATGAGTTTGCCCTCAGAGAGAGCCCAGCCTGAAGCTGTTGCCATGGAGCTCTGTGACGCTCCAGTGTTTCAGAACACGCAGTCCTCAGAGGACAGTATCTGATGTACAGTATGAACTCCTGGGCACAGAAAATGGGCCAATGCCAAAATGGCTAAAAACTAAGCTTTTAATGGTCTCAACCACAAATAATTGGTTAGGAGATTAGCTAAATTTAAGCAAATGCACAACTTAAAATGCCATTGCTGTCTCAGAAAAACATCAAAGACAGAATGAAGTTTTTTTGTCAGAATATGGGAATTTGTGTGGGGAGTGATGAATCACAACGAAACACGAATTGCATGGTGATGCTCAAGAGCGGTGTCTTTGAAAATCTGCTGAGAAATATAATGATAAATGCATCTCCACCGCAGTGAAACATGGAGGAAGAGGAAGTCATTGTGTTGGGAGCCTTTTTAGCTGCTGAGCTACTTCATAGTGAAAAGTCATTTAATGCTTTTCAAGTACAGAATGGAAAGCTGTTATCTAAAGAGGAGCGATCAGATGTTATTTTTCAACAAGAAAATGAACCTGCCCATATTGCAAAGACAACCAAGAAGAGGCTTGAGAACAAGTCCATCAGGCTCATGGCCTGGTTAGATTTGAACCCTAGAGTGAATGTTTGGTTTCACATTAAAACTGCTCATGAACTGTTTGAAGCCATTAACATTGGGCGGAACGACACTGATTCTTCTTTCTGCAAGTTGGAGGAGGCTATTAAAATGGTTCAGACCATTGAAAGACCACTAAAGGAAGAGACCTGTAAACAACAGCAGTTCCACATCAATAGCAAAGCATCCCTTTGGAATTATAAGGTTCTATCTGACATTTTTGTCAAAATTGAGTTATTTACATTGTGTGGTGTTTTTGGAAATGTTAGTAGTACATTTAGAAAACAAAAAGGTTCTATTTACAAAGTCCAGTGGAAATGCAAATTCGTTACTGTTTTATTGGCTGCACAATTTCATCAGTAAGCTTTCATTTGATCTGCTTACGCCACACTGACGTTTATGTTCATGTTTAGGCGCGCTTACCTTTCACACTTACTTTTTGCTAAAAAATTATACATTTACGTACAAATTCGCCACCTCACGAAAAGGTTACATTTTCTAATGAGATCAGGTTGGGTGGTCCAATGTCTCCCAGTCAACCGTTGTTTTATAGCCAGCTACAATAGAACAATGGGTGAAATGTGAACCTGGTTATACTTGTCTATATGCAGCTTCTCTATAACATTTAAAAACAGTTAACACATGCATTCAGTTAGTTCCTCTTTGTGTTTACAGTAACAGTAAAGCATCTCTGCGAGACCTCAAAATCTCTCAACAGGAAAGTAGTTCATTAGGTGCCCATCTTGGTTTCGACCCCGGGCAGCTATTTCCAGCCATGCAAGTACAGCTACTATTTATTTGAATGGAAAGACTGAACTCTAATATATTTTAACAGAGCCATCACTGAGGGGGCAAAAATTGGTGATTTTACCAAGGAGGACCTCTCTCCCTGAAACAAGGAAGGCCCAGCGCAACAATCTGCACCAGAGCCCCAAATACCAAAGCTATAACTCTGTACTTTAAAAATACAAAAGAAATGTATTTTTCAGGCTTGTTGAGCTATTGTGCACAGCACACATTCGTTAAAGGTGATGGGGGTTTTCTTCAACACGATTAGCCAGCATTTTCCGAGTATTTTTCTAACATTAAATAAATATTTATAAAAATGTTTGTTCTTTTTTTGCCAGTGTACTTTGTTCTACCTTTATAATGACCCTGGAGAGAGAAGCCTCACATTCTTTGTAATGTTTGTGACCAACATTTTTATTCTTTTTGAATTTGTGTAATAAATTTATGCATAATCACACAGCTTGTTTGAAACGATGATGGTGTAATGCCATCAAAAATATCATTGACCTGATATAAAATCAATGGAAGTCTATGCAACGTCCTCAATAAGATGGCAAAACAAACCTGACTGTGTGTGTGTGTGTGTGGTGTGGTGGGTGGTGTGTGTGTGGGGGGGGGGGGGGGGGGGTGTGCATGTAGATTAATATTATTATATTATTTTACTTCAAAATCATATGAAAAATTATAAATGATATTTTACATAAAAATAATTACCATTGACAATAATGGTAATTTCAAAAAACCTCAAAAGTAAAAAGCTTTCCTTAAAAATGTAAAATATTATTTATTAATTTTATATAGAGGTGGGATATGAGCTAGGCATGTTTAACTCATAAATAAGTTATATACAATTAAAACAACCAGTCATTAAGATGAATGTTGTTAAGTCTTTCAAATGTACACTTTCCAGTGCTAATATTAGACAATGTTACGTATGAAAAACAACACTGCAAAATTTACTGTAGGGAGAAAAATCAGGCCTTTAATCCATGATCTAGTTATTCAAAAGAAGTCACATTAATCATTTAAACCCCATGATGGTGATATTTGTTTAGCTCATTAAAACACACATGTAATGTGTGCCGAACAACATGACAGCTGCATGAACAACAAGATGTATAATAACAAAAAGCTCTGAAGGGAATGCCATTTCTAACACCATTGCTATGAGTAATTTGTGATAAATGGTTAATTTAGTTATTTTTAAGATGAGTCACTCCAACATTTAGTGTTCTCAAGACTGCCACAAACGAAGGTGTAAACTGTGACCAGATATTGGCTTTATTGCACTGTCCCACAAAAAAAAAAAAAAAGAAAAATAGAGAGAGATAGAGAACCCTGTAGTTCAAACTCAAGTGTGTGAAATCAGTTTGACACTTACTTTTGGTTATGTCTATTTAACTTGCTGTAGTCACGAACTTATAGAGCTCTGGTGTTATTTTAAATTTTTTATGATGCTGTCATTCCAACCTCAGAATACTTTTTCTGTTTCCTATAGCCCCATCAATAAGCGTTTATTTTTATGGATGTAAAATTTTATTTTTAAGGACATTTTACTTAACCAAATGACACCAGATGACATAAGACAGTAAATCATGTTTTCTAAAAGCCTGTTAACACCAACACGAAGGCTCTTGGTTAATGACCAAAATCACACATCCTACTGTGGTTGGCCAGTTTTCTTCGCAATGTGATAGAAAAGAAATGAGACGCATTCATTCCAATTAAAATGTATAGTTACATGTATAGTACAGTCATGTCCTGTTCACCTCACGTGCAAAAATTTGGTGTGTGATGATTTCCCAGTCATCCCTAGATTCCAAGAAATTCAATATGCTATTCTCAATTCACACAAATTCCAATCCTATAACATATGCATACGGCATACTATAATCATTAAACAGACCTGCGACCCAATCTGGGTCACGATCCACCAATTGACCACCAACTACCAAGCACGCATCCATCTACAGCCAAACATCCATGTGCGTTTTCCACACATCCGCCCCACAAATGCGCAGTGAAAATCCATGGCTGTCAGATTCCCGTGGGGGCTCTTCTTGTCTGATCTATGCATCACTTCATCAGGGTGATAATTGTTAGGCATTCAAATTAAAGTCTCACAGTTTGAAGACGGAGGAGGAACAGCAAGCAGAGTTGAAAGGGAAGCCAGCCCCTCTCTAGGGCTGGTGCACGGAGGGAGTGTGAGGGATGGATGGGTAATTACCAGTGCCACTGGAGAGAAAAATCGCAGTCTGTCCCATGCCAAAAATGACTCCTCCCTGCAAACGACTTCCTATACCAGACAGTTAACAAGGCTGAACGCTGACAAACGGGAGGGATTTCACCCCAGAGGTTACAGAGACACATGCAGCAAAACCTTCAGAACCATAGACCATATGTCCAGGTTTAAGAAGCTCGTCGAAACTATCAGCTGAAATTATTTCTTTATCCATCCGTCCATTTCTCTATCCATAAAGATTTCAATTCAATTAAATTAAAAAAAAATTGGTCAACCGGTTTATCGCTTAATTAATCGCACCTTGCATTAAAGTTTTTAACATTTTACATTGTAATAATTTCACATTTAATCTCCAAATGAATGTAGAAACAACATAGTTGCAATATATTTTAAATATTTGTTTAAAATATTTGCTTTTTATGGACGAAGGCCAATATCAACATTACCAATACTGTCTCTAAGAAAATGATTTTTTCCCCCTCAATTTTAGCCATTAATTAGAGCTGTTCAACATTATAGTATAATTGAAAGCTCTCAATTTTAACATGTATTAGGCTTTAAATATAAAACAATTTTTATCTACATATAAACCCATTTTAATAAATGTCAGATTTACTTTACAGCCCTTTTATATACCAGGGCTCAACGCTAAGGATTTTTTTCTATTGGCCCAGTTAGACCCGTTCAGATTATTACCTGCTGTGCCGAAATGCATAAAAAAAGTTATTGTTTTTGTTGTTTTTGTCCCATGTAACCTTTAAACAGTGCTTTAAGATTTTCAGGTAGGTCCAACAAGGTAGGAAAAAGAAAAACAGAAATTGAATAGTCAAACACTTTAAAGTCTACCACATGTTGAGTTTGTGACTTGTGGCGCTTTTGTGTCTTGTCGCTCACGAATAGTTTAAAAGTGATTTGGCAAAGGCTGAGATTATTTTATGAGCAGCTTGTCAGAGCTGTACGGCTTAAAACTTAAAATATGCCCTGCAGCAGAAAAAGATAACACGCGTCATATCGTTGTAGCTGGATAAACAGAAGATTGAAACGCTTTGATTAATTACACATGAATAATAAACACGCGACGGCCTTATTCTGTGTACATCATCTCACAGAAGGATGCTCAACTGTCATTATAAAGTGAGTTTGTAGTAAAAACATGTTATTTAATGTTGTCTTTTGTTGGACAAGATGTTAATAAATGCTTCTCGTGTCTGGAAAGATGATTGACTCAGGTTGCTTTTTCAACTCAAACTTACAGTGCTTGCAGATGGATTAGCATTTGGAGCCGAACTTCATTGACAAGTTGTGCATAAAAAATAATTGCGTCCATTGCAATTTCATAATCGCAAATGTTATTTTTCGTATTGTATGATAAATCGTGCAGCCCCACAATATCTATTGATTTCATAAACATACAAAAAGAGAAAATATAAAATGTATATTAACCACATTTGTAGGGCTGCAACAACTAATCGATAAAATCGATAATAATCGATAATGAAACAGACTTGTGAAACTTGACAGATTCACTAAATACAGTGCTTAAATTTATTAGACCACCGCCACCCAAACTAACGGTACTGGTGATTACCAAAATCATTTTTATGTTTCTCTAATGGTTAATACTCCGGTATGTGTAAGCGGTTTAGTCACAGTAGTATTTCTAATGCTAAAATATAAATATTGTCGTCATGCATTTTCAAATTTACTGTTTTAGAAGAAAGACAGAAAATTGGGAATCTTTTTTCAGATGCCCAATTACAGTCAATAACAGAGACTGTGGAAAAGTACATGAAAACAATGCCAGCAAGAATGTTATCAAAGCCAGAGGAGGCCAAACAAAATATAAAGTGGTATAAAATATTTATATATTATATATTTATAAAATATAAATACTTTAAAGTGTTAATAATGACTTTATGTCAGATCCTGTGATTTTCTGTGATGGCATTAAGCACTGTAGAAGAAGACATTAAGCACTGTATGTGTTCATAGCATTCATTTGGCACATTTGTTTGAAGAACATTGGGCAGGTTGTGCAATAATTTGTTTTTAGTCAATAAAATAATTTTAAAAAAGAAAATTAGGATTTTTTAATCAACCAAGCAAGAATACCAATAGGTTGATACCGATAATCCCACAAATGTCATCAAAGCATGCCAATCAGGGACCAAAATGCTGAATGCAAGTAAAAATTGGCTTTGCCTAATATCTTGCCTGTATGGAGTTTCTTTATTTGAAACTGCAACTAATACATGGTTTAATTGAATTGTAAGAATAATATTTCTATCCTACACATAGGCTATATGGAATATTACTCGCATTAAGCCACCAAAATTGCAACGTGTTCATACCTGGCTCATCTCATTTATGATATTGTGATAATAATCAAGATAAAAAACAAAACTACAAAACATTTTGTCTGTAAATATAGCCAACCATTTGCATGAGCAAATATTAGTAACTAAACAAAGTGCACACGAGTCTGAGCTCAGTATGTCTTCAAAATGTCACTTGCCAGGGAACAAAGATGCTTGTAACCTGAGCACCAAGGTAGCCAGTAGCATGTCCCTTGTGATTTCAAGAGGAAATCATTTAGTACACATATAATACAACACAAGCATGCTAATTTAGCATACCCTTGTGACACACAATGAAGCTAATACCATTCTGACAGGTCATTAATCTGTCATTCATAAAACACTTTAGGATCGATTGGTTTGGTATGTGTACCTTCAGAGTAAATCTCCTCCAGCTATTCAAATCGTTTGGATGGAGGAACCATCGAAATGAACTGTGTTCACGCCCTACCCCAAGATGACTTAGTAGCCTCTGTAGTAGACAGAGAATTAAATATGCATCACTATTCCCAGACAGCCAAACATCATCTCCGTCTGGATGAGGGAACATAAAAATGTCCTACTTATGAATGGCCTTTACTGATCTAAACGAACGGAACAATAAGGTCAACATGAAAAGCCATTCAAAGACAATCATACTTCCATACGTCTGAGTGAAATTCAACAAGAAAAGAATTTAATGAAGAATACGACATCATTACAATGCTGATGGCTTCAAAACGTAGGTAAAACTTTAAAAACCAGACCTTGATCTCATTTAGAGCTAAAATCAATCTGACAGTTCTGATGTCATCTGGTATTCACCTGAAATTACCAGTCACGTGTCACTTCGTAATACTGACGTTGTTTGCTTTAAAATCCCGCAGAGCCAAAATATTGGTTCTGCAAAAGCATCAAATGACACAGGTAAGATAAAAATCATTCGGCAACACACATTTAAGATCAAGTGTATTTGTGTAAGTATACATACACATTGACATGGGTCTATGCTTTTGCAAAAGAAAAGAAGAGTACACAGAAAATGCATGGTCCATTTAGGCGTGCTTGGCACCCAACCCCCAAGCCCAGAGACATATAACTTATCCCCATGATCCCACCATAGAGAGAGAGAGAGAGGGGGAGAGAGAGAGAGAGAGAGAGAGAGAGAGAGAGAACTGTTTTAGAAAGTAGAGCCAACACACAATTACAGTCTAATATCTGGAGTGGAGTTTTAAGGAATGGATTTCAAAGCCTGGATGCCGTGAAGCAAACAAATCCGATGGTTCCCTTCAAAAATATGGGACCAAAGTCAATTAAATTCTTGGAGATGGATAGGCTAAAGTAAGCCGCAAAGGGGAATGGAAAACAATAAACTGAGATATTGCCAAGGCAAGCCTCTCTATATCTATTACTAAGAATTAAGGATTTGAACAAACCTATAACACTAAATGTAAAATTTGTTCCTCATTGTTTGTGGTACAGACATGGATGATACCTCAAATAATGTGGTTCAGACTTCTTGGCGGATAAGATGGGAGAAAAACCCCATAGATGGACTTATATCAAATGTGGAATTTCATTCTTTGGGGTTGCATCTGTTTTCTTGGGATAGTAAGCAACCAACCTGGCAACTGCAAAGCAACAGCCTTGTATTACCTTAGCAACTGCATAGCAACCATCCACAATACCCTTGCATCATGGTGGCAGCTTTTTCACAGGTATGAATTAGGGCGTGGGAGGTATGACTGAAATCTTATTTTATGGCAATGTAATTTGTAATTTCATAGAAGTTAAGGTATATTTTACTCTTCAATGATTTTTGTTGGAAATTTAACCTGACTAACTCTTACATAACCATGTATTATAATTTATATAAAGTGTTCAATATTAATTAAATATTTCACAAAGCAAGAAGGCCATGTTTTTCCTGAAAATAGAGTTTTAGGCCGCATTTACAATGCAAGTCTTGATCCCCAATTCTGATTTTTTTTTTTTTTTATGACCAGCAAACATCCTCTTTTAAAAGTAACCAATATCTGATATCTGCATTTACACTATACACTTGGCGAAACAACCCAATGTAGACGTACTGACCGGAAAAGCTTAGGGCGAAAAACAGACGAAATGATAATACACGCTTTTGCTTTCCGCACCATCTTTAAATGTTTTTGTAACGACCCTGCTTTTTTGCCTGCACTGTCTCTTTGCCCCAAAGGATCAAAAGACATAAAATTTCAGCACGACTCCACTGGCTTGAATCTTCATCCTCCGTTGCGCAGTTGGAGTCCACCTGAGTTGACGTCACTACACCAACGTCGCCTTTTCAATGACGTATGACTCGCATTGACGGGAATATTCGATCCTGCTTACGTGGCAATCGCAAATCCACGTATCTGATTCATATCAGATTTATTTCCACATATGAATGACGCCTGAAACCGAACAGAGAATATCGGAATCCATGAGCTTTTTTCCTGTCAGCACATTCGTGGGTCATATTCAATCCGTGCAACATGGGGGGAAAAAATTCAGAATTGGGTCACTTGAACCATGTAATGTAATTGCGGCCTAAGAGATTTAAATCTAAAATCTAAAATATATTGTGTTACAAATAAAAGGTACTTTTTAATTATTTTACTTTTTCTGGCATCTTCACATGATGAAAGACTTTTGCAAAAAAAGGCTTTTATAAAAAATACTGAAATATATAAAATATTTGAAATTAGCCATATTTAAATGTCAATGTAAAATAGATGGCAGAAGCGCAACTGTGATGATGTGACCACATGAATTCTATACTAATACACCAGCATTTAAAAATGTGGGGTCATTAGGATTTCTTTACATACATAAACACATTTATAATGTTACAGATCATTTTTCCAAAACAACATTAGGAAGCACACATGTTTTCAATATTGATACAAAAAAATTCTGTTAATCTGAATTACATTTTGAAATATATTAACATAGAAAACAATTATTATAAATTGTGATATTTCACAATATTTCTGTTTTTACTGTATTTTCTCAAATAAACAGCCTCAGTAAACATAATAGACTTCTTTCAAAAACATTTACAAAATGCGTATCACCCTCAAATGTTTGAACGGTAGTGTACACTAAGTTGTGACGTTGGGCAACCATAAACAACCAACAGATACACAAGACACGAGCGGACCATTATGATGCATTAACACTAGCTAGGTAGGTGGTAGGTAATCTTGGAAAGTTCTTCTTATGAAGAGGAAGATTTCATGAGATCTATTAATGAAACCACCTTGCACTAGAGCGTTCCTATTCGCATACACTGACATCACACCTTACACATTCATAGTAAATCTCCTAAGCTGGTAGAGGCACCTGCGCTTTTCACTTCAAAGACTCCTATATAATTAATCCCCTGAGGAAAAATGCCAAGCACCTCCCCTCCATTAGATATTTATCTGAGACGAGAAAGATGCACATACTCTTCTAAAATGCAGATGTGAAACAGAGGAAGTCTGCCAGGATTACCACTTCTGTACATTCAGTGGATTCTGGTTGGCCTAAAGTCCCATCCTGGATCAAGTTGCCAGTCAGGTAAACAGGTGCTTCTCATTAGAGGATCTCTAATGTGTTCTATGGGTAAATAGCTGTGGGGCTCAGAGGGGTTAATTGAACGCACCATCATTTAAAGCGGCTTGTCAGAGAGATATCAGAGCCAATAATGAGATCTCCACTGCCATGTGTCCATGAAGCTAAACTGGTCAAATGCATTGCTTGTCGCATAGGGGGAAAGCTTATCATTAGTCCATGAATCAACCATGCCTTCACGGGACATGAGCGATGTCTATCACTCAAAACACACATCGTGGCGTGATATAGTGAACTCTATTTCGGTTTCTCTTCACGATGTGCTGCACTGCTAAGCCTTCCATGTTATTTTTAGCACAAATCTGAAATACAATGTTTAATACTCTTTAGGGATGCACTGATATTGAGAATCTGGCTACACAAACTAAAATAAAAACAGACCATTTAAATTCCGAGAGTGAATTTAGGTAACAGAACATAATTAAGTACAGTATGGAAAAAATTGTTTGTTTTGTTTTGATTGAAGTACCTTTCAACAGTATTATGAAATTATTGATGTTGTTTTTAAAGATTAGGTTTAAGTCAGCACTAGATGATGGAAAGGTCATCTTAATGGAAAATAATTATTCAATAATAATAAAAAAAAAATCAACCTTTTCAACTAAATTTAACAACTCAACAGCTTTCCTTTTCATCTAATGTCAGAGGTCTATTGCCTTTCAACTCCTCTAATTCAACCACCTTACTCCATGCTGGTACATAACACCAACTTTTCATGAATTTTGGGAATTTGCTGATATCCAAAAATAACCCATGTTATTTTACATCATGCGATTTTATTAAAAAAAAAAAAAAAAGGGGGGACAAAGTTGCTGAAGGTGAACCACAAACTCACAACTAATTGGTCCATGTTCGATAAACAGTCTGAGGTGAATGTTTAAATGCCGTTAAAATTGACAGCCAAGTTTATGTTGCTTCTAGCATTAGACCAGCTGAATGAATTTCATAAGATAGCATTCCAGGTCTCCAATAATCACTTTCCGAACATTTAGATTGCAATTCAGATCAATAACGACAGCAACCCATGAGTTTAAATAAACTTACTTCTTTCTCTGTCTGGGCACAGATGGAAGTGTTGTTGCCGTGGATAATGCGTCCTTCCGAGGGCGGCCCCGGGGCCGCTTATCTGTGGGGGCCGGACTTCCAGTGGGAGTGGCCCCAGAGCTGCTAGGAGGTGGCGAGGGTCCTTTGTCAGAGGGGTCTAGACTTCTCTCCTCTGATGACATTCTGTGAAAAAGATGTGTACACATAATGTATCATTTTCACAAATAAGTATATAAGATCATAAATGTCTGCTATCCAGCAGGCTGAACAAATTCCACATTCCTAGGGAAGCTTTCAACACAGGAAGTTTTCCAGCTTTGCAGCAGATTTACACCTTCAAAACAACATTCTCCAACCAGTGAGGTTTTAATTCTGATTTCATTAAAAACCCAGTAATGCCGGAGGAGAAAATAATCCGAGGTTAATACTAAAACAATATTTTAATAAGCTTGTATGATTTGCTCAAGAGTGTATAGTCGAACTCACAACTCAGCCAAAGTTCCATTAAAACTAGTCAAAACAAGTGTTAGCGCACTTTATTAATTCCAGTAAAATCAATCCACACAATGTTATTCATTTTTTTGTGATACTAGACACTTTGGTACACATTTTTCCCCTCACAGTTTTTAAAAAAAATAAATTATTATCAGTCATGTCATTTTAAAAGGGGATAGATTAAATCTGACTTGACATATTAGCACAGCATGGGACTTCTCAAACCAATCAAAAGTAAACACAACAAAGCTGAAAGTGACAGACCAATGCTTCGGTCGTGTTTTATTCTTTCGGAATGTAGTGCATATTGTTAGTTGCAGTTCTGCCGGATCCCCATTGCTGACCCTTGCGCCTGCTCTGCGTGGTGCTTCTGCCAACCTGTCCACTCAGCTGACAAGGCATATTGCCAACGGGATGCTGTCTTTTCCGGGAACTACGTGGGATCCCTCCCTGGGTTGCGCTCATTGTATCCTGCCTTGAGTAAACAATTAGACCTCACATGGTTGAGTCAAGCCTTCAATGAGGCTGTGTGCATTACCATTAGTGTGTACACACACATTGTCTGGTAGCCATTTAAAAGCCTTATGAAATAGCTTGGCGAATGTATTTTTCCCCCCGTGTTGTTATATTTCGGATTGAAACAGGAAGCTAGGGGAGGACATATTGAAGAAATCGTCTCCTATCTTTAAACAGCCAATAGGCTTTAGTTACAACTGAGAAGCATGATTTAATACATGCGATTGCTAACCAAACACATGCAATATTGGGGGAGAGACATTATCATTCTTGGGCGCATTTGATTGGATAAACATTTGTATACGCCCTTGTGTGCAAGATGACTCATCAATACTTTTTGGTCCTTTTTCATATATATATATAAAAAAAACACTAGAAGTGCATGCATCTGTTAAATGTTTATTTGTCAACTAGCAACAAAGGAAGCATGAACTAAAAATCACAAAACTCTATTTCTCAGTTAATGAATTCTTTAACAGAAAACAAAGTATCATCTTATGGACCTGAAGTGTAATGCCAAGGGTTTAAAGGTGTCTTTTAAAATGAAACTTCAGCCCGTGGTTACCATCTGCAAGGGCAAAGGATTTCTAAACCTTCCAGGACAGAGAAAGGTGGAGGTATTGCATATAAATTATGAAGATCATATAACAAGCGTACAGTAAATGAAAAGGTTAAAGCTCACAAAAGGATACAGGCTCTTGCATCGTTCGCTCTATTCACTCAATTAAACAGCAGCTGTGCATATACAAAATGATGCTGATGCATAATTATCGGTGTCTTTGGATTCATTTTCAGACATGTAGTCTGCGAATGTATCTCTATGCATGCAAATGAAAGTTTTTAGTTAATCAGACAGATGTAGGCATTAATAATGAACAGGTGTTTCTGACACACAACATGGTAGCAGCACCAGCTAATGCATTCACATGTGCATTATATATTTGAGTCTGATCGACTTGATCACATTGTTACACCAACAATAATAATTTTAAGGGTTAGACCAACAAAAAAACAACAACAAATAGCTTCTTATCCATCATCCATCTATCAATCTGAAATGATGAAAAATGTCTAAGCCTGTTATAGAGGACTTCTTTTGAAGTTCTTCAGAGAGTGGGTCAATCAAACGCATGAATACTTCTGAACACCCTACTTGTAAGATTCACATAATGCATAGCCTACCTCACAAATATATTTATATTGGAGATGATTAGGTAACATTTACAGGAACCAGAGGGATAGCCTTAGTGAAACAACAGAAGCACACAAAGCAAGTGCTTCTTCACATGAGGGGGCATGTCCAGCTTTTTGCCTTTGTTCAGTTGTCTCCAGAGCTTTGTGTTTCAGAGCCTTACATACGCAGGGTGCCAATAATACCATCATGCCATGAAATACTCAAATGCTTTCCCTGCTTAGCACTTTTCTATAAAATGGGGAGAAACAAGGACAAGACGGCGACTTTAAATGAGAGCGATGGATTTGCACTCTTTAGGGAGTCCAAAGGCTAAATCTACCTCCACACAAAGTATCGGTGTTGTCCAAACATTCGTGTCTCGGCAGATGATCATCGAGTGCAATGTAATGTCAACTTAGATATGATAGTGTTACAGTGGAGAGATGACTGTAAATGCGCAAGAAAGGCTATAAGGGGATACAGTAGAGGCCTTGCAGCCCGGCTGATTAACTTGGAAACATTACTCGGGCTTGGGGTCGCCTATCCAAGCGGGAATCGTATAACGGACCAATAAAGGCAGTGGACAGCATAGATGTAGGACGTTTTATTCATCTTGTGATGATTTTAGAGGAAACGGGGGGGGCTAGAGACAGCATAAGACGAAGAAAAGCTGCACGCTCGGTCGAAATGAAGTATTCGCTTGCAGAAAGGCGACAGAAACGACAAAAGCACTCGCAAATGGTGACGAGAAACACACACAACACACTCATCGATCGATATTTACTTACCTCTTCGACCCTAGCAATTTGTATTTATTTCCTTCATGACAAGAACCGTCATATAACGTTACGTGACATATAGTACTTTTGTTTAGTGTTTGTGGCGCTGGGGGGGTTGGGGAGGAATACACTATTCCTCAGGAAAATAAGCCAGCGTGACAAAGCGATATCTTCTGCGATCTTGTACACGTATTCCAGTAAAATCCACTTTTATATCCAGAAATCTAGTACGTTTAATCCATAGGCAGAAAGCATCCGCTTTCCTTCGGTTTGAACGGATCACTTTTCTTTATTCCGCTTCATCCCACATCGCCAAATCCTCGCGGGTTACATCCCTCATCCGAAAACAAGCCATACCGACCGCTATCTGAGCTCCTGCAAGGCGATGACAGGAGCCGATCTCTCGCCACATTCGGGAAAATAAAGGCAAAAATATCCCCAAATGGGGGAAAACCGAAAGGAGATTTCGCTTTCAAGCTTTCAATCCTGACGATTTCGATCAGCTCGCGGAGCAAGCTGCAAATTTCGAGCAATACTTTATTAACGCTAAACACACCGAGCTGGTCTCCTTGCCTGGGTATTCACAAATTGTACAAGCAAAAGACGATAATACGACGCGGCTGTCGAACGGATAATGAAGTAAAACGTTACATTTCTGCATTAATTCAAATATTAAAGTTGTAGCTCTCACTCCATGGTAGCCATATTTGAGTGTAACCGAATCACGCACTGTGAGCGACACCATGCTAAATAGTGCCACAACATTAGGGGCGGTATTCAAAGGAACGACACCTTCTCATTTAGGACTGCACGTTATTATCATTCATAATAACGCTAGAATGTATTTTAAAACGATATTTTAGGGGTTTTACAACCGCCAGTACAAAACAAAAATAATATAAACTGACCCTGCGGAGTGATATGTTGGAGCGCTCAGCAGGTGAGGCGACTTTTTTTTTCTTTTTTTTCCCCTTTTTTTTTTTTTTTTTTTACACGCACAGAATTTCTGCAAAACTCGGAATGGACTCTGGTCCAGGAACCGATCGGTTGGTCTACAGTCCTCATCCAGGCCATGAGGTCATTTAGTTGTGTTCGACTGAGTTAAGATTTGATGGTTTTTGAAAATAACAGTATGTAAATATGTTTTAGCCTATATTGTTTAGGCCAGTTTCTTTTAAATATCTTCGTGGCTGACATTTTGACAGATCAATAGGTCTATAGATATTATAATATAATTACAACTTCATTATTTACTCCTAAATCTGGCCCACTGTAACTTATAACCATGGTTTTAATTCAAAGTCGAAGTTTTCTGCAATGGTTTTGTTTGAAATCTATTCCAAAACTTCAGAATTAATTATATTCTCCAAACTAACATTTTATTTATTATAGAAAAATTATATTTTCTATACCTCGTATTAGTAAATAAGTATACAGAAGTACTTGCAAATCATTTGCAAACTATTAGTTTATAGTTAATTCGTACAAGCCTATTGTAGTCTCTACATTGTTAATATATTAATGTACAAATAGTGAGTTCTTCATTAACTGTCACAGTAATTAACACAATTATTATTGTTTAATTAGCTCATAATAGCACCATAATAGTTCTCACTTTAGATTAGGTCATGGAAACAAACCCTGGTCTATAGCCTAATTCAATCTCTTTTCAATCTCTTAAGCATTTTAAATATCAACTAATATTACGATACTATCTTTATTTTGTTGTGTACCTCCAGTGGCATTTGTAAATTGCTTAACAATATAGTTACCTAAACATGGCTTACATGGCATTTTAGGCAGCAAAAGAGCAAAATTAAAAAAAAAAAAAAAAAAAAGTGCACTATACTCACCCATATGTAATAGAACACATTTTTGCAAAAGAGAATTCATTATAACATTCATCTCAAATCTCTGGAAGACTTACTAAATTTGATCTTTTTTATTGGGTTATTGTCTCATCCACCGTTTGCATATTTGTGTCTGACTTTGGATCTCAGTAAAAAATAGGAAGGTGACAGTTTGTCGTACAGTATGATGCTCACCGGAGAGCAATGCAAATCTGCTTGTTTTCTGTTGTGAGGAAATCTCAGTTATGCTGCACAATTATATCACTACAAAACAGACAATTTCTGAAAAAATTTTGGTAACACTTTATTTAACAGTGCCATAATTACACATTACTACATGTACTTACTATGGTAATAACAGTAAATTATGCATAATTACAAGTAACTAAAGCTAACCCTAACTGTAACGTTATAGTAAGTACGTATTTGAGTAATTACAATGTAACTACGGCACTGTAAAATAAAGTGTAACCAAAATATTTGATGAAACTTTTTACAACAGGTTACAAAACAATGTGGTCTAGCTTTAGATTACATCTATGAGAATGCATTTCAAATGAAAAATGAATAGAAAATCTAAAGGTAATTGTGACTTTATATCGCACAATTTGGTTTTATATTTTGCAATTTGATTTTACACTGTAATGAATTGCTTTAAAAATCGCAGCATTATTTTACAGCCGCTGGCTGTTTTTTTAATAATACAGCATATTGCTGTAAACTGCAATGCATTCTGGGGTCACGTGTTGGTGTGACTCAAATTTACAGAATATTGCTGTAAATTGACCCTTCATAATTTTAAAGAATACAGTTATTTATCAGAGAATACAGGGTAATTCTGTAAATTAAATTACAGTAACACTACTGTAAAATTTACAGTAACTGGCTGGCAACCCCGCTGCCATTATTATACTGTAAAATTTACAGTAACTGGCTGGCAACCCTGCTGCCAGTATTATACTGTAAAATTTACAGTAACTGGCTGGCAACCCCGCTGCCATTATTATACTGTAAAATCTACAGCAACTGGCTGGCAACCCTGCTGCCAGTATTATACTGTAAAATTTACAGTAACTGGCTGGAAACCCTGCTGCCAGTATTATACTGTAAAATTTACAGTAACTGGCTGGCAACCCTGCTGCCAGTATTATACTGTAAAATTTACAGTAACTGGCTGGCAACCCTGCTGCCAGTATTATACTGTAAAATTTACAGTAACTGGCTGGAAACCCTGCTGCCAGTATTATACTGTAAAATTTACAGTAACTGGCTGGCAACCCTGCTGCCAGTATTATACTGTAAAATTTAAAATAACTGGCTGGAAACCCTGCTGCCAGTATTATACTGTAAAATTTACAGTAACTGGCTGGAAACCCTGCTGCCAGTATTATACTGTAAAATTTACAATAACTGGCTGGCAACCCTGCTGCCATTATTATACTGTAAAATCTACAGCAACTGGCTGGCAACCCTGCTGCCAGTATTATACTGTAAAATTTACAGTAACTGGCTGGCAACCCTGCTGCCAGTATTATACTGTAAAATCTACAGTAACTGGCTGGAAACCCGCTGCCATTATTATACTGTAAAATCTACAGCAACTGGCTGGCAACCCTGCTGCCAGTATTATACTGTAAAATTTACAGTAACTGGCTGGAAACCCTGCTGCCAGTATTATACTGTAAAATTTACAGTAACTGGCTGGCAACCCTGCTGCCAGTATTATACTGTAAAATTTACAATAACTGGCTGGAAACCCTGCTGCCAGTATTATACTGTAAAATTTACAGTAACTGGCTGGAAACCCTGCTGCCAGTATTATACTGTAAAATCTACAGTAACTGGCTGGAAACCCTGCTGCCAGTATTATACTGTAAAATCTACAGCAACTGGCTGGCAACCCTGCTGCCAGTATTATACTGTAAAATCTACAGTAACTGGCTGGAAACCCGCTGCCATTATTATACTGTAAAATCTACAGCAACTGGCTGGCAACCCTGCTGCCAGTATTATACTGTAAAATCTACAGTAACTGGCTGGAAACCCTGCTGCCAGTATTATACTGTAAAATTTAAAATAATTTTTTAACAGTGTATATCATATATCTACCTCACAAATACCTTTTTGGGTTTTTTTTTGCTCCAACCCTGATAAAAACGCACGTACCTTTAGCTTTCTAGCAACCTGTAGACCTTGACACCTTGTTCAGGTGTGTTTGATTAGGGGTTGAGAAAAACTTTGCAGGCCTGTGGCTCTCTAGAGCCGACATTGGGTTATGTTTTCGTCTGTGTTTCTGTAGGACTTTAACAGCATGTTTACATGTCAATGATGTAATAAAAACGGAAAATATTTCCTTTTCGTTTTTTGGGTACAGAAGACATTGTCAAAATGATCCCGTTCAAATAGATCTGTGAAATCGACTAACACGGCTGTATTATGCATGCCCGGCCAGTAGTTGGCGACATCACTTTGTAAAGAACTATGTGCGTAGGTGCATTATTGAAAAATGTTATACGCATGTGCATGTCTTGACACAAATTTGCGTTTTTGCAGTTTACGCAGAGAAAATAACGGTATCTTTTTCAAAAGCTTGCATTTTCAGGGCCCCAAAGCGCCACTGTTGTGTAAATGAATGGCCAAAAGACATAAAAGTTTTCTGTTTTTAGTTGAAAATGGTATTGTGTAAATGACCCCTGAGTTGGTTTGTCTCTGTTGTTGTTCATTGTTCAAATGTTTGTTCATTGTTCATTGGTTTTCACTGTTTCTATCAGTTTCCTTTGTCTATGTTCATTAGTTCCCATGTTTTCCCCACTCATGTATCACCCCTGTTTAATTATATACCTGTTTCTTGCCTAGTGTTTTCCCATGTGCAGGGTAGACCAGGTACAGCTGGTACAGGGGTACATTTGAAACAACTTAAATAACTTGCGTGCGCAGCAAGTCTGATCTGTGATATTTGCTTTGCAAATGCATATTAGCGCCCTCTTCGATTGTGGGAAATTTGAAGTACATGCACTTCTCCAGTCCGAAGAAATCGGCGAAAGTGTTTTCACTTCACGTCACTTCCACATTGAATTGCTTCTCATCCTTACATGACTGTTAAAATTAACTTACATTTTCGTAAACAATCTGTGCTCTAAAAACTGACATATTGCATGACTTTGTGTCATGAAAGGTCATCGTCAATGTTCAAGGTGGTCAGCGGGGTGCAGTTGAGACACAATGTATCTATCTATCTATCTATCTATCTATCTATCTATCTATCTATCTATCTATCTATCTATCTATCTATCTATCTATCTATCTATCTATCTATCTATCTATCTATCTATCTATCTATCTATCTATATTGCATGCTGTTTAGTTGCACAATGTAAGATCACAAGTTAATAGATTTGATCTGTTTTATTATTGCTGTTTGCAATTGTTCAATGTTTTTTACTGTTACTCAATTTTTCTACTGTCACTATTAAAAGGATGTACTGAAATTAAATATTGTATCACTGTTTGCCATTACAGTGTTTTTCAAATGAAAATAGTTTTGGTGTGGTAACGAAAAAAGCAAAAAGTGTACCAAGTGTACCCGGTTGTATAGCCCTCAGTTTGTTCAATTCTTGGTCTTGTGTTGTTTATGCTGCTTTGTGTTTTTCCCTGTGATCTTCTTTATTTAAAATAAAATTGCTGCAATTAGATGCCCTTCTCGTTTTTGCCTGGCCTGCCGTGACATTGTCCAAATACCTTAGATTTAAAAACCTTGCTTTTTTTAAGCTAATGTGTCTAAGGTTAGCCCACAGCCACTTCACGAGTTCACACTTACAAATAATCACATAGAGTAATTGGTATGCATATTTGGCGTGCTGTCTGAGGAAAGGGATCCGAGCTCGGTATTTGGCCTGAGCCCGGAGTACTCCCCCCGTATTCTGGTTTAAGAAGTAACCAGACAAGTGTGAGGAGACGGGGTGGTGGAGGGATGCTGAAAACTGTCTAAAAGCATAGGTGAGATATATATATATAGAGGTCTCCGCTCATGCTGATTGGGTAGACATGTTGATTAATGACTGAAGGTTGGAGTGATGTGATGATTAGTTAGATCATTTGAACGTGTTCCTCCCGAACTTTGTTAATAAAACATCATTTGAAATGGACATAAAACAGAAAGATGATGAATAGTCCACAAAGCTTATATAAGGTGGAAAGTTGTGAAATAAAAGATAAAAAGGCATTCACATGTTTACCTCATTTTCTTTAGAAACAAGATTTCAAAAACAAACAAATATGAATAATAATGATATTTTTTGTTAAATGTGTTGAGAGGCTTTTTCAAAGTTATTACTAACTTACTTGGCCAGGGGGCAGTGTGACACTGCATACCGTTTCTTCAGAGTGCGATAGAAGAGAAAACTCTGCATTTTTAGTTTTTCAGAAAAAAAAAAACTCCATTATGATTTATAAGCTGTTTTCTTCATTAGGACCAAATCCAGGACTTTCCATAGACATTATGATTGTACAAACCATATATTCTATCCCCTAACCCTAAACACAAGCCTCACAGAAAGAAAAAAAAAGTATGATAAGATGCTTTCCTCACGGGCACTGAAATATGTCCCCTTCAGCTCAAAGATTTCTGGTATTGCCATCATTTTGGGGACAAATTGTGGTACACACACACACACACACACACACACACACACACAGGTTTGTTTTGCTATCTTAGTGAGGACATTGCATAGACTTCCATTTTATATCAGGTCAATGATTTTTTATATCACCAAACCCAACCCCTATTCCTAAACCTACCCATCACAGAAACATGTGACCATCACTAGATTTGAATAAAACTTATTTTGGTTGATTTATAAGCCCTTTTAACTAGTGAGGACCAGTCAAATGTCCTCACTTGTGGGTTGAGAAAGTATTTCACAAAATAAGTGAGGACATTAAGTCCTCACAAGCACTGTCAAAACAAGTACACACACAGAGAGAGAGAGAGAGAGAGAGAGAGAGAGAGAGAGAGAGAGAGAGAGAGAGAGAGAGAGGCTTGTTTTGGTATCAGTGAGGACATTCCATAGGCATAATGGTTTTTATACTGTACAAACTGTACATTCTATCCTCCTACACTAACCCTACCGAAACCTACCCATCACAGAAAATGTGGTTCTGCATTTTTACATTTTTAATAAATCTTTGTTTAGGATGTTTTTAAAGCTATTTTAAATATGAAGACTCATGAAATGTCCTCTGGGGATCTGGAAATGTGACCAAAAGCTATGTTTTACAGTAAAAAAATAATTTTGATTGTTGGTATTCAAATGTTCACATCCGGTGTGAATTGGACCACAGGAAAACATTGTTTTCCACATCTAAAATTTGCACAACGCATATTCACATTAGGTGTGAACAGGCCTAAAGACTGTCATTTTTAAATGCATCTGTTAAATTTAGTCCACTGTTGGGAGTTAACTAGCATATGGACAACCTCAAAGTTAACAGACATGGACAACATGCCACAAATATGCAATTTTAATTTGGAAGTATCTTTAAATGGTTTCTTCAGCAGACCCTTTCCTGATGTCACAAGTCTAGCTAACTCTATTAGCACAATGAATGCCAGTTGAGTCCCTGCAGTGACTCCAGCACCCTCAGTAAAGAGTGCAATCTGTCAGCATAAAGCCAATGCTTATCATCAAACAGCAGGAGGCAGAAGATGCTGTAAAATTGGGTTTGTTTTCTGTCCTTAACTTAACATCCTATATGTGAAGCCTATTCAGCAGGCACGACGGACCTGTTTAAAGGTTAATCACTGTATCTAATTACTTAAGCAAGAAGAGCAGGCCTCAGAAGAATAAGAGTGGAACTCAAAGGCTATGCCTTTTCCTTTCTAGAGCATACAAACTGGATTTGCCTCCAGATTGTACATTAGACCTCAAGTGGAAACCAAACAGTTCTAACAGTGGCTTCTAAATGCAACTAATGGTGTCCACACATCTTTTACCACAGATAAAACATTTATAAACTTACAATAAATTAATATGCATAAACAATGAGATCAATTTTATGGCAGCCCCCCAAATAAAATATACATTATGAATGCTTTGAACATCCTACTTAGGATGTGCAAGTCTTAAACTGAAATAGGTATTATTGAGGCATAAATGAGTGCTTTGTTGTAACAAATCGATAACTTATTATGATGTAATTTGAAGGCTTTACTTTCACATGCATTCAGACAGACCCTGTGAAGTTGAGCCAGCTTAAAAAAAACAAAAGAAGATCTAGATCCATCTATTGAATGGGCTGAGCCCTGTTACAAAATCTCTCTACTGGGCCCAGTGCTTTAAACCTGATGGGTCTTTCCATTTGAAAAAAGATTGAGGGTTTTAGAGTGCTTCCTCAGTTCAGTGAAAGAATGAATAGCCGAATGAACATGCTGTGGTTTAGATTAATTCATACAAGAAAATATCGTGTAAGGGATCCACTGCAGGCAAGTCTTGGAGAATCCAAGTGGACAAGATTTCTAATCGGCATGCACTGCTTCAAGTCAGCCGCCAATCGGTCTGTGCAGCACTGCATGAATTCGAACAAGCCTAATAAGATATGACTAAGCTATAAACATAAAACAAAATACCACACCATCCATGACATATTGACCCATGACCTCATTTGGATAAGCACAACTTTTTGCTCACGAATATAATTATTTTGTTGATGTAGTGAGGAAAAGAAGAGGATAGCTTTAACAAGTACTAAAAATTTTTTATATATTGTAATATATTTACCCCCCATTTCACAGACAAGGCTTAAGCTAGTCCTAGACTAAAATGGATGTTTGAGCTGTTCCTGGCTTAGGCAAGGCCTTGTCTGTGAAACCGGGCCTTAGTATAGGAGTAAAAAAGTTTCTTTCACATTCATTTGGCTTATGTGATGTGAGTTATTGAATCATTGTTCTCAACAACAAAGTACTAAAATTATGTGCATTATAGGTGTTACATCCACCAGCTGGGGTGTCCTTCATTTCCAGCAGAGGGTTTTCCTTCCATCTTTGCTATCGCACCATGGTCTGCATTTCCACTAACCCAGGGGTCTTCTTAATCAAACACACCTGATTCAGATCATCAGCTCATTAGTCTGGACTCCAATACCTCAAATAGATGTGTCAGACAAAGTAGACATGCAAAACGTGCAGTGCTTGGGGGGTTCAGGAATGTGTTTGGGAACCCTGCTCTAACCCATTGTCTGAACTCATTATGCCTGAATACTTACAGTTTTTTTTTTTCATTACCCTTGGTAATTCTGCCTACATAAGCCCTGTTTATTTAGCCATTCCTTGTGATGTCTTGTATGATGCTGCATTTATGCATATTCACAAATTATCTTAGGGCTGAAAGTAACTCCTAACTTGTAGATTTAGGAGAAACTCTTAAAAATAATGGGTGTGTCAGTCCTAAATGTTTGGTTTAAGAGAATTTCACAAAGCATTTTAGCACTAAAACTAGCTCCTACAGCTGTGAAAAGTTAGGGGTGGTCAAAATAACCCTAAATCGGCAATCTGCCTCAACAATCTGCCCACGCAATATTGAGTTAATAGGCAAAAGAGCCTATTAACTCCTTGCCTATTGACTATTGTACTTTTTCTTCATAAATGCAAAAAATATTTTGATTTATAGATTTTAATCATAAAAGGTTCATTATGTACAGGCAAGATGTCTTGAATGATCTCCCGTCAGACACAGCGAGAGCCCTCCCAGTCGTGCATCTGTTTTCTCCTTCATCATCCAGTGAGTACATGACCGAGATGTTCCCTTTTAGTCAGTCACATTCAACGTCACTTCAGAATGAATTGGGATCCCCACCAAAACGGCACTATCGCTGCCCCTTCCACTGCGTCCCAGAATTGTGTCCAGATCAGCTGGATCACCTCAGGGTGGAGTCGCCTCTCCCCTGGGAGCGTGGGTTGTCTTGAGATCTGCACGATTGAACTTGCCTGGGATGTGCATGACACGAAGAGATCTCAGATGGTTCTGATTCCAAAGGAGGAGATGGCGGGCGAGTTGACGGAAGCGTAAATCACCCTGATCTTTGATATACTCGACAGCTGCAGTGTTGTCCGTCCGAACCAGTATGTGCTTATCGTTTAGCAGTGATTTGAAGCAGTGCAGAGCAAGCCATACTGCTAGCAACTTGAGTCAATTGATGTGCCAATGCAGTCAAGATCCTGCACAGGAGCCCCAGACGCCGTATAAGTGAGGTCAGAGGGACTACTGACGTACAGATTCTCCACCCGGCCCTTCTCTGGGGGAAGACCAGCTCCCTCCGTCTCCGGGTGGCTGAGCAATTGTTCTCGAACTTTCTTGGGGTCCTTCATGCCAACAGCCCAGCATTCTACTAGAATAGCTTATTACAGAAATTCTATGGTGTTGTGACTCTTGTGCAGTATGCCCAAATTTATCAGCTTAGCCTGCAATGTATCATACAGTAGAGGTCTTCTCAGGTCCTAAGATCTGTACCCGACCTAAATCAGTTGTTACACAAACCTGATATGCATAGTTATTTTTTTTCAAACCATCTGGAACTGAATGTAACAGAGGCAGTGACGTCTGTACATGTTTGCAGCCCTGCATGCCAGCGGCAAGTGGTGACTTCTCCAACCTGGTATGACAAAGACGACAAATAACAAACACCACAGCAGGTGCAGATTTAAAAGTATGGCCATCTTCCTACCTTATTTGTAGATAAACATCATTCTCTGATCCATTCCTCTGCTCTTATCATTGTTAAGCTATTTTGAATGTCGCCTATACTTTGTGTATGTCAAAAAATATGGGAAAATATGTTGCCTGATAATCAGTTTCAGCACAGATGTGTTCAGTAATCATGTGAGCAGATGGTGAAAACACTGCCTAAAAAAATCACCCAATAATAGAGGGCGCAATAGAGACATTGACTTATATTTAAAAATAAAGCTTGAAAATTAAACATTGTTTCTCAGAATCTAAAAAGTTATGGAATATGGTATAAAAAATAAATACGACCATATAAATAAATATGGCTCTCCTACATGCCATCCCAGTGTGGCTTTTACTCTATTACTTTGATTGATACCGCTGAAGATTCGCAGGTTAGGAGGGGGCAGTGATGCTGGGTACAACTTAAAAGGTCCCATTGTCCAGTGACGTCCAGTGGAGGAGTTACAGACAGACTGGCTCTGCAATCTCAAATTGTATAATCTTATTAAACTGCGTGTCCTGAACTGACCTTTCTTTAGCACACTTTTCATCTTAAGTCACCGCGGAGTTTTAACGGACACCACATCGCTCATGGTCCAAGAGAAACTGAGAAAATAACATAACACAGCACTGTCTACTCCACAGATTTCCAAGTTTCTCACATTTTTTAATTTAATTACATTTTTTATTTTTATTTTGTTTTATTTATTTATTTATTATTTTTTGCAAGTCAAGATATGTATTCCACGTGTGACAGAAAGCCCTATCCGATTTAGTAAGGATGTACCACAGCCGTTGCAATTTTATGTGGGGTTCTCCACTTGCGTTTTGCTTTTGCGGTATTAACATTGATGAATTGTTCATTTTAATGAAATTGATTTATTATTAATATTCCTGAAAATTGACATTCCGACTGCCTATTCTGCCTGAAAACCTTGATTAACTTGTTATTAGCTTGTTCAGGTGTGATTGGGGTTTAAACTAAACTTTGCAGGACAGTGGAACTCGAGGGCCAGATTTGAAGAACCCTATTGTCACGGAGTCAGTTACCACGCCTATCACATCGTCACCACCAGATCCACCCACTCGATCACCTTCACCTGAATTCTAAGCGCCTGCACCTGTCCTTCATCACCAGCACTCACCATGAGTACACACCTCACAGCCAGTTCAGCATCTGGTCTCCTGTTTCAATGACACTACAGACTTACCCGCCTCTACCTACCTGCATTCTGCCCGTCTTCTCATCTGTTCCTGTTATCCTCGTCTGTGTGTCCATCGTCTCCAGCATCCCATGTTCTCCAGTCTTGGCATTGCAATTCCATCCACCTGAAACGCAGAACATTTCCCTTCACCGTCACAGCTAAGTCACCATATTAACGTCAGAGACTGTTTGACTCACCTGCATCAGCTTGTATTACTGTTGTTTGCAAATAAAAGACTTAATACTTACAATCATTCCCTGTCTGTGTCTGACACCTATGCTGTAATGGCTTCGTAAGCTGTTCTGTTCTTCAGATTTCATTGCTGAGATTACTACCAAAAGATCTGTTTCTCCTCAGTGTAAAGTTACAGTTAGATGTCGGTCTCAATCCAGCACCTCTTTCTTATCACAGTTTGCTCACATTTTACCCAGGCAAAATCTGGCACCTTCTCCAGGCCCAAAGCTTAAAGCTTCTGCCAGGTCTTTCCACCCCGGGGTGAACATCACAAATCTCCACTTTCTGCACCAGAGGGGTCCACATGATTTCTTGTTAAGTATAAAACTGGGGCAAGAAAAGACCATTTTTTTATTGTTTGCTTGAAACATTACATTCAGAGTTGCTTTCTCCAACATAGGAAAAACTTCTTACCTGCATTTTTGCAAAACTCCACACACAGTTCACTGCAAATTCCAGCTGAAATGAACACTAGTGACAGTAAAACACCAACTTCTATTCTTTTCACACAAATTATGATTATAGGTTATATATTTTATAGTTAGATTGATAGACTTATTTTGGCACAGTTACTTGAACAATAATATGTTATCAATTGACCTGACTTGTCTTATGACCTCATTACACTTTTACGATATAGTGCATGATTTTGTGCACCATAATTTTGGCTTTTCAGTAAACTTGCTCAGTAGCTCACCTGGTACAGCATTGCACTTTTGTTGCAGAGCATTCAGGTACGAGACCTGTGAAATATGTGTTACAATGAAAGAGTTCAAAGACTTAAAATGTCATAGTTTGACAAATGTTTATATCTTGTATTTCCTTTTGTTAACACTAGGTTAGGTTTAGTGTTGTAGGAGGTACATTATTTTCAAATGTGAACAAGACAATTCGAGCACAAATCATTGGACATTTCATTTCTGAACTCCTGTGATATTTACAACAATCAAAGTAATAAAACATTGGCAAATTTCACTTTGAAAGATTCACAAACTGTTCGAGAAGGAACATAATATAATTATGTAGGAATGTTGCCACATGCTTGTTTTTCCAAAGAGCCTGGGTTGGCTTTCTCAGGCATAGAATGTGACCAAACGTCTTGTTTCAAATTGTTTGAAATCTCCAGTTTGATTAAACAAGAGGGTTAACCATTAGACCATTCTTGGCTATTGGTAGGCCTAAACATGTGAAGGGAGAATGTAACTTTCGTATCAAGACCATAATAGCTTGAATAGTAGGCATTGAACATGCCAGAGAGAGAAGGACTATGTTTTCAGAATTAAAATCTGTGCTTTAGCTGCAGGCCATTAAAATGCTTGAATGTGAGGAGGATCGCTGTATCCCCCCTCCTCTCATTCAGTCTCACTAACCTTAGGTTGTTTCCCCAGTTGGACTGTCCTCATTTAGAGATTATTACTGCAGCTAGAATGGTTTAAAATCCCTTAATGACTTCATACAACTATTGCATTGTCCCTTTGTTTTTGTTTTTTCTGTTGGAGATCTGCGAGCTATCAAATACACAACACAGCTAACGAGACAGTACTAATAACTTTATTTTGATAATATTTTGTATGTAATTATCTTGTAATCCCTCAAGGTGAAATCAGATACATTGATGATATCTTGAATTAGTGAATGTTGTGGTCTATTGTAAACATTTAGACTATTAACCAGCTGAACATGATTTCATGGTAGAAATAAACTGATAATATAAATCAAGCTCTTGATATTGATAATATAATTCTATTAAGATTAAATTGAATAATCAAAATGCATAAAAATGCCACCAAATTGAAAAAAAATCCCCTCAAGATAAGGGGGGAAATAAATTAAATGAAGGTGAAATGTGAAAATAAATGAAAAGTGTCTTTGTGGCATTACATTTAGATCTTTTCACATTGTTTCACATGTTTTTTTTTTGTTTTTTGTAGCATTGAATATTATAACCAGACATTTCTGTTGAGCTTATGAATGCAATGACTATTTTATAATAGTCATTGCTGAAAACAAGAGTTTTGTTCAGTACAAAATCTCACTGAATGAATTCTGAACTCTCTCAAATTTTCTCATCTTAAACAACAAATTGCAGAATCAGTGTAAGAAAGAGATTAATTTTGCAGTGTTAACATCTTCATGAACCATTTCAGGAATAGGGAATGTTCTTCGCTCACTTTCTCTTCATAATTTATTTCCGGTTATAACAATCATTTTGTTTTTCATGTTACTAAAATAACCAATGTGAAGTCTTGATTTTATAAAGCTTAAAAAGGAATACACTAATTCTTAGCTTTGTTGCCTTTGTAGCCAGAATATGATGTGCCATTTCCCCAAACACAAAACATTTCTTTATGTATTTTTTTAAATCAACATTAATAGTCATTATTACAATGTCAAGAGGAAATATAGCTGCAAGCAACGATGACAGACCCAAGCCCTGTGCCACCACCACTTTGGCTTTGGGACAACTGTGCACGGTGGCCAATGTGCATTTAAATCAGGTAAATGTAAAAGAATTTCATCAAAATTGTTTGAATACGCCTCATTTGTTGCAGCCAGCTGGTACCACTATGAGCAAGAACCATAACAGCCACATCCACGAGATCATTTAAAAGTTATTTGGCATTTAGTATGAATATGTTTGCCTTACTGTTATCTCTAAGCTAGTGTGCACCAAAACAGTAACAAAATTCACATTTAGAAGATAGAAGCACTTCCGCCAATATGGATTAATGATTTTTATGACATCACCCTGCACTTCTCAGATTTTCTGTCCAATCAAATGCTCTCTAGAATCTAAAGCGCACCGCCCCTACTTTATACATAGACACTGAAGAAAATCGGTCACTTGTCCTACATGGTGAACGGCACATGAGTCAGTGCAGACTGCAAAAAGTAAGGGACACAATGAAAATTTTGCACAAAATTATATATTTTAAAACAATATGGAGGAGATTAGGAGGAGAAACAGTATAAGGCACTTCAGTGGGCCTTTAGATGAATTTAGAGAAATTTAGTGCTGTTATACATCACTTTCAAATTAATGTGAAGTTATCATTTGCAGCTCAAAAAGTCCATATATATATATATATATATATATATATATATATATATATATATATATATATATATATATATATATATATATTTTTTTTTTTTTTTTATTAATCTTATTATTAAACAAATTATGTAAACCAATGTTGTCACTACAGTACGAATTAACTGGTTCTATGCCTTTATTTGTCATTAAAACTAATAGAAACAGATCCTCAGAAAGGGAGCCTATCCCTTTGTCATGTCAGTCCTGGAGTGCCGCTGTCCTGCAGAGCTAATCAAAACACTAATCAAACACAGCTGAACAAGCTAATCAATGTTTTCAGGATTACTAAAGTTGCTACCCAATTCAGAAGCTGCATCCATCAAAGGATATTGGCCACATTTGAAGGAGCCTTTGAAATGGGACAGCCTTCGTCACTCTGCGAATTGGCCTTCGAAAGATGAAGCCTCTGAATTGGGACTCAGCCTAAGGCTACAGGGTGGTGAGTTTATTTTTTCAGGGTTGGAGCTAAACTCTGCAGTACAGCGGCACTCCAGGACCAACTTTGCCTATCTCTTTGTTAAACACTAAAGCATCAAAAGCATAAAATAGACTGACACACATACACACACAGAAACCAGAAACCATTTTAAACATGCAAAAATATTAAAATCTAAATTGTGTCAGAAAGTAGTCTTTAAAAACAGGTATATGCTAGTATCTAGTGTTTACACTATGTATTATATTCTATTTTATTTCTTTCTTTCAACCAGATAGCATGAAATCTGTAAAATGTTTTTTTTCCATGTTATTTATCTTATATAGAAATAAAGGGTATATAATTTATTATTCAGAAGATATAGGACTCTTACAGTTTCCCTTTTTGTCATTAATTTAACCCTCAGCATGGCATCGCCATTCAAAATATCCAATATCCGTTTGCAATTTAGCATCTTCATTGTATTGGCATCAAGTTGAGAAAGATTGGTGTGAATCATATGAAGCAGTAGTTAAACATTCAAACAAAAATAGCTGACTTCCTGCTGGTCTGAGCTAATGGCTGTAAATAAAAAAGTAGTCCAGCTCGATGAGAACAAGATATAAGTTTGTGACACTGTGACTTTTTTCAGTCACATCCATGAGATCGTCCTACTACAACGAACATACAGTTGAAGGCTTGGACCATAATAATTGACAAAAATAGCTTTTGTTTAAATAGTTATGATAGATTTACATTTACATTTAATAATTTGGCAGATGCTTTTATCCAAAGCAACTTACAAGTGAGGAAAACAAACACACAATTCTTCATGAAGAAGCAAATAGACACAGGAAGTGCTCACAATACAAGTTTCATACATTGCTCAGAGTAACATAAGTTAGAGTAGGAACGGAAATTTTTAGAAGTTTTTTTGTTTGTTTGTTTTTATGAAGGGGTTAAGTGCTCATGAAAGAGATGGGTTTTCAGCTGGGTTTTCTTGAATATTGCCAGGGATTCTACATTCCAGATGAAGGTAGGGAGATCATTTCACCAGCAGGGAACAGTTAATGAGAATATTCTGGAGAGTGATTTTGTGCCTCTCTGTGACAGTACCACAAGCCTTCGTTCCTTTAGTGATCGCAGGCTTCTGGTGGGGACGTAGACTTGTGACAGTGTGTGGAGGTAGGAAGGTGCAGAGCCTTTTGGTGGATCTGTAAGCAAGAGTCAACGCCTTGAACTTGATGCGAGCAGCAAGGGTTAGCCAGTGCAGAGAGATGAAGAGGGACGTGACGTGGGCTCTCTTGGGCTCATTGAAGACAAGACGTGCAGCAGCGTTCTGGATCATTTGAAGAGGTTTGATTGCACTTGACGGCAGTCCAGCCAGAAGAGCATTGCAGTAATCAAGCCTTGAAATGACCAGGGCCTGGACGAGAAGTTGTGTTGCATGCTCAGTCAGAAAGGGCCTGATTTTTGTGATGTTGTGTAGTGCAAATCTGCATGACCGAGCTGTCTTTGAGATGTGGTCTCTGAAGGTCAGTTGGTCATCGAAGATAATTCCAAGATTTCGGGCTGAATTTGATGGGGTAATTGCGGATTTACCTAGCTGGACGTTGAAATCATGTTGTAGAGTTGGAGTGGCAGGAAAGACTAAAAGCTCAGTCCTTGACAGGTTGAGCTGCAGGTGATGTTCTTCCATCCACGTCGAGACGTACGCCAGACAGCTTGAGATCTGTGGGATTACTGTGGAACCATCTGGTTGGAAGGACAGGTAGAGCTGTGTGTCATCAGCATAGCAATGGTAGGACAAACCATGTGTCTGTATGATGGGACCCAGTGATGTAGTGTAAATGGAGAACAGGAGGGGTCCAAGAACTTAACCGAGTGGATTATTGTGACGCGAGAGCACCTTTGCTCTTGCACAGAACTGGACAGGTGCTCTCAAAAATACAGCGCTCTCTTATGAACTGCCGCTCCTTTCACTCCAATATTGCGTGTACGCGCTCAAACTGTGTCCTGTGCACTCGCAAATCTCTCCATACTCTTGCACTAGAAATTAATTTGCTTCTGGAGGCACCTGTGGCTGAATCTCACTAGCATCAAGGATAAAGACAGAGTGTTCTTACTTGACCACGGGTGTCACCTTCTGGCCTGTTTGGTGATTTTTCACCTTTTGAATCAGAGGAAGCTTTTGTGGAATTCCGTCCTTGCAGCATCCCACGCAAGACCACAAGACTAATTTATCTAAAAAGAAAAAGTCCTAATGGTCTTGCGTCCAGTCCTGTGGGGATAGCCCCCCTTTGGACGAGGTGTGTATTGCATTTTAAACCCACCCCTTCTCAATATCCTCACGTAAACCCTCCTTCCCCTCCACCTCTGGTGCTTTGGGGGGAAGTGTTTTCAAGTGAAATGTTAGATGTCTCGTTGATTGCTGTCACACACCAGGACGTGGAATATCTAACATCCCCTCAAGGGGAAGTATTAAAGTTAAAGCCCACTTCAGAAAACTTGGCAGTGTTGAAACTACTGCCAGGGTTTTTGCGTGGGTCCTAAAGACAGTATAAACAAGATACAGAATCCAATTTATTCGTCGTCCCCTGCATTTCAACGGTGTGGTCTCCACTACTGTGAAGCCTAGTGCAAGTGACTTTACTGTCTCAAGAGCTACAATCTCTTTTGAAGAAAGGGGCCATAGTGCATGTTTCCCCTCTAGAGAGAGAGAGAGTCAGGTTACTACAACAAATACGTCCTAGTTACAAAAAAGGGCTGGGGACTGCGTCCAATCTTACATCTTCGAGACTTAAACCATTCAGTCAAAGCTCTCAAGTTCAACATGTTAACTGGAAAGATGATCATGTCGCAAATTCAACATCACAATTGGTTCGCCACAATCGATCTCAAGAACGCATATTTTCACATGTTGCCACAACACAGGAAGTTCTTGAGGTTCTCTTTCGGGAGCGAAGCTTACCAATATCGGGTTCTTCCATTCGGCCTAGCCCTATCACCCTGCACATACACAAAATGCATGGATACAACAACACGACACATGTCCCTGTCCCTCCAGCTGAGATGAAGGAAAAGTTTTACATCCCTTACTTCATCATAATAAAGAAAGGCGGTGGGATGCGGCCAATCTTGCATAAGCTCCTGTTCAAAATGCAGCTGCAGAAATACTTTTTGACATGCGTTCAATGTTAAGATTGTTTTGCAGAGATAGACCTGAAGATTTCTCCCCTGGTACCGACCGTTTCTACAGTTTGGCTTCGAGGGACGTGCTGTCTCTGTCACCTCACATCTTCACAAAAGTCGCGAAGGCTGCCCTTGCATTTTAAACTCTCAATCTCCATGGCTAATTCTAATTCTGGCTATTTCTAACGCACTCTTGAGATCTTTCGAAGTCCCAGTGGCTGGTTCCTCTGTGCACACAATAGAAACCAGGCTCCTGTGTGCACACAGAAACCAGCCACTGGGACTTCGGGTCTGGGAAAACAGCAAGATCTCACTGGTGCAGAGTATATTTTTTCTTGGAATGAAGTTAGACTCATCGTGACAGTGAGTCTCACAGCAAAATACATTTAGCTGGAGCTGAACTGCCTAAATTAATTCAGGCATAAACCTGTAGTCCCACTGAAATAATTTCAGAGGCTGCTGGAGCATAAGACTTGGCTGCAGTTACTCTGCTTGGGTTGGTGTATATGAGATTGTGTAAGTACTTGAGATGGGCATGGTGGCCTGACACGCATTGTGTGACCATCACATCGATCTGTTGCCCAATTCAGTTCTTGGACAGACCTTGCATTTCTAAAGGCAAAGGTTCTCTTAGAACAAGTGTCCAGGCATGTTGTGGTTAGTCAGGCTGGGGCTCTGTATGGCATGGGCACAAAGTTTTGGGGTCCTGGCATATATAAATATGCAAGGCGGTTTACGTTCACGTCGCAAGCACGTCGCAACTCACCTGCCACCTGAAGTCTGACTGAAGTCAATGCTGAACACTCATATCCCAGGTGAACTCAGTCGCACAGTGGATGCGCTTTCTTGACGAGTGATGCTTCATGGAGAGTGGACAATCCATCCTCATGTGGTCAAGCTGATATGAAGTCAATCTGGCAAAGCACAGGTGGACCTGTTCGCTTCCCAGGGATCATCACATCACCCACGGTGGTATCTCTGATCGAGGCCCCTCTTGGCATGAACGTGCTGGCACACAGTACAGACATTGTACAAAGTCAGGGAGGACTAAGAACAGGTCTCGGTTGTGCAGTACTGGCCCATCCGGACTTGGGTCTCAGAGCTCATGCTCCTTACGACAGTTTGCACAATTTGGCACTTGCGCCCAGACTTCTGGAACGTGGCACGTTTTGGCACGTCTGGCCAAAGTGGACTATCACCTGTAGTGATAAACACTATCACTCAAGCCAGAGCTCCCGCTATAAGGTGGCTGTATGAAGTGGCACCTTTTCACAAACTGGAGTTCTTCCCAAGGTGAAGACCCACAGAGAAGCAAAGTCAGGTCAATACTTTCCTTCTTGCACAAGAGGTTGGAGATTCGGCTGTCCCCCTCCACATCCACTCCCGCCACCTCTCCAACATACTTTCATGTGATCTTGAGACTCTGGCCAGGCTACGTGCACAAAGATCCCACTACTCCATTTTGGGACCAGGTGGTGAACTTGCAAGTGCTCCTTCGTGATGAGGCAGACTCAGCTTATTGTTGCTCAGTCTGGTATGTACCCTGCATGTTTACTGCAACTGCACGTATAGGTAGCTGAGTTTGGAGAAGGAATTCACTTCTAGGCCTCTTAATTGTAGCATGTAGCATTTTCATCACTACTGACACAACACTGAACTACCAGCTGAAATGGCCAGGACACTGTCTTGGCTCCTCAGCACAAACCTGAATGAGTGGATGGAATAGCAGTTTCGGGTAGGTATAGCAGTGAGCCAGGTTTTTTTTTGTCAGAATACGTCAGAGAGCAAAATAATGAACATGAACTGATTTATTATGGCAAGTATGTGAATTTGAACATCAGATGGGGGATCCAACCACTAATATGCACGTTAATCAATATATGTTTGTATGTACAGTAACTTCCAGGGACAGTGAAGGATGCTTGAGGACTGCAGTGGACTTTTAGGGGCATCAGATGGGCCTCCTCAGTCAGAATCCAGGGGGGTTAAAGACTTTAAAAGGGGTTAAAGGAAATAGTAGTTAGTATGAGCATTTGGAATGGTGTTGAGCAAGCAAGCAGTCATGGAGATGCAAGAGGACAAGAGGCATGTGAGAGGCACGAAATTATGGAGTAATATCCTTGCTTTAATGAGTTTCTGCCATGTCTTGATCAGATAAAAGTGGAACATATGAATTGTGCTGGTATTTTGGTGTGGTTTCCCTGTAACAGACAAAGAGCAGCAATCTAATAACAGCAAACACTATTACACATCACTACTTTAGCACTCTTACATATGACACATTATCACAGCATTGATATCCAAACTATTGAATTGCACATTGAATTAGCATCAAGCCGTAACAGTACACCGCCGATAACTGTCACAACATAACAAAGAGCAAAGATCAGAAAACTCTAGAATTTCTATACTCACTCACATAAGACACACAGAAGCACAGTGCGCTTGATCTGAGGCTTGTAACCCATGTTATTCGTCTTCCTCAGTGCCCATGCATACGACAAACTGAAATCTGCAGAGGCTGATGCAATTCGCTCCGTGATGAATTGCTTTGCTTCTCAGCTTATGTGTGCATCCATACATATTAATGAAGTAAAGGATTCACTAATATTTTACATTTCAGTATTTGTAAATATGTAATACAGCTTACGCTTTGGATGATGTCAGTACATTCATATTGTAGATTTAAGCATCTACCCAAACATACAAAAAAGTATGTTTTTGTTTTCTACATACGAATACCTCTGTAACAATGAGACAAGGCTGGCAATGCTATATTTCTGAAATTTGAAATGTTTGAAACCATTTTAGCAAGCTTGTACATGCTAAGTGTACAAGCTTAGCATACTTTGGCTGATTAGCGAGCTGACTTGGTTTATAAACTTTGCAAATTGACAATTTTTTTGACAATATTTTAATATTTTATTTATGCTAACACATATAAAGCATGATGTTATTACACATGAAAAGATCAAATGAAGAAAAGTCTTTTTTTAGACATTATGGTTCAAGTTTGAATTAGGTGGCAAATTCTCAGTGAAGTACTGTCAGCCTGTTGTTGTTTTATTGTATACTTTTTGAGTTTTAAAATTGAAGATGACATAAGAGAACATGCTGGATTATTTTGTGGTCTTGTCCTGTATATGACACAGTATGTGTCATGATCCATGTAGCTCAGACTGCATAGAAACTCATTTGGGTTTGGTGAGAAGAGATATTCAAGACATATGTATCTACTCTTTTGCACCTGTCCTGAATCTGTCATTGGTTTAAATCAGTTCATCCAGAGTTCCCAGACCCAACAGCATGGTATCAGCTGCAGTGTGGGTTACAGAAGGGTCAGACACTTTTTGGCAGCAGTAAACAGGGCTGATTAACACAATGGATAATATTCCAAAGGTGACTAGATGGAAGCATACAGACGCTAGCAAATATTTGTTTCCAAATAACATCAAAAGAATCAGGTTTCATGTACAGCAATAATGTGGTAACCATCCAACCCTTCAGTCTGAAAAAATGTGTTAGGCAAAGATTAATCCCTTGTCAACTTCTTCACTGATCTGATCTGTGGTTCATAATGAGTGCACTGATGTTGAGTATCAGATTTATACTTGCTTAAATTTTTATGCCCTCTTATACCAAGGTCTGTCATTGATACATTTACACTGATGTGTCTCCTGAGGTAAACTAAAAATTTCAGCAGTCATTAACAAAAGTTATAATAATCAGATCAGAGAAAAATGTGACACACTTCAAGAGCAAATAGGGTAGTTATGGATTTTGAATGATTAATACTGTTGAGTTATTCTGTTTTTGCATTTGATGTGTTTTGATAAAGTTCAAGATATGTATCTGTTTGTTTTTTGTGTGAGTGAATAGAGTAAGCTGCACAGCTGCAGAAATCTACCTCTGTCCACTTCCTTTATCATGCCTATATACATATATTGCTCTATGTGTGTCCTCCACATTGCATAAATGACCTCTACGTGCTTCCTTTATGCACTTTGGTCGGGAGCAGTCCTTTACCTAGCATTGGGCACATGCTCCTGTCTGTCAAGCCAGACTTGGTTCAATTGGATGCTTCTGCAGAGGTCAGGTATGGATGCCCTTCCCATAAGTGCATCTCTAACATGAGATGATGAAAGAGAACTGTATGCAAGTGAATATCTAAAATCATGCAGTGTGTTTCCCCTGAATAAAAGATTTTTATTTTTTCAGGTTAGTTGTTTGTTCACTGAGCAACAATAATCTTAATACTTGCCTTAGCAAACACCACTTATATTTTACCACAAATATTTTCACCCCTGACCTTTAGAAAGTTGATTTCATGGCTCAACATGACTGTCATTGTGGCACCAGGTGCAGAAAAACATGAGCATTGATTAATGTCCAGCAGTGTGTAGCACAACATTAGAACAACGTTCATCCATTATAGATAAGCTCACCTCGTCACATTACCCCTATCTCATGTGCTGTGTCTGGCCATACATATTTAACACACAGGTTGTCTGTCACACATATGTCTACACCCAAACCCGAATCATGGCCCAAAATGTTAACAATACTAGAGTTACAACAGGTCTTGAAAAAGTCAAGAAGGGCAGTTTATGAAAGCCAGTTTTAAAGTCCCCATAAAATTAAAATGTAAGTTGGCTTTTAGTGTAAGCAAGTGTGCTCCAAGACAATCCCAAAATTCTCATTCAAGAGATATAAGCATTCAAAACTTACAGTCTCTCACTTCCACCAATATGGATCATTCAGCTTCTCATCAGATATTCTGTCCAATCACATTGTAACGCTCAGACACAGGGGTTGAAAGCGAAACAGGGATTTATTAACAGAAGATTCAACAAACACAGGTAAACGGTAAGGTATGGTGATTCAGTTCTGGATTCTGTCGGTAACTTAGCTGGGTGAATAAAGTCTCTCTTTTCCGGGTTGCAGGTTGATGGAGTTCAGTCCAGCGGTCCGGGTACACGCCTGACGAAGGATGACGGGAAAGTCCGAAGAACAAGTTCATAGAAGGCAGGTAAGTCTAGCAGGTAAGTCCGAGTCGTAAAGACGAGATCAGACAACTGGCAGAGTGCGTGAGTGAGCTTTATAGGACGTGGTGGTGATATGGGACAGGTGCAGGTGATTAGTATTCAGGTGATTGTGAGCGTGTGGGTGGAGTTGTGCGAGTGAGCGATGTTGACGGTGTGACACACATGTTCTCTAGAATCTGAAGCATCCCAGCCCCTGCACTATGAATAGACGCTAAATAATCGGGGCAAATGAAGCCCAGTTTTGCATTTGTTTCAAGCAAACCACTGCAACTGGATAACTGATTTATCCAAAAAAAAAAAAAAAAAAAAAAACAGCAAGAATTTATAATTATGAATATAAATACTATTATAGATATGAACAGCTTCTGCTCTATTGTCTATAATTCTCTCAAAACGTAATCCCGGACTTTTCTTGATATTACCAACATAGAGAAAACTACACAAGAGTGAATCTATGGTACAAAAGTTATATGTATTATCTACGCACCCCGGGTATTTGTCAGTCTCCTCCTGTGGGATGGGGCACCACAACGCAAATTAAAACATTTCCTACAGGACGTCATTTCGTGAGAGTGCAGAGCAGTCCTCATCTCCTGAACTATCAGGTGAGCTCATCATGGGCCTTGCTGCAGGGCAGTGGTGGGCAATAATGGAGGTTGCTTAACCCTTCTCTGAGGAGCCTGAGTATGGGGACCCTATTTCATGACAGTGGTGTGGAACAGTGGTGGAAGGAGAAACTTCATCCCACACATCCCTGGTCTTCAGTGATACATCAGAGAATCCTCAGTCTCCACACTCAGGCTTCTCAGATGCAGTGGAGGCAGAAGAACGGAGTAACTGTGGTTACGGGGTATGAGGAAGTTAAGAGGAGAGACCTCACCTCATCTCCGTTCTTCAGTGATGCATCTGAGAAGACGTTTCCTCAGGATTCCCAGATGCAACACTGAAGACCAAGAAGCGCAGAGGCAGAACAAGACACAGGGGGCACCCGTGCCTGACAAGTCCACACAAGGAGGCCCACCAGATCCCAACAGGAAGCACCTGTGCCTGTCTGTTCTAATATGGGGAAACTATATGGTGTTCAGGGATGCATCTGAAAAGGCCATGCACTCAGGCTTCCCAGATGCATCACTGAAGATCAGGGAGCAGCGAAAAAGCAGAGGTAGAAAAAGCCACAAGGAGCACCTGTGGGAACAAGATTCCTTTTTTGTGCACTGCCACTGCAGTGCATCACTTGATACTGCCGCTGCAGTGCTTCCCTTAATACTGCTGCTGCAGTGCTTCACTTCACTTGATACTGCTGCTGCAGTGCTCTGCCAATTTGATACTGCCACTCCAGTGCTTTGCTTCACTTGATACTGCCACTGCAGTGCATCACTTGATACTGCCGCTGCAGTGCTTCACTTGATACTGCCGCTGCAGTGCTTCACTTGATACTGCTGCTGCAGTGCTTCACTTCACTTGATACTGCTGCTGCAGTGCTCTGCCAATTTGATACTGCCACTGCAGTGCATCACTTGATACTGCCACTGCAGTGCATCACTTGATACTGCCGCTGCAGTGCTTCACTTGATACTGCTGCTACAGTGCTTCACTTCACTTGATACTGCTGCTGCAGTGCTCTGCCAATTTGATACTGCCACTGCAGTGCATCACTTGATACTGCCGCTACAGTGCTTCACTTGATACTGCTGCTGCAGTGCTTCACTTCACTTGATACTGCTGCTGCAGTGCTCTGCCAATTTGATACTGCCACTCCAGTGCTTTGCTTCACTTGATACTGCCGCTACAGTGCTTCACTTGATACTGCTGCTGCAGTGCTTCACTTCACTTGATACTGCTGCTGCAGTGCTCTGCCAATTTGATACTGCCACTCCAGTGCTTTGCTTCACTTGATACTGCCACTGCAGTGCATCACTTGATACTGCCGCTGCAGTGCTTCACTTGATACTGCCGCTGCAGTGCTTCACTTGATACTGCTGCTGCAGTGCTTCACTTCACTTGATACTGCTGCTGCAGTGCTCTGCCAATTTGATACTGCCACTGCAGTGCATCACTTGATACTGCCACTGCAGTGCATCACTTGATACTGCCGCTGCAGTGCTTCACTTGATACTGCTGCTACAGTGCTTCACTTCACTTGATACTGCTGCTGCAGTGCTCTGCCAATTTGATACTGCCACTGCAGTGCATCACTTGATACTGCCGCTGCAGTGCTTCACTTGATACTGCTGCTGCAGTGCTCTGCCAATTTGATACTGCCACTCCAGTGCTTTGCTTCACTTGATACTGTCACTGCAGTGCATCACTTGATACTGCCGCTGCAGTGCTTCACTTGATACTGCTGCTACAGTGCTTCACTTCACTTAATAATGCCGTTGCATTGCCCCACTTGATCCCTTGCTGCAGCGCATCACTTAATTTAAAACTGCCGCAGGGGATCTTCTGGACTACTGAGTGGAAAGTTGGCAAATAATTATTAAATTAAATTAAAATCCAATAATTATCGCTTGCTGTCTGATTCTGCATTTGTTTTTGGGAGGTAATCGGAGCTCGAGTAGAATATCCTCTCTGAGCCTCTCAACAGCAGACAGCAAGTCAAATATGTTTACTACTTACGCTAAGATTAAATGGGCACATGAACTACTGAAGTGAAGTTAATAAACGTAATTTCGGAAGGAGTTCCTTCCATCTAATCTTCCAGTTAATACAAAGGCATAAAACCAGCATCTTACCTCCTTCCTGTCGTTTGTTTTTTTCGCCGTTCCTCCTCCTCCTTTTTGAACAATTTTATCTGTTATAGGGGAGTAATCGGAGCTAGAGTAGAATATCCTCTCCGAGCCCCTCAATAGCAGACAGCTGTCACACCGTGATGAGGACAGACCAGGCAAGACAGGCTTCGAAGAATACGATGAGTTTAATGAAGAAATGAATACACGGAAACACACGCATGTAACGTTAATGATCGACAAAGACAAGACTGAAACAGAGGGCAGATATACAGATCGCACATGAGGATAATTGGGATGACACAGGTGTAAGACATGACTGATAAACGAACACAGGTGTAGACGATGAACTAATGAAGACAAGGGATCAAAACAAAGAGCACATGACTAGACTGACAGGACAGATCGAAAGGAAAACAAAGAACATGTGACACAGACAGACATGAATGTGACATTACTCCCCCCTCCCGGAAGGCGCGACCTCGCGCCGTGAAGGAACAGATCCGGGAGGGGGGGTGGGCACCCTGGAGGCCGTGGTCAGGGTTAGGCAGTTCGGGTGGCCTCCAGGGTGTCTCCTGGACCTGCCGGGGGGTCAGGCGGCCATGGAGGAGTCCGGGGCAGGGTCCTGGCGGGTGCCAGGAGGTCGGGAGGCCAAGGTGGAGTCCGGGGCATGGTCCTGGCAGGTGCCAGGAGGTCAGGCGGCCAAGGTGGAGTCCGGGGCATGGTCCTGGCGGGTGCCAGGAGGTCAGGCGGCCAAGGTGGAGTCCGGGGCATGGTCCTGGCGGGTGCCAGGAGGTCAGGCGGCCAAGGTGGAGTCCAGGGCATGGCCTCCTTCCCTCTGGCTGCCGCAGGCAGGGATACTGGGCGCCCCCCCAAAATTTTCAGGGGGGAAATCCCCCGTTTCGGTGGGCCGGATGGCACCGGCTCTGGCGGAGGCAGGTCAGGCCCAGGCTCTGGCGGTGGCAGGACAGGCGCCGGCTCAGGAAGGTCTGGGAGGTCTGGGAGGTCTGGGAGGTCTGGGAGGTCTGGAAGGTCGGGGAGCCCGGGAGGCTCTGGAGGGTCAGGGAGCCCGGGAGGCTCTGGAGGGTCAGGGAGCCCGGGAGGCTCTGGAGGGTCAGGGAGCCCGGGAGGCTCTGGAGGGTCAGGGAGCTCAGGCGGCTCAGGGGGCTCAGGCGGCTCAGGGAACTCCGGCGGCTCAGGGAACTCCGGCGGCTCAGGGAACTCCGGCGGCTCAGGGAACTCCGGCGGCTCAGGTAACTCCGGCGGCTCAGGGAACTCCGGCGGCTCAGGGAAGTTTGGGGGCTCGGGCCAGTCCGGGAGTTCGGGCAAGTCCGGGAGCTCGGCCCAGTCCGGGAGCGCTGGAGCGGGCTCGCGGTGCGCTGGAGCGGGCTCGTGGTCAGGACAGAGGAGATCCGGCAGCTCCTCGTCGTCACTTACGGACGGGCAAGATGGGCCGACAGGAAACGCACCGCTGAAGAGAGATGCGGGGGGAGCCGGAGAAAGATGGGCTGGCGGAGCGGGTGTTTTGGATGGGACTGGACGCGGAACACACCCTTCCACCTCGGACCCAGATCCATTCAACTCTAGGATCATCTTGATGAGATCTACTAGGTTGAAGGTACTCATGGAATCGCGAGGGCGAGTGGTGCTCGCGTCCAGCCCCAAACAAATCACCGCAACAAGTGAAGCATCCGGCCAGCCCACCAGATGAGAGAGCTCAACGAACTCCCCCACATACCTTTCCAGCGGGCGCCCCCGCTGCCGGATCCCCCACAAACGATCTTCAGCCTCAGCGCTCTGCATGGCATCGATCGTTGAAGATGTTGTTGTTGTTGTTTGGTCGATCATTCTGTCACACCGTGATGAGGACAGACCAGGCAAGACAGGCTTCGAAGAATACGATGAGTTTAATGAAGAAATGAATACACGGAAACACACGCATGTAACGTTAATGATCGACAAAGACAAGACTGAAACAGAGGGCAGATATACAGATCGCACATGAGGATAATTGGGATGACACAGGTGTAAGACATGACTGATAAACAAACACAGGTGTAGACGATGAACTAATGAAGACAAGGGATCAAAACAAAGAGCACATGACTAGACTGACAGGACAGATGAAAGGAAAACAAAGAACATGTGACACAGACAGACATGAATGTGACAACAGCAAGCCAAATATGTTTACCACTTATGCTAAGATTATATGGGCACACGAACTCGTGAAACATTGTTAAAATAGTCGATGTGACTGCAGTGGTTCAACCTTAATTTTATGAAATGACAAGAATACTTTTTTTGCGCAAAAACAAAGCAAAAATAACAACTTTATTCAACAATATCTCCTCTTCTGTGTCATTCTATGCTGTTTACGTCCAGCGCTTCCCGGTTCTACTTCAAAACACTGGCATAGTATTGGCAGATGAGGCTCACGTGAGCAGCACAATGCATGCATATGATGCTGATGCCGGAGCTGGCCAATAGTTACTCTGTGTTCTGACGTAGAACCTGGAAGCGTCAAGTGCTGGTCAAGAAGCTGTTTTACTCATGTACGCCACAATAGGGCATAAAGACTATTGCAACTTGCATTTCATGCTGATTTTATTGCAGTTTTCCAATATTTCAGGCATGGCATGTTTCTGGACCGTGTAAATATCTCTGAAATTGAGTGAAGAGGTGAACTGGAGATTTTGGGGGCTTCAGATTAGTTCCATGCAATTACATTTCTTTGTCTATGGAGTTTTTGGGGTGCTCTTCAATTATCATTATTATACATTTTCATACTTGGTTATAGGTTATGTTGTAGAAGGAAAGATATTGCAAAAAATCGTTTGTGACGAGCAGGGCGGGCGAGAGCCGTGAGGGAACGGCGCGAGGCCGGTGACGCGAGAGTTAATGAGCTTCAGGTGCTCGGCGCACCGGTCTCGAGTTCCCCACGGAGGAGCTCCGGAAGCATAAAGGAGGAGCGACGACAGTGAAGGACGAGAGAGGACCAGGCCTGGATTTTATGTTGTGTTTTATTTGGTTTGTGTGGGCGGCAGTCGCCGTGAGGAACTGCCGCCCTTATACTTTCGTTTTATTGTTGGTTTTATTTGATTATTAAATATGTTAAATGTTCGCCGGTTCCCGCCTCCTTCTTCCCATATTTACGAACTTTGTTACACTGGTGCCGAAACCCGGGAGGAAGGAGGGACATGCTGTCGAAGAGCCCTCGCTGCTGAGGGGGATCGCGGTGCTGAGGAGATCGGGCAGCGTGGGAGTGAAGACCGCGAGTGGCTGCCCGAAGCGGTGGTGCTGGAGCGTCTGAGCAACGGGTGGGACGGAGAGCTCGCTGCCGCGCCCCTGGGACGAGGTGGGATGGCGGCCGTCCAAGAGGGAGCGGAGGAGCCGCCGTTCGCCGGGGGCCGAAGCCTGCTGCCTGCCGCCGTAACGGGGAGGAGCCGCCGTCCGCCGTGGGCCGAGGCCAGCTGCCTGCCGGCGGAGCGGGGAGGAGCAGGGAACGGCGGGCTCGCTGCCAGCTGCCCTCATGAGGAGGAGTCATCGCCGGCCGCCAGGGGGCGGAGGAGGATCGGGCCGTCCACCGAGCGTCCAGTGCCATCGCATGGCAGCGCGAGGAAGAGCCTCTCGGCGGGCTGAGGACCGAACGGCAGTGTGTCGGGGAGCCGGACCAAGAATTTATTTTTTTTTTTCCTCTCTCCACTCTCTCGTCCTTGTCGCTCCTTGTGCTTCCGTCTCCTTTTCTCTCGTCTCGTCTGTCCTTACCCCCATGCGCTGCGGCCGCCGAGACTGGCCCCCGGGGGGGAGTAAGCGCAGTCTCGTGGGTACCCCCCGGCCTGCGAGGGGCGATGGGGGTATGTGACGAGCAGGGCGGGCGAGAGCCGTGAGGGAACGGCGCGAGGCCGGTGACGCGAGAGTTAACGAGCTTCAGGTGCTCGGCGCACCGGTCTCGAGTTCCCCACGGAGGAGCTCCGGAAGCATAAAGGAGGAGCGACGACAGTGAAGGACGAGAGAGGACCAGGCCTGGATTTTATGTTGTGTTTTATTTGGTTTGTGTGGGCGGCAGTCGCCGTGAGGAACTGCCGCCCTTATACTTTTGTTTTATTGTTGGTTTTATTTGATTATTAAATATGTTAAATGTTCGCCGGTTCCCGCCTCCTTCTTCCCATATTTACGAACTTTGTTACATCGTTGTACTATTATGAATCCACTGTGTAATGAATAACCTGTGAATGTGTGTGTGGATAAAGAGGCGAACTCACCCTGCAGCTGACCTTCATCCCAATTCCAGAACAAAGATTAATATTGCATGAAATCCAATTATTCTCTCTGCTCCTCAACTCTCAAAATTAGTCTTTTCCTAAAATAATCATTTTACATAATAAATACAAATGATTACCTTTCAGGGTATAGAGACTTTAACACTGATTTCAATCCAGTCTGGGACTGTGTACGAATGATGGGCCTTAATTTATCTGGAGAGCAGACAGGAACCACTGGGGTAACTGGGTCTTAACTGAAGTGAGGACCCAAGTGACCAGAACCCACTTGCCCTGTATATTTTCACTTTGCTTGAGAGCTGTGTAGAATTAATACAGTTCCTTAATGAAAAATACTTCCATTTGGAATCCAGACAGACAAAATGAACTGTGAGAAAATCCTTATTACCAACTGATGACTGTAACTTTTGTGAGATTATTTAGGGAAATGTGCTGCATAAGTCATGACAGAATGAATGTAACTACTTATAAGAAACCTTTAAAGTTGGTAGTATATCAATTAAAGAGTTATGGAGTAAGCATTGGCAGTGTAGTTGGTCATAATAAAGTGTAATTAATTATACTATTGATGAACAATAATAAAGAGTGAACAAAGTTTCACAGGGGAACACAATAGTTTTGAATGTGAATGTGATCTGAATGTGAGAATGTGAAGTTATTGTCACGCTATCTATGTCACCAACAGGCACAACTCCACCTACACGTTCACTATCACCAGAGTACTAATCATCCGCAGCTGTTCGTAATCACAGTTCACCCTATTTAACACGCTCACATACACAGCCAGTTGTCTGATCTCGCCTTTCAAGGACTACAGACTCACCTGCCTTACTTACCTGCTCTTCGGATCTTACCCGTCATCGGATCCTTCTTCTTCGGCTCATCAGGCGTGCCCGCGGACCGCTGGCCAGCTCACCTTCCTCCTGCAAACCGAAAGAAAGACATTTCTATCAGCAAGCTAAGTCATCGGTCCATATCACGAACTGTGTTGCCTTACCATACCAAAACGCTCACCTGTGTTATTGAATCCGTGAACAATAAAACATTGACTAAACCTTATCCTTTGTGTCTGGGTCTTACAGTTATACAGGGGGTACGCAATATTTTTTTTTAATGAAAGAAAATAAAGGTTTTGCAAGTGAACACAAAAGCATTGAAACATAATTTTTACTCCCATCTCATATATATATATTTTTTCCATTACCAAGTACAATAGCAACAACTCAACCAATGAAAGAAAACACTAATCATCTAGGTCATTTATGAGGCCACAAGCTTCTATGACAACTTGTTTTCCCATCATTCACTGTAGACAGTAAACTAATAAAAGTAAATTAAAATATATATAAAAAAAACCCCCGTCTCAGGTTACTTGTAACCCATGTTCACTGAATGGGGAATGAGATGCTACGTAGTCTTGATGCAATGGGAAACGCTCACGGGTCAATCAGCTCTGCTGATTGTCTGATTCCGTATAGAATCATGCCAATTTATTGGCTAATAGCGCTACATCACTCACTCTTGATATAGTAAATATGCAATATGCTCCTCAGATTTTCTACCAAACGTGAAGGGAGCTTCCGCACCTCATAAGCCAAATAAATGGCTTCTCTTACGCAATGAGCAATCCTGTGCTTAGAGGGGGCAGGCCCCAAAGCACACAAAAAATCAGAGACAACTTGTGCCACTGGCCAGAGCGTTCCACATAAATCTTTAAAGCCCGAACAGGGCAAAGCAAATGAAGCCTCTTGTAACGCCACGCCAGCAGAGGGAGCCCTCTCCTGAATACCGACTGTTTACCACTCCCTCTGCTGCTACCATCACTTCTTATTTCACCATATTTAAAGAGTGTGTGTACGCTAGTTCAGTGCAAAGTATTGCCAGTCTTTCTGCCTTACCAAGCATTACCACTGATTCTTGCCTGATTTCCTTGTGTATTATCCTGCCTGTTTTTCCTGTTTTCTCATTTGTTGGATTACCCCTTGTATTGTTTGCCTGGATTGGACTGATGTTTGTGTCTGGACCTAGTGCCTGTTTAACGACCTCCGTCTTCTGGATTGCCCTTGTGTTTGTCGCCTCTGTGGATTGAACGACCCATTGCCTTTCTTACCATTCACATATCTTACTATTGTTCTTAATAAATTTCCTCAAATGGATTCCAATGCTGCCTCTGCCTCTGCGCTACACCTCCAAAGTGAGGAGGATAGAAAGAATATAGCATGATGGAGAGAGCAGTCACATCATTCAACATGGTACAAGCTGATCTCTGTTGCATCTGTAGCCAATAAGCTTGCAAATCAACATGTAAATAATGTGTTTCAGTGTTGCAGCACACTGTCAGAAACAAATAAATTAGTTCATATTAAAAAATAAAGTAAAACACTGATGTATTAAAAAAAAATGAACCCTAGTTAGGGAAAGTGGCTCTCCAAAAATAGGAGGCTGCAAAGTGATACAAGAGTAACAATGCAATTGACCCGTTATTTCAGAGAGCCGCGTAATAAATCATACTTGCTGAGAAGGCAAGGCCTACATTTGAATTGACTTTATATTAGACCTTTGTTCAATCACACGTCTGATGTGAAACATCTGGGACATCACTAACACAATGATGCAACTCATTACATGAAACTACAACAACAATCCAATTTATAAGTGCCTCTTGAGCTCATAAAGTTTCAGTAAGTTAAATGCAGTCAGCCTCTAATCTCTCGAGGGAACAGGTTGATTATTTTGACAGAGAAAGGTGACCTTTAAAAGTTCTGATTTAATATTAATGTTATTCTGATTCAAAATGTAATATTAATGTAAGAAGGTAAGCCTTATACATGATCACAAGCAAGAAAACAGAGTTGACAAGAAAAGAAAAGACTGAGAGACTATTAGGGTGTGTGCTACAGAAATTGAGGGAATAAAAGTGTGTGAGCCGGCACAAACTCTGAGCTTTTGAAATGCAAAGTAGCACTTTACAGTGTGGAAATGGAGAACATTCTCTCCTGGTCAAACCAGAACCCACTGCGGAGCCCACTGTAGAGAAGTAAACATTTTCAAGCTGCAGTGTTGAAGCACAAGCCAATAAGCTAAACTCATTCTATATTTATTTACATATAGTTATTTACTATATTATGAGGCTCACCCGCTTCAGTCTTTTTTAATGCCAAAATGGCCCGTTTACCAAAGTGCCAGGTGAGCCGCGCATCTGATCCATCTCCACCCAGCATGCCAGTAATGCGTATAAGGCTCCGTCTACCCCTGGAAGAACCTCCAATTTTATCTATTTATAAAACTTGGTTAAAAACACATTTGTTGTGTATGGCTTTTAATTTCATGTAAACTGGGGACTGGGCATTCTGAATGTGTATCTCTTATATAAATTATTTTCATCATTGTACAGCAAATTGGTCAACCGTTGTTGTGTTAAATTTGGCTGTATGAGGTAAGTTGTATGAAGTAAATGTGACAGTATGTAATGAACTCAAACATAAAGCAGATGAAGAAACAGGAAACAGGAGCATAGGAGCATAGAAGACATCTACATAGCATAAACGAGGCAGGACAAACTGCACTCAAACTGAGAGAACTTAAGTATTGTTGATAATAAGGTGAACACCGCTGAAATGACAAATCAATTAATAATCATGACGACAACTATAGGGAGATGGTGCAAACTGAAAACAAAGTCCAAAACGGTGCTTGAGTGTGACAGAAAAGTAAGTTAAACACAATTTTGGCAATGTTTTTTTATGCCACCAAAGTCTAAATAAATGTAAAATTTTTGTGTAATACACAATTTTTACTTCCAATATTTTACAGTAAAATTACACATAATTATCTTGTTAAATCAAGTTTAACCAACGCAAAGGTTTTTATCCACTGCATATACCTTATGCTCAAAACACTAAAATGGTGAAATATTAAAACTTTACTCTTTTATAAAATTTATAATGCTGAAAAATGACACTTGTAATAATACACTTATAACCCAAATATTGATGGGCATGGTTTTAGTGTGATTTTTTTTATTATTATAAGATCAATTTTAATTTGAAAAGCACAACATATTTAACTGGTACCGCATGCATTGTTAATATTTTCAAATGTGGGGAAAATTACTAGTAGAATTTATGTGTTTTAATTTGTAAGTAGTAGAGACATAACTTCAGTAAATAGCATTTACTAAATTTGTAAGTACTGTATTTCTATCATGACAACTCTTGGAACAGTTTAGCATGATGATGAATATATTTGGTCTTGGTGAACTAGATCTGTTACACAGGCTGCTACAGCGACTTGCTACTGCCAGTACATCCACAGACACACTGCTGTGAGCATGTAAGACATATTGCTGCCACACAAATAGCATACATGAAATTACCCATAGCAGATTTAGACAGGTGGAGCTGGGGGAGGTGGAGGGTTTCTGACAGTGTGCTGCAACACTGAAACACATTATTTACATGTTGATTTGCAAGCTTATTGGCTACAGATGCAACAGAGATCAGCTTGTACCATGTTGAATGATGTGACTGCTAGAAGGTTTCATTAAGGACCCATGAGCCTGTGGGATCTGTTTCATAACAGGACCATGTATTTCTAGGAAACACGTTTCATTTCGTCAAATTAAGGAAAAGGGAAAATATTACATAAATTTGTAATAGGAACAAGAGACAATTATTGCCGAACACTTACAGAACACTTCAAAAGTGTTGCCCTGACAATAAGATCTAATCCTTTATATGAAGTGTATCAGACAGGGGCTCTGAGGACCTACAGTATGACACAGCTCATCTGACATTATCTCTATTTGATATGACTATATAGTGTGATATCAACATCACTTCCTGCCTAAAGGCTTTTACTTCAGAAATATGGAACTTGTGATGACTAGAAGGGAATTCCATGTCATACTGCATGCATTACATAGTAATAATTATTGTGATGCCGTAATATTGACAACCCTTATTTCATTAAAATCACAGTTTTCGCTTTAAGAACAGATGGTCGGCATTCAATTCAACTGGGTTTTCCACTTTATGATTCTACCCAGGAACAACAAAATTCATGCAGTGTAAAAACATTTATTTACTTCTTTTAGTGAAGACACAAAGCTCTAATTAAAAGATTGTGTAATCAAGTCAGATACCTGCAAATAATTCCAGGATCAATTATTGTTGGAAGCACGAATATACAGACGTGGCAAACAAATAAAAAAAATGTTAGTGTACAAGTTATACGTTTTGTTCTTAAATGTTTTAGCCACAGATATTGTAATGTCTAGTTTTGGTTTAGTTCCTGTTTCATTGTTATTGTCAGTGTCTTGTTTGTTTATCCGTGTGCTCCGGTTGTCATGTGATTCCCCTGTCATGTCGTGTTCTGATTGGTTCACTGGGGTTGATCATCGTTCACAGGTGTACATCGTTTGTATTTAGTCTGTCTATTTAAACCCTCATGTTTCATTGTTCCTGGTAGATGGTGGTTGGATTGTTATCCATGTAACCTCTGTGGTGAGTCTACGTTGTTTATGTCAAGTCTTTGGATTTATGATTTATGTGTTGGACAAAAGCTGCACTTGGGTTCACACTCAAACTCACCTCCAGTGGATCTATTGTTACAGATATGTAATAAAATCCAGTGATATTATAGACTTTGTGGGTCATTAAAACAGATTCACTAATGTATTGTTTGCGAAATAACTGTAATAACAGATTTGTCAACCAGATATAATAAATGTATGTTGGAGGTTCTTGCAGGAGTAGACAGAGCCATAACTGGCACATGGCTTCCCTGGCAATCAACAATATTGGCTATCTGTATTTTTTCACATATTGTATTTCTAAATGTACATTTCTATTGTCATTTGTATATTGTTTAAGTATGTAAATCTGTATTTTGCACTGTCTGGAGCAAGCTCTCAAAAAATTTCACTCACCATGTGATGTGACATTAAATGGAAATTGAATTGAAATTGAAATTGAATTAAATGGGCCATTTTGGCATTATAAAAAGATAGTCTGCATTTGGAACAAACAAAGCGACCATTGCAAATCCATTTGTTTTATAAGAGAAGTCACGAATTGTGCGACAGGTATGACTCCGTTTACGGAACTTCTATGGTATTCACAAATAGTGATTGATTTTTGCACAACTCATTGAAACAAATTCAATGATGTCATGGCTGTAATGTGATTGGTTTTCAAGGCATACATGATCCAAGTTAGCTGTTACGTTTTATCCATGGACCCTCGTATCTCGCAATGATAAGACCATCTCTGGTATAGTCCAATAATTCTGTGAAGGTTTTTTTTTTCTGACAATGTAAGTTTGCTTCAAAATCATATGTTTTGTTGCATGTAGAATCATTACGGGGTTCATGTTACAGCAAAGTGATGAGTTAAGGTATAGTGAGGAGAGGGAATCAACAACCAGTATTTGAAGTCTCAAGAGAGAAATTGTGAGTTTCAATTCTTTGAAGCTACAGAAGCCTTGAGACACTATCTTATAGAAACCCAAGAGACCAATTTGGTCCTGGCTGAAAGCTCAGAGAAAAAAGGCTTGTGAGGGCTTCATGTCTATGGAAGCTGCTTTCTTGGTATCAGAAATTTACTACAGAATCAATTTTAGAGGCTGCATGTTCTGTTTATGAATATGTACAGTATATTCACAAAATAAATATTTAAATGTGAATATATGTTGGTTAATTTGTGCCAAACTGAATTAGGGATTTGAATTAGGTCACCCCTTCTCTTCAAAATTCCACCGAGAAAATATCCTTTCAGCCAGAGCAACAGGGAAGAAAACAGGAGCTATAAGTTATAAAGGGTATGCATTGACATCACTTTCCAGCCAGAACAGGCCCCCTCAGCCGGACTGAGTGGCAAAAGAGCCTGCTGCATGCCTGGATTTACTAGGGAAAATACGAAAACACGAGTAAAACAAACGATGAAACTAAAGGTTGGACTCGATAATGTTCATGTTTTACCACCAATCCAGTGATCCATGGATGCTGACATGTAGCCAGGAAACATGTTTCCAGACATTTATATGTGCCTGATTTGGATGCCGGCGAATTTGCCTGTGAACGCTTTATTAAAACAACATTGGTGTCACATGTATGTCTTGTCATGTTTAACTCTAGTTTTCACCTTGTCTATTAGTTTAATTATCATCACCTGTTTCCATTCAACCCTCGTCATCTGTATGTATTTAAGTTCCTCCCCTTGTCTCTGTAACATGTGCAGTCTTGTCTTGTTTAGTTCAGTCGTGTCTTGTTTAGTCTAGTCTTGGTATCTGTCATTGTCTGCACCTGTTTTCATGTAATTAGTTATTGTCTTCACCTGCCAACCATCATCAGTGTATTTAAGTTCCTCCTCTTGTCTTAGCCTTTGTCGATTATTGTTTGTGTGACGCTCCCTGTTACATGTCTGATCCCGTCTTCGTGTCATTAAACCTCTTGTTACTAGAAACCTTCGTCTCCTGTCCTCCAAGTGTGACAGTCTCATTCATTTGTCTGTAATTGTTTGTGCGTTTCCTGTTCATCTCAAGAATAAACCTGTCTGTTTATTATATCCCTCGTCTCCTGCCTTCCGAGCGTTACAATAGGTAGGTCTAAATCCGGGTGATCATTTATATCAATGTTATAATATATGATCCAGTCCTAAAACTTGTATAGTTTTTGTCAGTGTTTATTTAAAAACGACCAATTATGCAGAATATAAGACAATAATTGTTTAATCGATGAGTTGTCAAAACAATCTCTAACATTTAAATATATAGGGTATGATTTTATCCCAAAATTCAACATATTGACAAAATGTTTCACTGTCTGGAGTCCAGTTATTCTGTGAATTGCAGTGATACATTTGGCAGTCTGTAAAAATATACCTCAGATTTCTTGTCAAATCTATTTGTACTGTCAATCACAAAGTTTTTTTGCGGCATTCGCACTCAAAACCAATGCTGAAACTCACTCTTTTTGCCACTCAGTGGGCGCAATCGCAGTCGCTCCGGCCGACGGTGACGTCACGTGCATACCCTCTATACGAGTTAACCAGAGTGTGTGACAGATATGTGGATGCCTTATTCTGATATCAATATAGCCACAGGGAAGAGACAGATAAAACATTAAACCATTTAAATACACAATTATAATCATATATGAGTTGTCTATGTTCCTCCAGCAGTTTCTGGTATTTTCCATAAGCGTGTGTATTTATTATTGCAATGATTAGCATAAGTATTTTTCTGCTTCATATAGTGATCAGAATCCCCATCAGATTGGGAGGAAGTGATTTCAAACACTCACTGGTGCCGAAAAATGTACTGAAAAAATATACAGAGAGCAGTTGCTTTCATTTCTGCTCTGACAGCCGCAAGACCACGCTGAAGGCTGTGTGTGCTGTGTTCAGACTGTCAGTCAAAATTGGATCTTTGATCCTATCCTATTTAAATATGATCAGATTTAGCAGTTGTGAACGGGAAAAAATATCACATGAAATGCAATTTTTACAAACCCGTTTCAAGCTGCATTCATATGTGGTTTGTAATCACATTCAAATCACATTTCTGGAAATCGGTTTCAGTCTGACTGCTCTGATCAGATTTTGGGTGGTTTATGGGATTTTCTCATGCCACGTAAACGACAGATGTTGTTATAAGAAAGATGATGAAAGTCGCTGCAGAAACAAGGTTGTGCTGTTGCAAAGAAAAAATTACAATCTAACGAAGACATGTTTTGAGACTGGCGGAGACAACGGCACAGAATAATGTTGCTCATACCAGCCTGCTATGTTTCTGCCGCTGCCTCATAAGATGCAGTAGTACAGTGTAGCAGCTACACAATGTCCTGTGGTAAATAGGACACCTGCATTGCAAATTAACCCCTCCATGTTCCAGTTGTTTTTGGCGTATATACCTACCAATGCAACATCAACACCATAAAAACCAATGTAGATATTCTGTAAAATGAAAGAGCAGAATGGGCACACAAATCAAATCTGAACATTTGCGATGTCAATATGGGCAGTCACTCATTTGGACTGATAGTGTGAACATAGCATAAGTGGTCGAAAGTGGAAAAACTCAAAACATTTTAGACCCCGTTTATAGTTCTATTTAGCGTCGTCCACTTGTGATCCGATCGACCATATTAATGCCAGGTGTAAAGAGGGCTTATAAGTCCTGTTTCAAAACCAGTCTGTTATGGAACGTGTAGTTGACAGGCAGACACAGAGTTGAAGATGAACATGAAGACTTTAATCAGTAGACATGGAGAAAACAACGTATAATACATCCCAACATAAACGAAAACTGACAAGAACTGAGGGAGAACACAGGGTATAAATACAAGAACTAATGAGGAGTGATGACTGGGGCACAGGTGAGGGAAATGACTAATTAACAAAACCGCTGAAGACGATAGAAATAATAATGAGAGTGAAGGGAAAGGGTCACACGGGGAACAGAAAACAAACAGAACCCTGACACAGTCAAAGCAAAAAAGTGTGAAAGTGAAGTTAAACCCTTGATGAATTGATATCAACTAGACAAGATATGCAGAACATTGAGATGGGTCATCATTTGAGACGGGTCAAGATTTTGGTATGGTTTTTTTAGTAAGCAGGTCAATGGTAAATAAGTGTACCTTATAATTTCAATTTTTAAAACATGCATACTATGTAATATCAGTCATTAATATAATGACTCTAAAAATGTGTTGTAATCAAGTAAAAAGTAATAACACTATAACAGGGCTGTTATGTGATTATAAGGTCTTGTCTATGTGGTATTGTTTTTGTGAACGAATTTACTGATAATAAATTTACATCATCATCATCATTATCATATTTATATCGGAGTGTCTATATTTACACTAAGTGGGAATAGCCCGCCTTGTTGACACAAGCTACTTAACTCCACCCACCTGTCACAGTTATGTTCGTCTTAGGTTTCATGGTTTGTTTTCATTGATCACATGTTCCTTTGTTCTGTTTTCCTGCCACAATCTGTCAACATGGACACTAACCCAAATCATCACAGCTGTCTGTCATTTGAGTTAATTGTCTCTGTATTTACGTTCCTGTTCTTCCTCAGTTCAGTGTTGGGTCTTGTATTGTATACGTGTTGTGTTGTGTTGTGTTCCTGACTTTATCTGTGTTTACCTATTGAATTATCTAGTAAAGACTTGCTGTGATTCATCTTCTTTGTCGTGTGAGTTTCTACACACAGCCTACCCGTCACACCACTGTTGTCTAATTGAGCCAGACAAAAGAAACACAAGAAACACAGCATCCATTTATGACATTTATATACTAAATAGGCAAATGTTGTTATTACTGAAAACCGTTTTATAATATACAACAACACAATGAAGTGTAAATAGTATCTGCCACTATTTGCGCCATAAGTATAAATAGCATCTAACTACTCTTTGCACATAGTTCAAAGAAAATACTGCTATTTTCACAAAGAAAATACTTTTTGTTGCTATACATCTATTGCTATTTGCAATTTTTACACCAATTACACCTTGAGTGTATACATATTAATCATTTTTATCATTATTATTATGATAGTTTAAAAAGTATTCCTTAGATATATCACAATCTTTCATAAATATCAATAGAAACTGTTCAATAAAGTGTTTTTTAATGAGGCTTTTTTGTCATTATCACCCTGACATTTTTTCACTTTTCTGTAAAAAATATCAAAATTCATTTTAAATTCAGAAATTAAAGCATGTTCATCATAGAAGCAGTGTATGTAAGTCACTGTTTGTATGTTTTTAATAAAGGAATGTATTTTTTAAATGAATGGAACCGGACAAAAATAGCATCATGACATTGGCCCCATACACACACAAGCAAAACCCGAAGACTCGACAACACCATACTGAGAAATCAATACTTGTCCGGAACTAATCGTTTAATGTGAAACCCATTTCCATCTGACTTCCGATACATGACCACAATTGAAGATATCATTTGTAACTCTTTTTTGCCTGTCATACATATCCTGATAACTGTGCTCTGATTACAATAGGGGAGGCAAAGGATCAGGATCAGACATATTTCAGTAAAGCAGTTAAGGTAGTGCATTTTTGCGAATGTTTGAGCATTCACGTGAGGATACAAGAACTCCTGAGATTTTGCTCCCTTGACTCCTCGTGTGCTCTCTCTTGCTGCTCAAGACTGATCTTCCTTTCATTTCTTCGGTTTCAATTTCTCTGTTTTCACTCAGGTAACAGAGACTGAGAAAGTTCCACTGAGAATGAAGCGTGTAAAAATGTAGCATACTTACAGTTAGCATCAATAAATGACTAAATTCAGTCAAATGAAACCAAATTCAGGGTTACATAGCTTGAAAAGAACTTGTTACACTAGCTCAGATCCTGTGAACAGATCCTCAGGCAGGCTGGGAACAGTCTATGGGCTTAGACTAGACTAGACCAGAACTATTTCATTAAATCTAATATTTTAGAGATCAAGAAGTGTCAGTACCTGGATTGGAATCACTCTGACTGATCAATGTAAGGCATTTGAATATGACAGTTACATTTCTCAGAGTTTTCCGGAGTTTCCTCCTGATGTTAGTCAGAATGTTAATTACAGACAGACTTGATCTGGGATAGCTGAAGCTCGGCTGGGGATCTGTGTGTGTGAGAAACATTATCTGGCAAAAGTAAGACTTTCCTCCGCTATCTCCTATCACAGGAAGTGGCTTGTGTCACACTATCTATAGGCTCTTAATTCGTACAACGTTATACTGTTTCGTTGACGCCAGAACATGCTGCAGTATCCGCTATACAATCTTTACAAATCAATACAAAGCACTTCTCATGTCTCTCTCTCTCTCTATCACTCTCTCTCTCTAAATATATATTTACATTTACATTTAGTCATTTAGCAGACGCTTTTATCTAAAGCGGCTTACAAATGAGGAAAACAAACAAGCGATTCTTCATGAATTGGAAAATAACACAGGAAGTGCTCACAATACAAGTTTCATACATTGCTCAGTACCCTAAGCTAGAGTAGGAAGGGAAAAGGGAAGGAAAGTTTTTTTAATGAGGGGATCAAGTGTTCACGGAAGAGATGAGTTTTCAGCTGTCTCTTGAATATTGCCAGGGATTCTGCGTTCCTGATGAAAGTAGGGAGATCATACTTTACACACACACACACACACACATATATATATATATATATATATATATACATCAATTGTTGAACAGTCCTTACAGGCTGTAGACATTTAAGGTCTCAGTTCTAATATCTTAGGACACTAAAGAGACCTTTCTACTGAAAACACTAGAAGAAAGATGGCCAGGGTCCCTCATCACCTGCATGAACATGCCATAGGCATGAGGCACGAGGATTGTGATGTGAACAGAGCAATAAACTGCAATGTCCATAATGTAAGATGTCTAAGATTTTGCTACAGGGAGAAAGGAAAGAAAGGTTCATACAAAATTTACACATAATAACTTTTTTTTTTTTTTTTTTGCTTAGTATATACACAACATTTAAATCTTAAGCTCTACTGGCTGTGCTATAGTTGCTCCCATCCAAATGTACAAAGCCTCTGTGCAGTTGACATGCTTTTTTAAAAGTGTGAGTAAAATGCTTTTTTTTCTGCATAGATTAACTAAAGTAAGATATTGGGCCTGAAATCAAATGAGGAAATATTGAGGTTACTTCATTAACACAGCAGGTTTTTAGAGCACAGACTAACACCATTGGGACATGTGATGTGTTACAGTTTCTTTAGTGATATTTGAGGCTACAACATAACTGTTACATTACTGATACGTTTTTAGTTTTACTAATGACGAAATTATGAATGAATATATCTATGCAGGTACTGTATATTGTGTTTTGTACATAATATCTGGCATGGGTTAAGTACTTAGTAAACATCATTTGAATCATAAGAAAAGGATAGTTCAGAGGATTCCATGATTTCTAAAGCAGACATACACAAGCTGCGCAGAGGTAAAATTATGCTATCAAACCATCAACATCAGCATTAGCTTTCCAGAACTCCCCACCGTGAGAGATAATTACTGAAGCGCTTGATTTTGTTATGCGTGGACAGTTGCTGTGCAACTAGGGCAATAAAATTGAAAACATATATTATGATTTTGGATTATGTTGCAAGATGTGCCTTTATGGGGATGAACAACATAAACAGCATTTTTCTCTAGCCAAAGAAATATTAAGAAAATCACAATGTTTAACACTGACATAAAATGTTTGTGATTTCTCTCATTCAAACCTACACCTCAATTTAAAAAATAATTCTAAATCTAAAAAATAATACTAAATCAATTCGATCTACTCACATATATTCACTAAATTAAAAAGAGACAGCATGTAAAATCATTCAATAACTTGTGTAGTAAAGTCATTAATTGTCTCTGTACACTTTGTACTCAGGAAAGGCGATCGAACACCAAAAGAATTAGAAGACTCTTCGATTGGATGGTCTGAAATGATGTCACTCCTCAATTACAAAGCTTTATTTTTAATTATTATCTTACTTAGAAAAAAACTTGTTGCTAATAGGAACTGGGAATTTCCTAAATGTCAGTCAATTGCAAGTTAAATATCAGAACATTAGAAATGCTCATGGTTTCACATACAGTTTAGTGTGTTCTTTCGTCAGACAATGGGACACACAAATGACTAGAACTCCAACTCTCTGGTGTTTGAGACTTGCACGCAGATCGTATGTCGTTCGTCCTCTCTGGGAGCATTGCTATAATTGTCACACTGCGTCTAATGGACTTGTTTCCATGTAAAGAGATCTGGCTAGGGAGACAAAGTCAGGGTTGAGCTGCTGTGTGTGTTTAGAACAGAACAACAGACTCATTCACAAAACCAAACAAAAGTGATCCCCTGTGGTTATGATGTAATTTGAAAGTTTCAAGAGAAGCACAACTAAAATGAATATACAGTAGGCCCATTTTACCATAGAGATTTAAACCACACTTAAATGTATATATCATTGCATTAGATCAAACCGAGTGACATTTATTTAATATCTTGGTAACACTTTAAAATAGTGTTCATTAGTTAACATTAGTTAACATGAACTAACAATGAACTTGTAACGAGGGTGGTGGATGATGACGCGCACAACGAAGATGATGGTAAGATACACAGTTTAACAACACGTTACACCATACAATACCCGACACATGATGAATAGAACGGGTGATGAGGGAACTAATCAGGCACAGGTGGAGGAAGGTAAACTAATCAGGGACTAACGAGGACAGGTGCAGTCATGACAGAACTGAACTAAACAAGACAAGACATATACATGACAGAACTGCACTTACACAGCATTTATTCCTCTTTGTTTAATGTTAATTTCAACATTTACGAACATATTATTAAAATCTTGTTAGCACTGTGAACTAACACAAACGATGAACAACTGAATTTTCAGTAAATAACCTTAACGAACATTAGTAAATACAGTAACAAATGTATTGCTCATGGTTAGTTCATGTTAGTTATCACATTAACCAATGTTTAAATAATGAACATTATTTTAAAGTGTTACCTATATTTTTTGTTTGCATCTAATGCATGATATTCATATATTTTATGTGTCATTTAAGTGTCAAAAAACTATAGACCACTCTAGTCTTTCATCTAAGACTGAGGCACATGATTTTGAAACCTTTTAATATGATGATTAGGCCAACAACGTCAGCTTGAAGCTCTGAAAGAGTCACACTCAGCCTTGATTGTATTGCTACAGCTATCCATTGCTTTGAGATCATTATCTGGTTGATGGACCAGATCTTGAACTCTATTATGTCTGCAGAGTGATCTGATACTTCTCCTAGAGAACAAAAGAACTCTACTTTAGTGTAGTTGTAATTTACTTGTGAGACATTCTAGTGCTGGCACGTGTGAGGTATGGGAGGAAAGGAAACAATTAATCTGCTGTTAGAGACAGACTAGATCAGATAATTGAGATTTAAACGTGACATGGGTCTACACCAGAAAAATGTCACCATGGTTGTTGCTGTACAACCTATATACTTTGAAACCTCTCAGAAAATGTCTCCTGGGAAAAGGAAACATGCATTGCAGAATAGTGAAATGAGATGCAGTAATATAAGATTAATAGTAAATTGTGTAATTACATATTCCTCTGAATAAATACTAAAGCAGTATAAAGCATCATAAAAGTCTGTATAATTTTGCTTTATGTTCCAAGTCCTCTGATGCCATATGATGATAGCTTTCACTGAAATCTGGCACGTTTATCTTCAGTATTGAATGTGCTAATACTCCTCACAGTATAAGGATGAGAAGAAATTGCTCACTATCCTTACTGGTTCTCGCCTGGACTGTTGACACATCAGGTTTGAATGTGCCGTGTTTGAAAATTTCAGAGGAGTTTGGAGTATAGAGTAAGATTGACTAATTCTAATGTATTTCTATGCAAAGGAGCACATAACTTCTTTTGTTCTTATAACTTTTCTCAAAGTAAAGTTGTGGATAGCAATCTATCTTAAAATTATTTCTTGTGATATGTTGATTTGAAAACTGTGTAGGTTGACTGGTTTGTCTCAGTGGGAATTAAAGTTGTTAAATTTCTACAAGCCAGCTTGTACGATATGTGACAAGGTTAACTAACACAAATTACAAAAAATCCGGCATGTGACTGATGATCCTTTTTCTCCCCAGCATATTTGGAACTTAAAAGCATTATACCACAACAAGAAGTAAATTTATGTGCAGCTTTGACAGAAAATGTAAATTGAAAACTGAAAAACAAAAAACAAAACAAAAGCATTTACATATTAATACAAAAGACTTCACAGACTGTCTGTGTGATTTTCCTGACATCAACATCAATAATGCAAAGCATTATCTGAAGCTAATACAGGAGTTAAACTAATATACACTTTGAAAAACAATTTTGGATACCTTAAGTGAACAAAAAAAAAAAAGAACCATTTAGTTTTCTTGGTGTGAAGAACTTTTTAATAATCTGAAGAATGTTTTACCACTATTAAAGAACCAGTTGAAATCATGTCCCAAGACTGGGGTGGGTTCCAAATGCAGTCTTGAAATCAGAGACCATCCCTTCAAAATCCAATCATGGTTACAAGTTGAGATGCATGTTATTATCAAGGGTAAATGGTCCCACTTGATCATCAGTTGTTCCCACCTAGACCAGGGATGGGCATCTTCAGTCCTGGAGGGCCACTGTCTTGCAGAGTTTGGCTCCAACCCTGATAAAAACTCACCTGCCTGTAGCTTTCTTGTAGTCTTGAAGACTGATTAGTTTGTTCAGATGTGTGTGATTACAGTTGGAACAAACTCTGCAGGACAGTGGCCCTCCAGGACCGAAGTTACCCATCCCTGACTTAGACCCTTGTCTAACCTTGCAACTCGTCTTCTTCAAGCCATCCCTCCTACAATTTCACCTGCACTCACATGTCATAAACACATCTCACTGTCATCTGTCCCATCGCATTTAAGCAGACTCACTTTAACCCCACTGAAAAACAACACACAAACTTGCAGCAGTGGATAACTTCCTTTCAGTCAACCTTCTGCACTCTTTTCTCAAAACCTGATGGATACCAACCAGTCAGGCTTCACAGTATGCTCAGCTCTCTATTACTTCAACCAGTAAGAACTACCAGAAGACATTTGTCCTTGTCCTGCTCCTTTTCACATAATCAGATTCTCCCATCATAGTGTTAGTTCTGGCAGGTCATGTTAGGCAAGCTCGCATCGGCTGACTCTCAGCGGATTGACGTCTACCTATAGTGATATGATGCCTATCACAGCATTCCTATAAGGTCCATTCAGTATTACCAGCAGCTTTATCACATTACTCAAGATCTAATTACCCTCCATCCCCAGCTCCTCCTTCCCTCTGATATTTCTCTTCGACTTATTTCTTGATTTATGTTGTACATAAAATCATTAAAACCATCAATGATGCTGCAATGCTTTTATGTGGGTTTTGTTCTGTTTACCCTAAGGGGAGTTATCGCTGCTGTCCCTGCTCTTATCCATGATAGGCTGCATTCTTTCACACATTTTCACATTTATTTGTATAGCACTTTTCACAAAACATATCATTTCAAAGCAGCTCTACAGAACACGCATGTCAACTTGCCCAGAACAGAACCATACCGCCAATCCAAACTGTTCACTAATTGTCAATCATCTTTTATGATAGTGGTCCTTACAGAACTGGGCATCGCTGGTAGTCCTCTCCCTTCTCACAGACAGGTCCCTCAAGATTCCATTGAGTAGGGATGTGGGCAACTTCATATTTTCAGAATTGACTGGTTGGTGGGTTGCCTGACTACTAGATTGAACTGAATGGAAAACAATGTCTCGATGAAATTTCAAGACACACTTTTAAAAGATGGAATATTTTTCATTTGAAATGCCTTAAAAAGAATGCCAAAAATGTTTTTTAAATGCGGCTGTAGTGGTAGTTCTTTATAGGAGATATAAGAACACAACTTTTTTTGAGAGGAATTTACCATTCGATGGACTTCAGATCGAGACCATACCTGTCTGATTATGTGGCACGGTTTGTGCACTACTGCAACTTGGCTGACCTTCACGTTAGCACTATCAATCTTTTACAAATGATCAAGACTGCAGTGTGTCTGTTAGCCTCAACACAGGCTGCATCAGCATTTTGATTTAGTACGCTTCACACTTCTGCCTTGTTTTTGATGAGTGCTGTTCTAAGGTCTGCTTAGCTCATGAGAGGTGTGTGCTGCTAGAATATATCTCAGTATGACAAATCATTCTTTTCACCTGTGAAGAGAAAACTATATATGAGCTGAATCATATTGCAATGGATTGTGGTGACTGTGGAACCTGTAAGTTTTGGCTGCATTTCTGAAATACTTTTTGAAAGATATTGTAAGATAATAAACATGTTTCCAAATGAACGTAACCACATGAGCTGCAATAAGTCTCCTGATATAATGACCACAAAGAAATGAGTTCCCTCTCATCACTTATCTTTGAAATAAACAAAATGAAAGCGTTTGCCCTACATACAGTGTATGCTCGACCCACTGCAGAATCTCCCCTCCCCACCCCACCTCATGTGTCTCTCTAATTTACTCTTTGCTTCAAATAATGAGCAAATTCAATGGAAAATTGCTTTTTGTCCTTCTAATTAAACTGATGCAACACTACTAATGGGAGAGCGGAGGCTGTTGTGGCCCTTCACCAAATCACTTTGATATTCCTAGGCTATAGAATATATTTGCCTGCCAATTTGAAAGAAGAATGAGGAAGACTCATATCTGTACAACTTTTCTGTGCAAATATTTCACATTGTTTGATGACCAAATTTCAGAAGAATAATGGGCAAATACTTAAAATTATATATATGCACACACACACACACACACACACACACACACACACACACACATATATATAAATGATTTACTCGAGAAGCAAAATGACTTAAAATAGTCTTGCTTTCTGAAAAAATCTATTAAGATTATGTAAGCTAAAAAAGATAAAATATCTGCCAATAGCATAGGAAAAATAAACTTAATTCGAAAATACGGCTATTTTACTTATCCTGTTTTTCTTGTTTTAAGCAAAAACACAATTTTGATATAAGTTTGTGACCTTAGTTCCCTGAAGAAGAAACAAGACGTTGCGTCGAAGCACTGTGGGACGACTATACTATAGCCCATACAAAGATGTGAGCACCCGAGCCCCTGCCGTAGAGGCGAGGTCAAGGTCATAAAACCTGACAAACGTGTCCGGTGAGGACCAGCCTGCCGAATAACAAACATCTTGGATAGAGACTCCTGACAACAAAGCTTTAGAAGCAGCCATACTGCTGGAAGGGTGGGCCCATACAACCAAAGGGGAAGGCTGACCAGGCGACTCATAAGAAAGTGAGGTGGCCTCGACCACCCACTTGCTCATCCTCTGTTTAGACACAGGGAACCCCTTCCTAGGTGAACCAAAGCAAATGAACAATAGTTCAGACTTCCTCCACAGAGCAGCTTTGTGGACATCTGAGGCTCTGACTGGACAAAGTTGATTCAGTTTCTCCTGGTCTAATGTCCTGAAGGGATGAGGACAAAAGGTTTGCAGTATGATAGGCCTTACAACATTAGTAGGAACCTAAGGAACGTAGCCTGGCCTAGAATGAAGAAAAACCTTTACCATGCCAGGTGCAAACTCTAAGCACAAGGGAGAGACCGAGACGGCTTGAATGTCTCCAATTCTCTTGAGAGATGTAATAGCGAGGAGAAAAATGGTCTCAGAGTAAGGAATTTCTCAGGGACCTCCTCAATGGGCTCAAATGGAGCCAGCGACGCTGAACGCTGAAGCCTGACACTGGTGGCATTTTTGGAAGAAGCCCTCTTAGCAACAATAACGGTCTTTAGACCTACTTTGAAGACTTCGCCTGAGAGCATGCTTCCAAAACCTGGGAAGAGGCACTGGACCCGACAGGTGAGGGAAGAGAAAGGGCAGCGCCCATCTCTAACCCCTCTGTCAGATCCCTTTGTGAACCCCATGACCTGAGCCTCTGCTCTGCCTCAGCAGAAGCAGTACCTGAGCCGTGAGGAACCTCCTCAAAGAGCGCCCGAAGGGAATGCAGCATTTCGTGACAGCGTCCTTAACGGTAGTTGCTCACAATGCTCACAATCAGCCCCCTCGAGGGCTGACGGGGCATGCTGCACTCCCAGACAAACAACACGTATCAATGTAAGGAGGGCAGGGATGAACACACTTTCTGAAGTGTTGTTAGCAGGCCATTATATATTGATACATATGCTTGAACTGATACAGACAAACAATAAATATGACACACGATTCACAAAGCGCGCTTGCTGAAGATAGAAGCTGACTGTATTTGATCACGGGATGCTTTATAGTTTCCTGGTCAGTGACGTCACCCACCTATGACGTCACGTGACGCCATTGGACCAATTCCATAGGTGCTTCATGACGCAATCACGCAGAGGCGTTCCCACAACGCTTCGACGCAGCGCGCTAATCTATTGTAGGTGGTGGTCATGACTTTGGTTCCTTTGACAACTTGTTATAAAATGTATTAAATCGTTTTAATTTATATATTAATTAATCAGTCTACAAACCACTATATTACACATTCTTTATTACTTAAAATTTCACATTTTAAAATGATATTAAAATCATCAAAACTGTTAAATAGGCTAACACAAAAATGCAATTACTGACGATTATGTAGTGATCAAAATGTTAAATAGTTAAATCTTCAACATATCGGTGCATTTTTACTTATTTGTGTTAATAAGAATTTCAAGCGTTTAAATCACTTTGCTTTAGATCAAAATGCTCGTTACAAATTCAGTCAAGTGTGCACTGCGCAGACTAATTAATATATACAAAAACATAATCTAAAAGATGAAGCTGCTGCCTGTTGAAAGCCTATTTTCAAGCAGGTAAAAGCTGAGAGAGCATTCCAGCGAGGCAAAGAGCCCTGAAAGAGCGCTTTCCACGCTGAGGAATTTGCGGTAGGCGGTGCACCGGCTGTTGAGTGCTTTCGCTATTCATTCCAGCGTTTAAAGGAAATCGTGGACTCAGCGCGCGCTGTCATTGCTGTCACAACTACCGCAGGTACGTCACACTCACCACGCGTGCACTTGTGAGAGAGGGTCACCGATATTTGAAGAAACTGTCTTAATACCTGCATTGGATGTTGACAGCCGACTGAACATTTTTACCTCAGAAAACAACGCGGGAACACCTACTCAATTGCACCAGCACGACCTAACAAACGGAAAACGAGACTTCTGGTATGGAAATTGGTGTTAATACCCCAGACTTTTAAAGAACATAATTCCATGGATTAACTTCCACTTTTTCTGTCTCAGACACACTGTTGAGGGATGAACTCGTCTGCCGGAGCAGGGAATTACCGTAGGGGTTCAACTAAAGGTGATAAGGTAAGCTGTTAATTTCCTCCAACATTGATTCAACAATATAGGCTACAACAAATTTATACTGCAAACCAATTCCCTCCATTTCTCACTCTCTCTCTGTGAGTTTTATATGTGACATAATTGACAATATATATGGTGAACAATTCTCATCGAGCATTTGAAGCAGCTTCAATATCCTTGTAAATTCCTTTGGATTGAATATGCCCTATCTGACAAAAAAAAGTGGGAAGGAGGAGAAAGAACTACAGCCTATGTGAGATTGAGATACAGGGATTTTCATCACAAGAAGGCCAGGTGTTGTTAGGTTTCCCTCAGGTTTTGTTGTTTTGTCCTGTATTACTGCACTTAATTTAACACTGAGATTCAGGGGACAGGAAAATTGTCTGAACTTGATGGGCTTTATGAAGTGAAAGTCAAAACCACCCCAGGACTGCGAGAAGCCAAGCATTCTGTCCAACTCCAAAAGCTCCCTTTGGAGTACAACTGCTCTTTGATGTTGAGGTTGGAAGCAACATGAAATGATGCAGGTGAATGTTACGTAAGTGATATGGAAGTTTGAAACATTATATAAACTTAGCGGAAGACTGAATGTTGAATGTCCCTATACCTCAGGTGGACATTTGGCACCATTTTGTTCAATATATTTATGTATTTACGGACAGATGCCTTCAAATTGAAGAGACAGTTGTCTGTCCCTACAGTACCCGGCCTTGATAAGCCCATCCAACTGTATGCATATCATTGCATAGCAAACAACAATGATGCTGTACTTATCTTAAAGCCAGCAGTTATAAATCTCAAGACAACTTGAGTTTCTGTTAACAGACTATTGTCAATAAGAGTTTCAAAAACATGTGAGATGCATTGTCAAGACTGAAGCAGTTACTGAATGAGGAAACTGCACTACGACATCCAGGCTTAAAACATCCCTATAGGATTCTGTCACTCAAACAAAAATAAAACACTCAAACAAATCCGTATAGCTTCACTGGACAGGGTTTCTCTGGTCTCCTCATCCATCACTTTTCCATTCTTCTTACTTCTAGTCATTTTTCAACTTAGTTTTGGGAGACTCATTATAGTGCAAAAAGTCTATTGCTCAGTTTAAATCCCCCAGTTATTCCTACCCTTATTATCCTCACCATCAGAGTTTGAGTTATTGTCTTAATATTTCTGTGCAGAGTTTGTCTTATTTTGTTGTGGCTCTGTTTTCTGCAGACACCTCTGGGGCTTTATCTTACAAAGTTTTTAAGATCTTGTGACATCACAGCAGCGAATTGCCAGCATCCTGACCCACATAAAATGATTTAGTTCATTGCTTATGAAGATGCAACTGACTGGAGAAAACATCAGCCAAAATTGAAAAAAGTTTTTTTATTAATGAATTAATTTATGTTTTAGCAATTAAGTGTCCTCCATACGAATCTTTTTCAACCACTGGATATGAACAAGAAAAGCAAAGCTGAGGCACCGAGGGTGTTATGCATTTTAAAGTTTGTCTTACTCTACTGTGAAGCAGATCAAGAATCAAAATTGTCAACATACTCTGGGTATTCAATGGGGGTCTAAAATTAAAAGTAAAAAAGTTTATTAGAGATTCCCGCTTGTTTTAATGAAAAGGGTAATCATGACATAGTCTGGTGCACTGCCATTTTTGACATTATAGAGAGAGTGAAGCAGCAAACTTAACAAAGTGCGCCCTCTGGTGGCAGGATGTGTACTTTTTAGTGCAATCAGAGCACTGTCCAGTACTTGTTATAATTTATTCACTAAAATAGGTCTTGTTTACTGTGGTGTCAAGATCATTATGGATTAAAGTCATGCAATTTGAAAGTTACAAGAATTACTGAGCCAATCTGTGATTTCTTGTTGACGTTTTCTCCTGTCGACAAACATTTTGTCCTTTTAATACCCAGTGTGGTAGTAAAACACCCTCTACATTTTTTTAATGATGTTTTATTAACAATGTTCGAGAGGAGCACATTGAGTTAATCAAGAGGAATTTACAGTACATCCAGAATGTAGTCACAGCACTTTTTCACTTTTTCCATATTTTTATGTTATAGCCTTATTCCAAAATGGATTAAATTCACTATTTTCCTCGATTCTACAAAAAAGAAGTTTGAAAGAAGTTTGTTTGAACTCTTTGAAATTTTATTAAAAATAAAATTCAAAAAATCACATGTATTCACTGCCTTTGCACAATCATTTGTTGAAGCATCTTTGGCACCATTTACAGCCTCAAGTCTTTTTGAGTATGATGCTAAAAGCTTGGTACATCTATTTTTGGGCATTTTCTCCCATTCTTCTCCCATTCTTCAGGACCATAGCTACTCCTTTGTTATCTTGGCTGTGTGCTTAGAGTCGTTGTCCTGTTGGAAGATGAACCTTCACTCCAGTCTGGGGTCCAGAGCGCTCTGGAGCAGGTTTTCATCAAGGATGTCTCTGTACATTGCTGCAATCATATATTAGTCTCCCAGTTCCTGCCGCTGAAAAACATCTCCACAGCATGATGATGCCACCACCATGCTTCACTGTAAGGATGGTATTGACCAGGTGACGAGTGGTGCCTGGTTTCCTGCAAACATGATGCTTGCCATTCAGGCCAAAGAGTTCCAGGCGGACTGTCTAGTGCCTTTTACTGAGGATTGGCTTCTGTCTGGCCACTCTACCATATACAGGTCTTATTGGTGAAGTGCTGCAGAGATGTTGTTCTTCTGGAAGTTTCTCCTCTCTCCACAGAGAAATGCTGGATCTCTGTCAGAATGACCATTGGTGTTCTTGGTCAGCTCCATGACTAAGGCCCTTCTCCCCCGATCTCTGAGTTTGGCCGGGCAACCCACTCTAGGATGCCCTAGTGGTTCCAAACTTCTTCTATTTACGGATGGAAGCAATTGTGCTCAAATTTTTCTGTATCCTTCCCCAGATCTGTGCCTCTATACGATCCTGTCTCTGAGGATTCCTTGGATTTCATTGCTTGGTTTGTGCTCTGACATGCACTGTTAACTATGGGACCTTATATAGACAGGTGTGTGCCACAGGTGGACTACAATCAAGTTGTAGAAACATCTCAAGGATAATCAGTGGGGACGCACCTGAGCTCATTTTTGAGTGTCATGGCAAAGGCTGTGAATACTTATGTACATGTGATTTTTTTCATTTTCTATTTTTAATAAATTTGCAAAAGATTTCAAACAAACTTCTTTCATGTTGTCATTATGGGGTGTTGTTTGTAGAATTTTGAGGAAATTTAAGAATTTAATCCATTTTGGAATTAGGCTGTAACATAATAAAATGTGGAAAAAGTGAAGCGCTGTGAATACTTTCCGGATACACTGTGGACAGAAGATTTACCTCAGTTCCATGACAGTTTTCCAGCATCACTCCATCACTCCATCTCCTCACTTCCATCTATTCCAATTCCAACCTGGGATGGGGGAATCACTCTGGGCTCGGGCCAAATTCGGAGCTTTACCCTAGGACAATATTCCAAATACGCATAAACTTTATTTATTTTTTCATTATACATATGTAAGTGTGAACTTTTGAACTAGATACTATATCGGATATGATATAAAGAGAGTCCTAAGTCATAAAATATTTGTCCAAGAAAATGTCCTGTGGCCTCTCTATCAACATTTGTCTTGTGATATTTAATAAAAGGCAAGCACAGACAAGATCTTGTCCGAGAAAGAGTTTTGTAAGAATCACAAATTACAAGTCCAGTGTGCTAATTCCACCTCACCTTTTTGGCATTATGTTTTTGCTTTTTACTACTGGATGGAGGGGTGAGCAAAGTCAATGCAAAGTTTCTGCTAATTACTTACGAGTTGTCTACTGCACTGACCTCTTCTACATAATTTAAATACGCCTTAACTTTTTTGTAGAATAAAATGTTCGATTTGATGGCAGTCAAAATCCTGGCCTAGAGTTAGGATAGAGCAGAACTAAGGCTCAAAAATAATTTATTAGTGGAAAAAAGACTAAGCATGAAAACATAAGTGGTACAAACAATGTAATAAAAACAGAGATTCACTAAAACGTTTTCGAGGTTTAAGTTCAATGAGTAGCAAACCTTTTCTGCAGGAAAAGGTGTCAGTATTACAGTGTAATTATACATTTAAGTACTGAGTAATAATAGTTAACTGCATGTACTTACTATAGGTTTAGGGTTAGGATGAGGGTTCGGTTTAGGGTTAATTGCATGTAATTAACCATACTTTCTAGTTATTACTACAGTAACTACATGTAACCTGTGTAACAATGACACTGTAAAATAAATTGTTACCAAATTGTTTGTTGCAAACAGACATTTCAGAGGGATTTTGAAACATGCAAACCCTTCATACTTCTGCAGCTCAAACTTCTGGAAAACAAAAGTACACTGGCAGATTAATTGAAACTCCTATGTATCTACGTTATATCTGTCATGTTAATTTATTGTTGTATTTTAAATTTAAAAAGCATAACATAAGTGTTTTAAATGAAGAAATTTGAAATATTAGGATTGTTGCTTATTGTTACATCATATGTTTTATTTTGGTTCCAAGAATGAACAAACGATGCAGTTTGAATTTGATTGAAAATGGTCTTTTCTATCTATATTGTTGTATTTTGGTCAAATGCATTTAGGTTTTGTTTGTGTGTTTTTTGTAAGTTTATTATACCATAGCTGAAAGAAGCAAAAGGTCCCCTGATTTTTTTTATTCCTTATTTGCGAGCATCTCTCCTCAATGACCCTGCTCCTGTCAGCAGAAGCCTGTCTGCTGGAGCTCTGATTGGACGAGCTGTAAAGTATTATTGGATGCACTTAAATCACGGCACTGCTTGGAATATATCACCACAGTATAGAGAGAAGCCATCGTGCTCTCCTGCAGGAGCGGATATATGTTATAACTCACTCAGAGTTCCGTGGCAGGACGACAGATTTGTGATAGAGGGAGTTTGGATGAGCTTACTTTGCTGAAAAATTTGGTTCCTTCTCCCTCTTCTGAAAGGAAAAATACATAGACGGGAAACCTCTATGTGAATTTTTAAATACACAAAATGCATCTGACATTGAGAACACATCAAAGCATATAACACATTAAAAGCATTTGTATTGTAAACCTTCATATTTCAAGTATAGAGTACATGTTGCCCATGATTGTTGCAAACTTTATTCAATATTTGTTTTTTTAATGGTTTCATTTGTGTGAAAGTTTTTCAAACTGTGATGTAGTTTGCTGTTGCACATCAGAGTGAAGGAAAATGCTGTCATTTTCCTTTAAAAGGCGGTTTAGGAAAAGGTTCAAAATGCACTCAACTTTTAATTGTTTTAAATGCAAATTTTTGCCAGGAAATTTTTGCCCTACTTAAAATGCCATTGTTGTATCAGAAAAAACCTCAAAGATTGATTGAAGTTTTTGGCAGAATATGAGAAGCTGTGTGTGGAGTGATTAATCACAATGAAACACAAGTTGCATGGTGATGCTTCAGAGCGGGGTCTTGGAAGTCTGCTGAGAAGTATAATAATAAATGCCTCTCTACTTGGGATGTGCATCTCCAGAACTGAGGCCATTGCGATATGCATCTCGATGTATAGCCAACGATTCGATACAATAAAGACACATATGAAGCCGCTATCGATGCAATGCAATACGATTCACCCCATTATGATCCAGTGCGATCCGATTTTGTTTCGATTCGGCGCAATGCGATTCAATGCAATACGATGCGATGCAATATGATGCTATGTAATTAAATTTGTAGGGCTCTAAACATTTTTTTCTCCAATTCTGTTTCATTATTCCTTCAAAAATCTTAATAATTTTTATATTATTATTTTTAGTAGTAGTCGTATTACATTAAGGCAAACATTACCATACAATAGAAATACAATAGTAGTAGGTTACATAGTATTACAATAGTAAGAGGGCTATATTTGCCTGCCTGCCTTGAGCTTTATTATTCAACTTGGAATATTATTTATCCTGATCTGTTCTTCTTCGTCTTACTGCTTAACACAAAATGACAGATGATCAGACCACCCGAAGTGGATGCTAGGGCCAGAATGATCGTCCTGGCTCACGAGAGCCATAACCTTTTTTCCTTTGTTAAAGACTTTCTTTGTTTGCCTGTCACCAGCACCTTGGACGATGAGACCCCAAAGACCCTGTTCCGAATCGGGAACAAGACAATGCTCCTGCCCAAATTGTACAGACAACTAAGAAGTGAGAACAAAGTCCTTGAGGCTCATGTTTTAGCCTGGTCAGATTTGAATCCTGTAGTGCATATTTTGTCATTAAACTCAGAGTTGATATCAGAGCCTGGGCCCAAGCCTATCAAAATGTCTGACCAGGTGCCTTAGCCAACATGTACGTTCATTACAGAAATGATTTTATTGGGGATCATTTGAATGACGTGGATTCCCGCCCATACTCCCACTGAGGGTGAGCAGTGCTTTATGCCCACATATACATGTGAGGAATTGGAGGTAGGTGTTTCCCAAAGTCTCTTCTTGCCACTGATCCCGGCCAGCGCCAAGGCCTGAAGTATTTGTTTGTCCTGTGTCCAGAGAGTTTTTGAACTCTGCCTGCTCTGTATTGGTCAAGGAGGATGTTTTGTAACCCCGTCTGAGCTACCCAGATCTTCAGCCCTGTTTTCAGAAGCTCCATTTAGCCCTTCAGCTCATCATATGCTGTCTGCACCCTGCAGCTAAACCTAGCACCCTGGATCTGCCTTGACCTTCCAGTTGACCAGCATCGCCCTGGATTATCAATCCTCTAGCTCCACTAGAACCACCAAGCACATCACTGCACCTCAAGCCGGTCCACTGGACTTCCTCATCCCTCCGGCTTCGTCACTCTATGGACTTCCTTTGTCTATGGCTTGACCGTCAACCTCTTTGGCTCCATCAGGCTCCTCGTTCCCTCTGGCTCTACCTCAGCTTTCTGTCACACTGGCTCTGCCTTAGTCATCCACCATCCTGGTTTCAGCTCGGCCGTTAATCCCCACCTTGGCCTCCAGGACATTTAGTGTCACCCGGTTTCTTTGGGTCTTCTATCTTTTACCTGATAGCTCTGTTTGGGTCACTCCCTGGCTCCTCCCTGGTTTTTCCCTCACCCCTTGTTTTTCCCTCATCCAGGGTTATCCCATTTGCCATCATCCACAGCCCCCACCCACTCCTCTGACTATTTTTGATGTTTTAAGGTGCATAGTCACAAAAGTATCCTTATGCTCAGATTATACATAATAATAGGAGCATTGGAATGTCTTTGGTTGCTTCTGAAAATTGAAAAATATGGAGGTAGGAGGGCAAGGCATGTCCAAATTCAATGCTCGTATCACGTCTGTCTACTGAGATACCTTAATCCGATTAGTTTTTGAAGGTCTCTCAATTTTGTTGTAGATCATTAAAATGTTATGCTGCCTCAGATGCCTGTCCGAAATCAATTTTGGGAGGTACTTTCATGCACAAACACTGCCCGCGAGGCATTGTCTGATAGGGTAGCGAGGCAACAAGTAAGCTGCCAGCCTTGAGGAGAGTTTTACCATGCTGACTTATATGAATGCAAAATGCTGTTTGAATGCTGAATGGAGAATGACATGTCTGCTTCAGCAGAGGGAAGAGCTTCTGTGAACTTATACTTATTATTTATTACTTATACTTATTATTTAAAACTTCATAAAGTAAATTAAACAAGAATGCACAACAGCCATACGCATTCGACCTACGTCCAAAAAGCATTAACTTCTGCCATGTAGTACACAATGCCATGACGTTCTACACTTCGCCATTATGTACAACACGTAGTTCGTCATGTCATTTTGTAGAATGTCATGGCAGTGTTTGGATTTGGGTGAACTATCCCTTTAATTGTTTGAGAGTGGAAGATCGGTTGACTGAGGCAACAGAAAGCAGGTTTTCACCCCCCAAAGAAAAAACTAGTTAACTAGTTTACTTAAATGTACAGTAGTCGTGGCCCAGTGGTGAGGGAGTCGGGCTTGTAATCTGAAGGTTGCCAGTTCGATTCCCACGCCAGCAGGAATTGAAAGTGGGGATTGGGAATTAACAGCACTCTCTCCACCTTCGGTACCATGACTAAAGTGCCCTTGAGTCAAAAACCTCTTAATCTATCGGTGATAATGATTTCAGAAGAATTCAAAATAAATCAAGATTAACATTTATTGTTTTACCAGGCAGAATTACATACCAATTAAAAGAATTAACAAAAATACATCACACAACTGATCAGCATAAAATACAAAACATAATTACAAATACAATATGAAAAGTAAAGTTTCTTAGAGTCAGCATACCTGGCAAATATAGAGACACAGCAATTCTGTGGAAAGTTCTGGGATGCTTCCTTGAGTGGTTTGCCAAGTCTCCTTAAATACCCCAAATCTAACAAAAAAGTCTGTAAACATTTAGCTCCCGAATATTCATGCAGCTTTTTTTGGACCTTTTCTCGTGCCCCCAAAGCGTCACACGCACCTAGTTTTAGGGATGAACAGATGGTTAAAAAATCTTTTATTGGGGCATCCCAGAAAGAACAGGCATTGTTTTCTTTATTCTTGTCTGTTATGCTGATGTGGGAGCGAAACCGTTTTACCAAATTGCACCAAAGGTATGATGTTATTGACGTCACTTCAAACAGAGTTTTGTGAGATTTGCATGGCTAGTTGAGACCTGAGGGGAGGGAGTGGATGTGAGGAGTCAGGAGCTCGGCATGAGGTGAGGAGATACGACTGGGTCAGCTGTTGTCCTGTGTTCTTTCTCGCAGATCTTCACTTTACATTAGAGAAATTTATTGTTTTATTACAGGACAGGAATCTTGAATTCAGACTTAGAAAAATCCATTCTTACAGTACACTGTAAACCCAAATAAGTTGGTAAAACTCAAAAAATTGAGGCAATCAGTTGCCTCAAAATTATTAAGTTAACCCTCTGGAGTCTGAGGCTGATTTGGGGTCCTGGAGTAGTTTGACGTGCCCTGACATTTGTGCTTTTTCAGTTGCTTATAAACATATTAATGACAAAGTCTCACTTTACTATATTCAGCAGAAACTAGGCTACAATAATATGTGAGCAACAAGTACATGTTTGTATTTTTGAGAGAATTACAGATATGTGTGATTTTTGAAAATGTCACTGAAATAAGGCCTCAAAACACATACTAATATGTTCTGTATATCCAGAAACATTCTGTATATTTTAGTCTGGAGTTTTTGCTTCAAAGTGATGTAAAAATCATTCTGCCTACCAGGAAAAAGTTTAAGCAGAACTGGCAGATTTTTATTTTGTACTACTCATTCATTGTATTTATTCTTAATACTTAATTATTAGACACTTTTTTATAATGTCAAATCAGCTAGCTATAACTAGCTAATTTAAAAAAATATATATATTGCTAATTTGTTAATATGTTAACAATAGCATGGTATAGTACTTATGAGTGCAGCAGTATAAAGCATTTTACTTGCTTTCAAACCAAGACACTTGTCACCATGACTGTAACTCTCCAAAACCCACATTAACTGAAACTCATCTGAATTAGCATAACAAAACATTAATCACTACTAAATCTCCCACTTAACACTACCTTGCACAAAAACTACATTATATAACAACACTTAATTTTACAATTCACTCGCTCTTTTGAGTGCTATGGGCAAAGCATGCTGGGAAAGAGAAATCCCAGCCCAGTTTCAGTTAAAATTAAGTTTGTCTAAATGAAAAGAAATAAGTTCATGAAACTCAAAACTATGAAACAGTTGGTTTACTTAAAATATATGAAAGGGGATGAGTGCACGTTCAGCGATGACGTCCCATTTTGGTAAAAAAAACCACTACGCCACTAGAGGGCATGTTTGACATTAAAATATTTGATTAAGGTTGAATCATTTTTTTTTTTTTCAATTTCCCTGAACACTAAAGTAAAAACTCAAAAAAATATTTAATGTTAACTTTAATCTTTGACTGATGTCAAATGAACTCAAACATAATAGTTAAACACATTTGCACATTTTGAGTAAAAGGCACTGTCCACTATAAGTTAGTTCCACTGTTTGGGTTTACAATGAGTCGTTTAATGGAGAATATGAAAATAACTTTTAAATAAAAATGAAAAAAAGGAGAATTTGCCCATTGCGACTCATCTTGCCAGCACGGGTCACAAATGTTAAAACAGTCTTCAACAGGGTGATGAATAGCTTGTGATGAGTTTTATCCTTTTTAGCTTTTTATATTTCCAGCTACAGCTTAATGTACAGTGCTATAGAGCGAAACATAATGAGATCTCTTCTCATTGTGCTACAGTTATCAGCTGATAAAGAGCTTGACTTGATTTTGACAGATTAGTCCGTTTAATTCTTTCAACCTTTTAACAGTGTTACAAAAGGGAAACCTAATGGAATCAGTGCTTTCTGTGAAATCTATCACAGAGGCTGCCTAAATGGATGATAACCTCAGAAACCTTTCTTCAATCAAGCTCCAAAGTGTCATGTCTGCTGTTCTCTTCTCTCTGCTCAGTGGACTCTATTAACCAGGCTGAAATCTCTCCAGTGCAGGATTCTGTTATTTTTATGTGCCATCTGTCTCCCTTGAACTGATGCGGCTCATTTATGATGCCAGTATTCATCTAGTGCCTGTCACTGCTCTCCACAATTTACACCAAAAGGAAAGGTTAGCTGCCATCATTTACTTTTATTCACCAATACTGTAGATACTGCTGAGTCTTTTAGATTTTTATTTCTCTGTTCAGGTGCAGATGTATAGTCCTCTGAACTAGTTCCGATCAGTTTATGTGCTTGTTTTGAACTTTTTTTTAGTTGGTAAGCCATATTAAATTAAATGATACCCACATTCATAGTGATGTGTTTGTGTTTCCTTGGATTCCTCTGTTGGAACCCATTAAATGCAAAGGAGCCATGAAAAAGTAATCATAATGTTGAATTTTTGGATGTAATGGCAGCACTTTTAAGACCAAATCCTTCCAAATATTGTCTATTTCGTTTGAACAGCACAAACTATACAACTTTACTGCAAAAAAAAAAAAACAACAACCCTAAAAAAAATAATAAAATAACTATTTCCCTTCTTTAGATACTATTTGGAATCAGTGCTGGTAGTGTTGTAATTTATTATCACTGGGTTTGTGTGTGACGCCTCTTTATCATCACCAACTTAAAGAAGATGGATGCATAGAGATTTAGATTTGCATGTTTAACATGCGTTCTCATGCTCATCCAATTCCTAACATTGGAGTAATTTTACCCAACACTTTATATTAATAAAATTTGGGGACATATTGAGTGAAAATCCCAATTTAAATAATGCAGTAGCATTTATGCCTCAAAACAGTGTAAAAATATTCTTAATCTAAATAATAAGATTCATCCCTAAAGTGAAGGATTACTCTTAGCTTACAGGGCAACAAAGTTCTGTTCTGCTTAGCTGCTTTTGTTAAATGTATAATTCAGTTGTGCCTCTGTTTAATATGCCAGTGGTAAAGTCTCAAATTTGACAGTCAGTTTAAATGAGCTCTCATTGGTCTTCATTTCAATAGTATGGTAAAGGTTTAAAAAAATACTGTGACTGCATGCTTCTGATGTTTCTTCAGTGTTTTCTTTTAATTAAAGCTAAATAAAAACGGTCAATTACATCCACTGATTTGCAACATGAAATTGAAGCTGTGAAAAGAACTTTTGAAAGTTCATAAATATTTGATATATATTTATTTCTATGTTTTAGTTAGTGTATAAATTGAAACACAAATAATGAAGGACCTATCAATATAAACATTAAAATATAAAGATATTTAAAAAAAATTGCTGAATAAAGAAGTTACAATTATTTAAAGTTATATTTTTGTTTATTTTGTAAAGACTGGCACATTTTTGTGAGAAAATACCCAATATTGAAGGCTATTATAATCAATAATAGCCATCTGCCATAGTCTATTATCATGCTCTAATGTTTAATGAATCTAGTCTGCATCGATATCAGCCAGGAACAGTCCATATTTTGGACTGATGAGAAACTCTATTTCTCAGATTAACCCTCAACTGGACTGATATGGAGGAAGCGAGAGTTGCACTATACCCTCACCCAAGAGAGAAAAGGCAATATTTTCAGGATCTCTACTTTACAGGGAGGTGGTCAAGCAGAACTCAATCAAGACAGACTCAGGTAGCCTTCTTAGGCCTGTAGGGAAATATCCCGGTAGAAAGTGGCTTGTTGCCTCTGTGAATTTGTATGGAGTGTCAGTCATTCATTCAGGGTCGGTGTCAAAGCCCCCATGCCCATGCTCAGACCCTCACACATTTAGACAATAACACAAGAATGTGTTTGGAATTGAATGCTAAGAATGATTTGCTCATTCTTAGCATTCAATTCCAAACACATTCTTGTTTGGAATGCACTTAATACACATATAGTAAATCTTTCAGATTAGAAATTTCACAAAATCACAAAAGATTTGAAAATATACTTATATACTAACTTGTTTACAAACTTTTGCTCTCCAGATGTGTCTCATGGTGTAATTCTCTCTCTAATTAGATAATGAATCGATCATTTATGTCTGTATTTTCTGCGTTCTCAACTGGTTGCTCAACAAGCTCATGGAATAAGTCTGGCAGCCGGGTGGCTTCTAATAGCTCCCATAATTTGTGGCCGTATTGTAGAGGTCAATTCAATAGCACCTTATAAACACATACAATGCGGACTCTAGCAGCCTGCAGATGATGATAACTTCTTCTCCAAAACCCTACGCCATCTTTAAACTGACCCTAAATGAGGATGTTGTGCAACTCTGCCTCATTTCATATATCACTCCTTATGAGACAGCCTAGAGGTTCCAAGCCTGTTAACTGTGGCTAGGGAGCAAAATGAAAAATAACCGCCACCACCATGACATAGAAATTGCAGCTTTTATACCCTTCTATTTAATTTGCTGGTGGCCCAACTCCTTGGAGACAGGAAGAGTGTTATATCAGTCTTTGTTTGTATCATAAAGAGTAAATGTTATTCCATGAGTTTTTGTGATTTTGTTGTTTTGTTCACCAGGCAAACATGGAGGGGAAAGTCTCAGAAATTGAACTCTGATAGACAGGTAAATTAACTGATATTTGACCATATTTAGATTATCGACATTGGCTAATAACCCTGGCCACTTGGCCGATTTGTTCATTTCCCAAATCTTTCAACAGCCTTGTGAATTGGTAATGCGCACATACTTTAGTTCATTTTGATTCAGTACCCAGTTCAATAAGTATTGTATTTGACCGTCTGAAGAGTTAACATGATCAATGTCACAAATGTACTGGTTTGATTAGTTTGTTTTAAATTTTTCAAGAACTTTTTTCAAACAATAGCATTGTTTCAAAAAAAATTAATGTGTCTTTTGTACCCTACAGTTTGTTGTACTCTTATAACTTCACAAGTTGCTTTATAACAGCATTTTTCGCACACACTTGCACGTTTCTTTGCCAGTTCGGGTAGCCGTCTGTAGGCTCTTGACATTTTGGATGTGTTTATATTCCATTACAACACATCTCGTGTCCCTACCCTCTCAGTCAACCAAGAGCCTGCTAGTCAACTGTATTGTCTGCTTTTAATAAAACTCTGGTCTTTTAATGAATTCTACTCTACACAGTGCTCCTTTTTCTCTCTTTCTCTCTGTTCCTCTCATGTGTCCATAACAAATCTTCCAGAGTCACGGGAGGTTTTGTAATAAATTCTTTATTGGGTGTCAGAAACCTGGACTGGGCATGTGCAAGGCAAAGATACTCCATAAAAGAAATTGCGTGGACAACAGGGATGCCAGCACCCTGTCTGCTGGCAGATTTGCCTCATGACGTACAGCATAAATATCACCTGTACTGCATCATTTGCTAACCATTCACTAGGGTGGATTGATCTATTTCAAGGGACCACATAAACAGAGAAATATGCAAATGCTGCTCAATGTCCTTGTGGATATGGGTGCATGTATTTGTCAGCACTAGCTGTGTGAAATTTCTTATGAAATATTTGAGCTGTAAGGCAATATTTAGTTATCATGTTTAGTCTGTTTTGGTTTTGTTTTCAAAGACTTTTAGTTTGTTTCTCTTTGTTTTCCTGCTTCCCTTTGTTCTGTGTTCCCACTCATCATTTGTTGCTTTGGTAATTCATTGTGTTAGTAATTAAATGACACCTGTTGGCTTTCAGTTCTTTCAAGTCCCATAGTTTCCTCATTTCTTTGTCATGTATTCTTTGTGTTTGTACACACTGTTGTGTCTATTCTTCTGCTGTTTAATTAAAGTCTGCTCTCATCTTCATCCTCGTGGACTACATTGTGACATCGGCGAATCCCAAAATTAATGTATTTGTGCTAAAATGGCTTTTATGTGGCTTAAAAATAAACCTTTTCACACTAAACACAAGAATGAATATATGACAGGGGCATGCAATGCATAAGCAGCAAATGCTCATACTCAAGCCATTTGAAAGAATGACTTTGTGGACTGTCTAATTCCTCTTATTTCAAATTAATGCTGCTGTCCGTAACTTTTTTTGGTTAAAAATGATCCAAAATCAATGTCTGAGCAAGTACATAACCAGCCAGTGTTCAAAACTTTCTCCTTACCTTTGCCCGATTCGCAATGGTGAGTTAATAATAACGTTATGTAATTCGGGTGGTCGGAAAAAGGTGGCTTGCCCTTTTCAGGTTTTTGGAGAGCTCCTGCCTCAAGTGGAGGAGTTCAAGTATCTTGGGGTCACGAGTGAGGGAAGGAAGGAGCGTGAGCTTGACAGACGGATCGGTGCAGCTTCTGCAGTAATGCGGTCGATGTACCGGTCTGTCGTGGTGAAGAAGGAGCTGAGCTGCAAGGCGAAGCTCTCGATTTACCGCTCAATCTACGTTCCTACTCTCACCTATGGTCATGAGCTTTGGGTCATGACCGAAAGAATGAGATCCCGGATACAGGCGGCCGAAATGAGCTTTCTCCGCAGGGTGGCAGGGCGCTCCCTTAGAGATCGGGTGAGGAGCTCGGTCACTCGGGAGGAGCTCAAAGTAGATCCGTTGCTCCTTCACATCGAGAGGAGTCAGCTGAGGTGGCTCGGGCATCTGTCTCGGATGCCTCCTGGACGCCTCCCTAGGGAGGTGTTGCAGGCGTGTCCTACCGGAAGAGCTATGCCAGACTATGTCTCTCGGCTGGCCTGGGAATGCCTCGGTGTCCACCCGGAAGAGCTGGAGGGAGTGTCTGGGGAGAGGGAAGTCTGAGCATCTCTGCTTAGACTGCTGCCCCCGTGACCCAGCCCCGGATAAGTGGTAGAAGATTGATGGGTGGATGGATGGATGGAATTCGGGTGGTACTGGTAGGTTTCTGCGGGAAATCCGAGTATGCTAGTCCCAGTTTGTGGGTTATATCATGTGAGGCTGCTTCAGGTGGAGGATCAATTATAGCATTTTTTCACAGCAGCTGGAATGATTAAACATCATTTTGATGGCGGATTGTATGGTATGACAAATTAACGTTAGAGATTGGACTGTACAGAAATTGAAGTCTACAGGTAACAGGATTTGTTACTTACTTTTTCAGATGACATCCTGCATCTTATTTTGCCCATACTTCCAAGACTGTGATTCCGAAGTACCTGTACAGTATCCACTGTTGTGTGACTGACAGCCACACATTCTCCTGATAATATTAGATTCATCCGCGCTGAGGAACCTTGCCGATGCACAACCCACGTGCATGTGCACGTCCGCAATTGCAGGTTTCGAACAGAGATGGTGACAAAGAGGCAAAACGTAAGGACTACAGCTTTAACTCTAACCATTCATTGAATGAATTCATTGAAATGGACACTTTGAACTCATTCATGGAAATTATTTGACTTACCAGCACATTTTTTTGCTGCTGAAACCCAGCTCTAGTTAGTTTATATATTCATACTTTTTCCTTTGGTCTCTAAACCATTTGGCAAGGGCTGTCACTGTTTTTATGAGTGTTTTGTGAAATCTGCCCAGAATATTTAAGTGGTTTACCCTCACGCTTCAGTGGGGCAACACAAGCGAGAGGGAGGGTGAGAAGGAGAGAGAGAGACAGCGCAAGGAGGAGAGGTGAGGGAAGCTGGAAAGGACAGAGAAACTGACTGAGAGAAGAAAAATACAGCTTAGAGCAGCGGGTGCCGTGGAATTGCATACTTCGCTCAGAGGTTGTGCATGTGCAGATAAGAGTGAGAAGAAGGACAAAGTGAACAACAGGCAGGTAAAACAGGCTGGACCACAAGTGGACTTCCATACTTTGCTGCTCTGCCAACTCCGTGATCCGTGTAGATCTACAATGTCAGTCCTTATTGCCACTCAATTGAAGATCGACACTAGCACTTCATCTAGAAAGGTAAGGCCTTGTATTTGTAGCATTTATGTCAGCCATTCCATAAACCTCATTATGGATGCAAAATTGCAAGCTTGATGCCTGTGATATTACAAGTTAAAGCCTTTTAAAGAGAGTATGTATCACTTTATTTTACAGTCCTGCTCTGCATGCACATACTATGTACTTATTACAATAACTGGGTTATAACTTGGTACTAACCCTCAACCTACCCCTAAACCTAACCTTAACCCATGTAGTTACCTTATATTACCAGTACGTTTTTGGGTAAGTACAATAAGTACACATACTGTAAAATTAAGTGTAACCGAGAATATGCTAAAGCACAAAATGTTTTGATTACAGAATTTGGCCACTGTCTACATTAGGGACCCATCAAAAACATTCTCCATGTTGAAAGACATGACAAAGTATGAGAAGTGTACAGCTGAAAGAACTACAGATTATTTAAGGTTTGACATGTCCTGATCATAGCGCAGTCTGTCATGAGCACAAAAATATTTTATTGGCTATGGATGCTCAAGCATCTTCAAGGACACCTCTGTTTGTTGTATAGTTAAACTCTTCAATAGCTAATTGTATGATTTCTGTGCCTTCTCAATGTGCCTGACTACTTGGAAATGCACACAATTTTTGCTCTAATAGAGGTGGACTATTTTACTTTCACTCAAACCGTTTCAAGCTTTTCAGTTTCCTGTGCCAATACATAATAACATGCATACAAAGACACATTCATGCAGAACCATATAGAGGATAAAATAACTTCTTGTTGGACCCAAGGCTGAAATGCATTCTGCTATCCATTGAGACTCAATGCTTATCACACCCTGCAGCACAGGCGACACTGATATACCGCACATCATTTGCAGTGTTCACTGATAGCTAAAGTCAAATCTTTTTAGGATTTACCTGAAGTAAGTGACCATCTGAAATCACCACTAGTTTTAGACTTGAAGAGCATTGCGAAGAGTTTCTGATACATGTGTTTAATCCTTGCACTCTCTATAGATGTCTCTATGTCTAATTTACTCACTCATTTACTCCCACAGTCTGCTCTATATCATCCATGGATAAGTTTCAATTTCCGTGGTACCTTATCTTGGACATTTTAAAATTGGATTTGAAAGCTGTATGATGTGCTTGCTCTCTCTCTCTCTCTCTCTCTCAATCTCAAAAAAAAAGGTTCAGTAAACAGAAAAATCTTCAGTGACAACACATCCTCATTTTCATGCTCAGTTCCATGCAACTTACTGCAGAACAGAGTGATTAAAGATGAAAGTGAAAAGCAATAGGCATATATGGAAGTTCTGAATGTCGTGCTGTAATTTGTCGACATGCCCTGTAAGAATAATGATGACCTATTCATAACACAATTTTAATCAAAGCTTCTTAAGTAGTTATGAATAAATTGCCTGCTTTTGCAATCAGTTAACTGCAAAAGTGAACAATTTTCTCATACCTCTGGTGGTCAGAATAGGCTAAAAAATCACGTGTTGGCCTTGCATGCCTGAAAGACAGTTGAAGAAATTTTACAGCATTAGTTTTATAAAGGTCACTTTTTATGGAGCTTAAAGTAAAAAAAAAAAAAAAAAAAAAAAGATTAGAGTAAATGAAAAGAAAGTTTAAGGAGATAGTTGAATAGTTCAACCAAAAACAAGAATTGACCCGTCCCCTGACTTCGCAAAGACCCGCCCCCTTTAGTTACTGTTGCTATGTCCGACAAGCCATGCGCTCTCATGCCACACATCATGTTCTCACGGAGTGAAAAATACAAAGCGGAGCAAAGAGGACACTGACTTTTGATATGAAACAAAGTTTCACATTTCTCAATATGTCAATTTTTTAAGTTTTAATAATAAATACCATATAGTGGCTCTTTAATGTGTCGTGACAGATCGCTGTAGCTCCTCAGTTAAAGCGGCTCTTGAACTGATCATCTCTTAATACTAGTTTGTTTATTGCATCAAATAAACATGAATGAACATCAAAAGGAATGTTGTTTCAACCGCGGAAACACGTGAGCACACACAATTTTTCAAGTTCACCAACGTTAATCTACTAACGCCACTGACTGCTTTGTCGGACAAAATGGTGAAATCGAGGTTACGATTGGTCAGATCACCAATTGTCATTATTTACTCTCCCTCATGTCATTCCACCTGTAAAACTTTCTTTCTTCTGCAGAACACAAAATTAGATATTTTGAAGAATTTTTGTAAACATTTAAACAGTTTTGGTGTCCATCGACTTCCACCGTATGAACAAAAAGACATTGAGACATTTTTCAAAATATCTTAATTTATGTTCCACAGAAAAAAATAATCATGCAGGTTTGGAATGACATGAGGTTGAAAAAATTATAACAATATTTTCATATTTTGTGTACTTTAACACCAGCATACATCGTACAGAAAATATAGACTATTCCAACAAAATGCTAATAATAATTATAAATAAAATGAAATGATAGCAAAGTCAATGAACCTGAAATGTGCAATACAGTGCACACTCAGATGTACTCGCATTTCAAATATACTTTTATAGACTTCTGTAGCTTAAATGGTAGAGTATGTTGCTAGCAGTGCCATGCACAGTTATGTAACTGGATTTCCATTGAACAAATATACTGGTAAAATGTATTCTTTGAATGCACTGTTAAGCCACAATTTATTTATTTCCATTTGAATGCATCTGAACATTACAAAATCAGAAATGCAAGCTTATGCAAAGACCAAAGATCTTTTCTGCATACAAACGTTTTATGAACTCTGACAGACATTTAACCAACTTGCCAAGCCTGGGAATTCAAAGAACATGAATAGTTCGTGCTGCACAAAAACGCTGCGAAGTTTTCAGTATTGCCCAAGGTCCAAGGTAATTTTGCATGCTTAAAGCTCAGTGTGGCTGCAGCTTAAGTTGCTTTGAATAAAAGCATATGTCAAATTCATACATGTAAATGGATCGTAATTTAATTTATATATTAAATTAAAACTAAGGGTAGTCGTGGCCTAGTGGTGAGGGAGTCGGGCTTGTAATCTGAAGGTTGCCGGTTTGATTCCCATGCCGGCAGGAATTGAAAGTGGGGATTGTGAATGAACAGCACTCTCTCCACCTTCGATACCATGACTAAAGTGCCCTTGAGCAAGACACCTAACCCCTAATTGCTCCCCTTGTAAGTCGCTTTGGATAAAAGCGTCTGCTAAATGATGAAAAATGAAAAAAAAAAATATATGGATAAGGATCATGAATGTGTATGTATATGGCAAAAATGTGGCACCCTGTTCTGTTTATGCCCTGTTTATATTATTTATGAGACTCATGCTTATATTGCTGGACAGGACTACTTTACATTTCAAGTACACATATATAACAATACTTATATAATATATAATAGCATATTTAAATTGGCTGATACTGTGATAGATGTGTTAACAGAACACTATTAAGCATTAGGAATAAGACCTACAGAGAATTTATTGTCTTTAGTTCACCTGCATGTCTTTGGATTGTGGGAGAAACCAAAGTACCCGGCGGATACACAGGTAGAACATGAATGAACAGAGAAAGGACTCAAACCGGGGACCCTCTTGCTGTGAGACAACATTGCTACCCACTGAGTCACCGTGAATTGATAGAAAAGAGTATATCCCTGAATGAGTGCATTACTGAAGACCCGCTAACAATCCGTGAGATGAGTCCTACCTTATCAAAAAACAATCCTTCAGCTACTTTTATTTCTTTATATTTAAAATGACTTTTCTGCTTATTCAGCAGCTGTCCATTACAGTCAATGAGGCAGAAAATTGAGATACAGCCCTAAACCTTGAAGTGATGTTTCTCTGTCATCCTATGAGCCAGGTTGATATTGCTCAGAGTATTTGTGGAGCGTCCTGAAGGATTACTCTATTGATCTTTACTAGCTGAGGTCTGCTGAACTCTTCACAAAGAGAGATGCTCTTTTAAACACAGTTGACAGCTCAAAGATAAATCCACGAACAAGCAACTCATCAAATATCAAGCAGTTTACACCTGAGCAAATCTCTATGGTTGTCCGTCCTAAATGCAAGTGCATTTTAAAGAAACTGTCAGTTGGCCATTTTTTTGTATTGGGCATTAACAACTTTTCCAAGAGTTCTTACATTCTGTTTTTCTTTTTCATTGACCGTTTTCAATAAAGCAAAACAAAGTTTTGAGAAAAGGTCCAATACTGTTGTTGAGTTAATGCAGCAGTGTTTTTGACACACCAATCAAATATAGGCTTTGTGCCATAAAGATGCTCTGAGAGTTGAAATACTTTTATTGCATTCACTTGTGTTATCCCAGCTAACATGGAACTTTCCCATGAGTTTCACTAACATTCTTTAAAAGTTATGTCAATGGGCAAAGCATTCTTAAAATAATGTTGATGGAGCGTTCTTATAATGGTATTAATATTTAATATACATTCTTGTAATGTTGAGTACAACATTTATGGAAAGTCCTTAGGATCTAATTTGTACTTGTTCGTTGAACTTAATGAAAGAATGTAATCATAACGAGTGTTATTTGAGTCAAATTTATCGTATAGTGCTTTTCACAATACACATTGTTTCAAAGCAGCTGTACAGAAAGTCATGTTACAATGTTTGTTATATCTTAAAATCTTCATGCCTTATAGTCGCATTTAGCAGATTCCCAGAGAACGTTCTCAGAACTTATTGAATAATAGAATGTTCGAAACCTGCTCTTTAAAAAAGTTCTCAAAATGCTAGCACTAAAACGTTATTTATATATTGTTCATGGAACATCTTTTTGGAATGGTTTAATTGGATGTTCATCTAACATTTTTTAATCATTACTATTTGTTTGATCATGACAGAGAATTGAAGACAACATGAAGTCACAAGACACATGAATGCAAGTTGTATATAAGATAGATAGATAGATAAACAGTTTATTAAAATATATAAAATATTAATAAATAATGTAAAATGTAAAATATACAACCAAGCAGGAATAATAAATATACAGTCGTGGCCAAAAGTTTTGAGAATTACATAAATATTGGAAATTGCAAAAGTTGCTGCTTATGTTTTTATAATAGCAATTTGCATATACTCCAGAATGTTATGAAGAGTGATCAGATGAATTGCATAGTCCTTCTTTGCCATGAAAATTAACTTAATCCCAAAAAAACCTTTCCACTGCATTTCATTGCTGTCATTAAAGGACCTGCTGAGATCATTTCAGTAATCGTCTCGTTAACTCAGGTGACAATGTTGACGAGCACAAGGCTGGAGATCATTATGTCAGGCTGCACTCAAAAAAATGATTTTTTGATGCTGTTCAGTTTATTTAAACAACTTATTTTGATTCAACACAATTGTATTAGGTTTCTGGTTCAAACGTGATTGCTTCATGTTAAATTGACTTGAAACGATTCATTTTGGACTTAACTTGATGATTTCATGTTAAAATAACATGTTTCAATCAAGTAAACCCATCCAGGACTCAATCAAACAGGACTTTCACTTGCCATCATGCTTTGCAAAGCAGCTGAACTGGGAGAGTAAATGTTAAAATAAAATGTTATTTTAAGCAGTTTTTAGCAAGATGAGAAAATGGAGATACTTTTTAATGTTTACTGCTCTATTATGTTGTATTTAAAAGTTTCTGTTATGTTAATACTTTTGGGGTTACCATTGTGGTGAAGTGTTGAGCTTGTGGTTAGACTGCTACATAAAATTTAATCTATGTTGCAATCAATAAGTTATAATTCTGCTAATGGCAGTGATGAATAATTATTCACTTGATCATTACTTGACTGCAACAAAAGAAATGCCTAGCATGCAAGCAAGTGTTGTACTGGCCATTTTATTAAAAGCACAGAAAACTCACGCAAGTCTGCACAAGGGCACCAATCTGAATAGCAACAGTACTGGCTGGATCAACAAGAGTGAATCATGTTCAGGAAACATTCACAAAATACGTCAAATGAAATTGGTGAGATTCATTAAATTAGGATGAATTTTACTCATCAGTTCAATTAACTTAGTTTAAGTTCAAATTAATCAGTTCAAATGCGTGGAAATAGGTGTCATAATTGAATTAAGTTAGACCAACAAGTTATTTTTTTGAGTGTGATTGGGTTAGAATGGCAGACTTGACATGTTAAAAGGAGGGTGATGCTTGAAATCATTGTTCTTCCATTGTTAACCATAGTGACCTGCAAAGAAACGCGTGCAGCCATCATTGCGTTGCATAAAAAGGGCTTCACAGGCAAGGATATTGTGGCTACTAAGATTGCACCTAAATCAACAATTTATAGGATCATCAGCAACTTCAAGGAAAGAGGTTCAATTCTTGTAAAGAAGGCTTCAGGGCATCCAAGAAAGTCCAGCAAGTGCCAGGATCGTCTCCTAAAGAGGATTCAGCTGCGGGATCGGAGTGCCACCAGTGCAGAGCTTGCTCAGGAATGGCAGCAGGCAGGTGTGAGCGCATCTGCACGCACAGTGAGGCCAAGACTTTTGGAAGATGGCCTGGTGTCAAGAAGGGCAGCAAGAAGCCACTTCTCTCCAAAAAAAATATCAGGGACAGATTGATCTTCTGCAGAAAGTATCGTGAATGGACTGCTGTGGACTGGGGCAAAGTCATATTCTCCGATGAAGCCCCTTTCCGATGGTTTGGGGCGTCTGGAAAAAGGCTTGTCAGGAGAAGAAAAGGTGAGCGCTACCATCAGTCCTGTGTCATGCCAACAGTAAAGCATCCTGAGACCATTCATGTGTGGGGTTGCTTCTCATCCAAGGGAGTGGGCTCACTCACAAATCTGCCCAAAAACACAGCCATGAATAAAGAATGGTAGCAAAACACCCTCCAACAGCAACTTCTTCCAACAATCCAACAACAGTTGGTGAAGAACAATGCATTTTCCAGCACGATGGAGCACCGTGCCATAAGGCAAAAGTGATAACTTAATGGCTTGGGGACCAGAATGTTGAAATTTTGGGTCCATGGCCTGGAAACTCCCCAGATCTTAATCCCATTGAGAACTTGTGGTCAATCCTCAAGAGGCGGGTGGACAAACAAAAACCCACTAATTCTGACTAACTCCAAGAAGTGATTATGAAAGAATGGATTGCTATCAGTCAGGATTTGGCCCAGAAGTTGATGGAGAGCATGCCCAGTCGAATTGCAGAGGTCCTGAAAAAGAACGGCCAACACTGCAAATACTGACTCTTTGCATAAATGTCATGTAATTGTCGATAAAAGCCTTTGAAACGTATGAAGTGCTTGTAATTATATTTCAGTACATCACAGAAACAACTGAAACAAAGATCTAAAAGCAGTTTAGCAGCAAACTTTGTGAAAACTAATATTTATGGAATTCTCAAAACTTTTAGCCACGACTGTACTGACTTCATCCCAGCTAAAAATATGTTCTTAGAATGTTCCCATTAAGTTATGAAAATCTTAGTTCTGAATGTTTTTTAAACATTTTAAACGTTAGTTTTTTGATGAATTAATGTTTTTTTTCTTGGTTTATTTGAATGTTAGAGGAACATTCCATTCTGTCATTTTGAAAATGTTAAGAAAACTTTATTTCTGAATGTTTTCTGAACATTTAAAACATCTATTTTTTTAATGTTTTAAGAAACTTTTGTGCTAATACTTACATAACTTTTAAAGACCATTAATAAAAGTTTTGAGGACGTTCCTTATTAGCTGGGGTTGAACCATGCTCTCCATTCCACAGCATTTTTGAACCAAACATTCAGAGTCTGCAGACAACCGTTACACTCTAAGGTCTCTCTTCAGCCTGAAGCATCACAAAGCATTTTGTAAATTGACAATGTTTGAAACTCCATATGAAACAGTTCACAGAACACAATTTTGTTGAGTTTTATTTTTCTAATGTGTTGTTTTCCGCATGTTGCATGTTTCCACTTGTCCAAATTTTACTTGTGTGCTGTCTAGTATGTTTGAGTATGTGTTCTTTTTCCCTGATTTAACTCAGTGGGCTTGTTTTTTTGATTTACAAAATATAAGCTCTTTACGATTCCATGTTTCGGACTGTGTACTTCCCTGAGACAGTTTAGTGTAGTACTACAGTAAAATGAGAATATTAAAGTAAAGTTAATCTGTTATTTTTGCAATTCAAATATTTAATGCACTTAGACACTTTTATACTCTGGAAAAATGTATACACTCTGGAAATAATGTGTTTTTGTTCTTAAAATTTCTGTTAATTTGAAATCCATATGTTTGGCTGTAAGAAATGAATTGCTTACATTTTGTCCATTTTTATCACTTTATAAACATGATGTCAATATAAACAATGCAACACAGTGGCTCAGTGGGTAGCACAATCACCTTTCAGTGAGAAGATCCCCAGTTCAAGTCTCAGCTGAGCTAGGAGTTAGTAGTTTCACCATGTGTCAGTGTGGGCAATACTAAATTGTTTGTCTGTGAGCCCTGTGTTTCCCCTACCCGACATGGTGGGATAGGCTCGAGCAACAGAGCAATCCTACAGAGGATAAGTAGAGTGGAGAATGGATGGAAAAGCAAAAGAATAGAATGTTCCTTTAACCTTCACATAAACCAAGAAAGAAAAAAAAACCCTGGATGCTTAAAAACGTCCATTCAGAAATAATGTTTTCATAATGTGAATGTTAGCAAAACATTCTAAGAATACATTTTTTGTTAGCTGGGATTTCAGTGCAATCGAGCTTAGGATGGAACTGAATATTGACGCACAATTGATAGATAAGGAGTTTGTTTTCACAACTGAATGTGGATCTTATTAGGATGACCTTCACTGTGATTAATTGCATTTTGATACACAACACTTGAGCAGAAACACATCACTGTCTGCCATACACAGGCTGTAAGATATTCTAGAGCATTGCTTTGCATTTATTTTTTTCTATTACAATAACGGTATTATTCAGTGGCAAGAACGATATTGAGATGCTCAAATAGATCAAAATCTCAGATCAGTTTAATAGATACTTAGAAACAAAATATTTGTGAAGTAAACATGTGAATGGATTTCCTTTATGGCTTTGTGGGCATCAGGAAGCTGCACTCCTGGCTTTTTCGTTTTTTTTCGTGCTTCTTTTGAGATGCAGCCATATTGATCCCATATAGACAAGCATTTCAAAGTCCCTTTGAAGGATTTATGGTGATATGTTGTTGGATGGTGCAGAAGAGTGAGCAACAGAATCTCTCATCACAATCAGTTTTACTCATCCATTCCCAATGGTTATCATGTTAAAATGAGTATATCTTATTTTGGTTGATTATTTTTCATTGCTGTTTGGAGCTTTATCATGTCCTCTATTACAATTGTGAGTGGTTCAAACTAACTCAGCGATTACTGAAAGCTGAATGTAATGAGTGCAGCCACAATATTTGTCCTAAGATGTGATTTTCTACAATGTAAAGTACTGTGGTGTGTTATTTAATTATGTTTTATTATATTTGCTTTGATCAAACTTAACATTCATGTGAATTTACCGCATCAAAATTCCTAGACTTGGTTACATTTCAGAGGAAAGACCCTTGGATTTTTCATACAGTCCTGTTTACTTCAACCTGGTTTTTGGGTAATTGTGATTGTTAAAAGAGTTTGAATCATGTAAATACTACTTTGTCAAGCGCCATCCCTTGAGGTCGGGTTTAAGAGTTTATCATCTAAAAGCTATGATTATGAATCCAAGATAGCCGCCTCTCTAGTTTTGCCCATTTAAATCAATTAAACCTGAACACCTTTGTAGCACCGGGTGCATGAATAATGCAGGCCATAAGTTATTCAGCCTCCAGCACACTTTAGCTGACTACCTGATCTGCAACAAAATGGAAATTACACCCAGTAAAAGGGAAATTAATTGATTCTTACAAACTATTTGATTTCCTTGATTTTCTATTGTGCTTTCTAGAGATATTTGTGATACAGTCTGGACCACATTAACAACAACTGGATGTATTTGAGCTTGATTTGATATACGGTAAATGTGCTCAACATTGTTATGTTTTGGTTTTTTAAGATAAAATGTATTTAGTGTATTCTAAACAAAAGTAATTAGCTTGTGTTAACACTTAAAGAACATCATGCAGGTATTCAGAAAACATCAATTCTAAGAATTACGTAAATTAGCCAAAAAGGAAAAGAGAGAGAGAACCATGAAAAGCCTTATTTTACCGTCAGTAACTTTTGAACATAAAAGCAGTACAGTAAAATGCAGACGCTTGTGTTTCCTGGTAGTGCTACATTTACAGTACTTTCATGTTTTATAATAGTAATGCTTTTTCACAATTGTAGGTCATGAATGTTGTCCGTGCTTTAGAGTCCCTTAAAGTGCCCCATTATGCTATTTTAAAGGTTGCTCGTTTTTTTTTTTTTTTTTTTGGTGGTCTCAGCACCTAGGTAGGTTTATTTCTGTAAATACTAAGACCGGGACTACAAGAACAAAGGTTAATTGCGTTACTACTATATCCAGCACATTTCGCGGGAAAGTTCATTTTCCTGCGCTGTAGCTGTCCGGGTGCTGAACGCATGACGTTGGGAATATAGACGTAAAGTTCCAATCGATTTCCATTTCAAATCAAAACGTATTTTAGTAGTTTAATGGAAATCATTAACGAACTGCTTGTTGTTTAAAGCAGCCATGAGCTGTTGTATTTCAGCTTACCACGGTGTGGCACTCCAGTACCGCGTATATGACCTTTCCAGCATTGTTTAGAAGTAAGAGAAAGGTTATTGGCGAATATTGAACATTTGTAAACGTGCATCAATTGAACGGCTGACCCAAAGTCTACAGTTTCGGTCTCTATATCTAAGTGAATGAGAGATTTGAGAGCTGTGCGTGGTGTGTACGTTCTTCAGATAAATATCCTCCAGTCTCCAGTCACTTCTCATGCAGAACGCGTCTCATCCACACACACACACACACACTGCTCTGCGTAAAGCTCTCTGCTGTCTTTCCATCGCTCGCCTCATCCTCTGAAATGCAGTGAGATGTTGTAAGCTCTTTTTTTTTTTTTTTTTTTTTAAATCCGTTGACTGAGTGTAGTTTAATACAGGCTGTTGTCGCTTTTCTGCAGACGGGCTATAGAGGAAACAACGTGCTTTGAATGCAGAGCAGACTTTCTCTAGTACCGCCCGGGCTCTAGTCAAACCCATAAAACAGAGAAATTACTCCAACGGAGCGCATTAGAGATTCATTGCAATTATAGGCTTCGTCTTACTGCCTTTCTTCGAAGGACACCAGGCTCTGGGCTATTCGAGAAGAAAAGCGTTCACCTTCTGCGAGAGAGGGACGTTAAAAGAAAACACATCTAGGAGAGCAGCAGATGAGAGGTCTCGCGCTTTGAGATGCTTTAGTGATTTCACGGGACTCATGGCTTCGCTTTACCAGAGATTCTCGGGGAAGATTAATACCAATAATTCTTTTCCCCATCCACCTGAAGCCAGTCATCTCCTGGGTGGACAGGTTCCTGAGGATGAGAATAAGGCTGGGAAGAGTCCTCATCACCCCTCAACCCGACCTGCGGTCCAGTACCGCAAGAGAACCGCCTGCGAGGAAGAAGACGTAAGGATCGCGCTTTTATTACCTTACGCAATTAATGTAGTTTGTATTGGTGACGATATTTTGAACTTTGATGTTTTTAAAGGGCACGAATATGTTTTTCCCCATAATCACAAGAAATGAAGCTTAAGTAAAAGTTGTTTTGCATGTCTTACGCAAAGAGATTATTCTTGTTGGGTTCACGTGTAATGTGAAAGTCTGAGTTGGTCGTTGAGCGTCTGTTTTTTATGTGGCCCAAGAAGGTTTTGAACTGTAACACAACAGTTCCTTCTCTAAAAGAAGGCAAAACAACTAATGACCAGCAGGGTGCTTGTAACTAACGCGTAATCCAAAGAGTTTTTACAATAGGTCTGCCACATGTTATCTTCACTATTCACTGATTTGACCTTCGAAGACAAGAATGACGTCAGAAACGGTGATGCGTCACAAATTGTCGCTTTCAAGCAACCCGTGTTATCAACACAATATGCTTTTCTACATATCCACTATATATATATATATATATATATATATATATATATATATATATATATATATATATATTTATAATGTGTGTGTGTGTGGCAAAAAGTTGAACAAAAAGTTGCCATATAAAGTTTGAGGATTACTTTTAAATTGTGCACTGATGCAATTTTGTTTTAAAATATTATTAATAGTTGAATAATGTCTGTCCGCCAAAGTCAGACGTAACCAACATGCAGGAAACCATTTTGTGGATGTGAAAAACTAAAACAAAGATGACCCCTGTAAACCATTGTGTTAAAATAATTAGGTTTCTTTTACACGCACAAGTTATCAAAGGGAGGACATTCCATTGGCGTAATGGTTTTTATATTGTACAAACTGTACATAGGCTACTATCTCCCTACACTACCCGTACCCCTACACCTACCCATCACAGAAAACATTCTACATTTTTACATTTTCATAAAACATTGTTTAGTATGTTTTTAAAGCCATTTGAAATATGAGGACCTATGAAATGTCCTCATATTTCATGTTTATGTTGTAATAACAGTGTCATACCCATGTCATTATACAAATTCGTGTCCTCATAAATCACAAACACACACACACACACACACACACACACACACACACAGAGGTAGTATGTTTTAGTAGTAGACTTTGCTTATTTCTAGCTGGGTTTTTTTTTCAGTCTTATAGCTCATGATACCAAGTGCATGATTTATTTGTGTCTGTAGGGAATAGCATACTTGGTTAATGGAGGATGTATTCACTTTTCATCATTGAAACTGTCTAGACAAATCGTTCATGCTTTGCAGGGTCAAGGCCCGCTAGAGCTCACTGCAGAAGATTGTGACTCTTAAAGGCACTTACTGTAAAATAATCTAGACCACTGGTTATTTGCTTTAGATTACTCAGAACCCTAGGTATTATTTTACAAACTAAGACTAAATTATGTTTTACATAACCCAATTGCAGTACTGTTTGGACACATGTTTGTTTTGGTATGTTACATTAAACTGTTCTGAGAGCGTTCGCCTCACAGACAAGCTTTAACAAGCTTTGGATCCTACTTTTCGCCAACAGAACTGTGACTACTCTGAAGTCACGCTTCGTCCAGTGACAGTCTGTCAGGGCAAGTGGATTGTGCTGAATAATTAATGAACAAGGCAGTGACAATCAGCAGACAGGGGTCCTCAATCAATCCCCCTGGATTTTGTTACCTGTTGTGGATAAAGTTGTATGAAACAAAAGTTTGGTCCAATCTCAATTAAAAATTAAAATTGAATTTCAGTCTGGCCCGGAATACATAGGAGTGGAGTAAAATCACAACTCTAGCATCAGCTCTTTACTGCTCTTATAATCTCATTTATCATCAACAAGAAACTCTGAGCTCTTGTGCCCTTCACAACAAACCATTTTCGGCGGCTTCAGCTCATCAATACCATTCATTTTACCACACGGTTGTAATAATAATAATACTTAGTGCAAATTAAAGGTGCTCTGAAAAAGTGTATTTACTTTAAAAACAAATTTCACTCAGAAATTGCTAGATTCACAAATAGTTACAAAGAAACGTTGAATTAAAAATGTAATCATTTTCTTGTAAAACATGAATTGTGTGAATTATATTTTTCCAATTCTTTAATTATTTTTCCTATCCCAGCTTGCAAAGACAACTATGAGTAAATCAATCATAGGCTCCCTGTAAGGAGTAATCACTGGCTCTGAAATATTAGTAGTTAATATGCAGTGATGGTTAAGTCGTTAGATGGTCATTAGACTATCCGTTGACTTCCTGATCTACAAGGCTGCCAGTGTATAAAATATCATACCAAGTTTTTCATCTTGTAATCCCTTGCTCTGTTTGGCAGGGCTCTGAGCCAGTACAGTGACCTTAATTAATCATCCATAGGTGGCTGGCCCAGAATAGAGTGACATTCAAAAGGATAGAGGCCTGTGGATATGTTTCCTTTCATGAAGAGAAGCATATTGACTTTCTCTGTACACCCAATCAGGCGGGGGGCCAGTCAAAGAACCTGGCTTTGCCTTGTGTCACAGTCCACAATGTGTGACAGACTGGATAAGATCAAGCAGACTGCCTGAAGACAGGAGGTTGAGAATTACAAATCGTGACTTGCATGTTGAAGTCTCGTCATGTGAGCCTCAGGACCCAATGAGAACGGCTGTTTTTTCTATGTTTCATTAGTACACTTACTAAACCACATGACTAAGGACATTTGAGTAGGTCAATCGAGGCAATTTTTTTTTAATTACCCACCAGTGAAAATGATAGTGCCTGCGTTGAAATGTCACACTCGATTGTAGGCTTACATCTCTGTTGTGAATAATGGACATGTAGCATTATAACACTAATGGCATGTAAATTAGTATCGCACAGAATTACAAGGCCTATTCTTGATGCTTTACATCGCGTAAACACTTTGTCAGGCAGTCATAATGAAAAATTTTGTACAATAAAAATGATCTTCTCCCAAAATGCTTTTCTAAGCTTTACTGAATACAGGATGCGCTTATCTCCGTGCTTCGATCCATTCCAAGAAATTAATCTACATCTAATCTGATGGTTACATCACATCTCTCTGGAGCATACTCAGGTCATCCAGCTGTTTCAAAATGTGTCATTTCACTACACATCCTGAGACAAAGTCTTTTATAGGAGGTGCTTGAGTTTTGCCAATGTCAAATGTGGGATTGTGAAGAAAAACGCTTCTCCACTGTTGTGTTTCATAAACCAGTCATAAATTATACTAGACTTTTCACTCCATTGACTTTTATTTTTAGTCATATGAATGAGGGACACTGGAAGCTTATGCAGAGAAGTTTTTCATTTCACTACGTGCAAAGTCTGACCTCCGAATTCATATAAAAAGATGTACGTTAGGATTCAAAGAATACAAACTTAAAAGTCACATGTTTAAGGTGCAGCAGGAAAGGGAAGTTAAAGTCACATCAAAATGGACAATTCTTGTTTTTATAGACTCTTACAGTGTTTATTATTTTGTTTTGTTTTTTGTCACAAGTCCCACCCTACATTTTTTTCTAGTTTGGGAAGATGTTACACGTCACAATAGGGAAGCAAAGACAATTGCTGTTCCCATTGTATGCTTTCGCAGCAATTAGAATTTTAACTTTAATACCTACTCAGTTAAATGCTCGTGAGCTTTGTATTATCTCTATATCTATATATTAAATTACAGACAAAAAATAAAATGTCAAACAGTGAAGGAAAACATGTTACCTGGAATCTAGATGCAGTAAAACAGTCAAATCTGACCGACTGATTTTCACAGATTGACCTTTGTTTAGTCAATGTACAGTATCATTAACATGCAAATCCAAACAAGCTTTACAAATATACAGTGTAAAGTCTTGAAGCCTGATTGTCCCTTATTAATTTCTCTCTTAAGGTGAAATATGCAGTGTGAAACATGAAACCCAGGCTTTTGTTTACAGAGTTTCAAGTGTAAAAATCCCCTTCATCTGTACTGACAAATTGAGCATGAAAGTTCAAAAGTTGAAGAAGACTCTCTGTCACTTGCTCACTATTAGAACATTTGAGAGTTTTCTTGTGTTTCATGTGATAACGGTGGAGCAGATTGGTAATGTTGAAATGTGAGAGACGTCACTGATACAACTGCAAATGTCTCCCAGAGGACTTGCTCATATAGGTGCTTGAGAAGAGAAATGTTATTCTTAGCCCTCCATGTTCTTATTCACGTAGAATTCATTTAGAAATGTCTCTCACTTTATTCTTAAACTGAGAGACAATGGTGTGCCAAAACAAAGCATTTGATTTTCCTCATCAAAAGTGATTGTTTCGCAGCTTTATGCGTCACACCACATTTGGATTCTTCAAGTGTCTGGTACTTTCAAAGATTGGGCAACACATACGCCTAGACTGATTTCATGAGATGAACAGTCGGGCTGCTTTGAGATGAATTGAAGGTAAAAATAGACTGCAGCTGAATATGCTGAAAGCAAAAATCCCACCAAACTTTAAGCCTGAATAATAATAATCTCGTCATGTGTTGGAAATCGACTTCGAGTAAGTGTGGAGAGGATGTTGATTGGAAAGACTGGCTCCGCCTGTTTGAAAGGCGACCGTGTGAAATGCATCATCCGAACAGATGGCGGGCAGCAGCGATCCAGGCCTGTCATATTAAGCCCCAGCTGTCATGGTGAGCAGTACCCTTCAGTTTGAATGTGCAAACACTCCCCGCTGACTAAACACATGCAACCATCTAGTACTGTTACATTGAGTACAGCTTTGCTGTCCAGATGATTGCGTAATAATATGTTCCACCTGCAACATATTAGTTCATGCTTTTTTAGTTCGAGTGTTTGCATTTCTCACGCAGACAGATGTTACTTTATCTGTCTGATTGTTTCTGGATAAACAGGCCTTTTGAGTTATGTTAGCAAGACAAACATCTGGGAGCTGAGCCGATTACAATGTGTTTCACACATTTCATCAAACATACCGTAGCTGAAAATACTAAAGTCTTATTCTGAATATTCTTAATCTGTAGAAATTGGTGGCAGTTTTTTTGTCCATGTTGGTGACCCGTGAGGATTGTACTTCTTCCTGTTCTCTTACAAACTATTCTTAGATATACGTGTTATACTAGAAATGCTACATTTCTTTGTAAATTTAATATGGAAATTAAACACAAGGATTCTGATAGTTCACCCAGTAACGAAAATTGTGTTATCATTTTTTCACCCTTATGTCATTTCAAACCTGCTTGACTTTCTCTCTTCTGTGGGACACAAAAGAAAATATCCTGAGAAATGTCTCAGTGTTTTTGTCCATACAATGACAGTCAATGCTTACCAACATTCCATACAGGTTTAGAATGAGGGTGAGTAAATGATGACAAAATTTTAATTTTTGGATGAACTATCCCTTTAAAATTTCTGATTGATTAAAATTCATTGTTTTATTGCAGTGCTTCATTCTTTCAGTGCTTTTGAGGAAGATGTAGGTTCAGTAGTGTAAGAGCGGTGAAGGAAAAACTGTCATTGAGTACTTTGGTGTAATGTTCTGCCTGTGTTGGAAGAGGAATACAGAAGTAAAAAAAAAACATTAATTGAAACAAACATCATGAAAATAAATAAAGAAAGTCGTGCTAGTGTAGTCATGGCCTAGTGGTGAGGGAGTTGGGCTTGTAAACTGAAGGTTGCCGGTTCGATTCCCACAGCTGCAAGAATTGAAAGTAGGGACTGTGAATAAACAGCACTCTCTCCACCTTCCATACCATGACTAAAGTGCCCTTGGTTAGATACCTAACCCCTAATTGCCCCCCTTGTAAGTCGTTTTGGATAAAAGCATCTGCTAAATGATGAAAAATGAAATCAAAGCAGAAACTGTTGTGTCTCCAAATGACCCACAGTGGTGGTGGTTCATTTCTGAACGAGTCAGTCTGTTTGAATGAATTGGTTGAGTGAATGATTCAGTGATCACTCATGAAGATGTTGTTACCAAAGTCCCTTTTAAGAAAAGTCGGTTTACTCTGAGGCCACCATATTTGTAACACCTTAAGGCAGCTATGTAGGGCAATTCTAATGGCAACTGCAGTGATATGTAGACTTTACCAATTGTTGATAGGCTCTTTTATTTAGAGGTCAGAACCTGCTCTGTTATATTGTGCTTTGCAGTTTCTTGCATTCATAGTAAGATGAGTAAACCATCTAGCTATATGCAATCTTTGCCATCATTTGTTTTGTTTGTGAATGAATCAGTGTTTTTGAATGAATTGGTTGATTGAAGGATTCAAATGACTTACTTTAAATTCAAATGTGGCCAGCTACTTGCATAACAATGTAACCAGCAGAAAAAGTCACAAAAAAAATCCTCGCCGCTAATAAACAGACAAGCGGACTGATAGAAACAGTGAAAATTCTCCTTGCTGTTACACTTTTAATCTTGGAATGTTGCTTGACCAATCAAATGCAAGGACTGTATATGTAGCATGTAATAGAATATTAATAGAATGTGGCATATCTATGAAAAAGAATGTTCGCCCATTGTTTAGCAAATATGAAAAGAAAATGTGTTTATAGCAAATCCACTTACAATCACAGCAGTACAGTACTGTATGTTTAAAAGTAGAACTGTAACGCTCAATTTTTGTACTTAACATAATCCTTGAGTTTATAAGCTATAAACTGGTCTAAATCGTCCTTTTATGGATGTGGATGAGCTTCTGGTCATGTATTAGGCTGCAAGAACAATTAACATTTTTGGGAGAAATGTATTCGGAGGTCTCAGTTGAATATAATGGTTAATCTAATATACATTGTTTTCCAGCTAAGTGGCCAGCTCTGCTCCCAGACACTTCCTGTTTACTTTAGTTGAACTTCCACCTCAATCAAATAAATGCAGTAGATCTGGCTGTATTTGAATGTCTGTTCTTTTCCCCATCTGCCTATCAAATCAGTCTGAAGTGGCTCAAAGGTCAGCTGCTCTGTGCCATAATTGCTTCCCAGCTCTGCTACAAAAGCTGCTCCCTCTTCCCTCCGTGGGTCCTCCGCCTCACCGTTGCCATGGTTTCTAGGGTTGAAAAGGGTGAGGCTGAAACCTGCATGTTGCCTCCTTTAAAAAAAAAAAAACCCCAAAAAGCGTTTGCACGAATAACGATCTGCAGATGACGTAGCACTTCACAAAATCAGCTGAAGTGCCAACTATGACATCACATGGTTTGACAATAATAAGGTGCTAATGTGTCTGACATGAGCATTTTTTGATCAATAATAAAACGAGCTGAACATCAAAGGGCATGTGATTATCTAGCACTAGAGGGTGGGAAATAGCATTTCTGTAAATCAGTTAATTGCAGACATAAATAATTCAGGCTGTTTTTCACAGATGTGTATGTGTGCGTGTGTGTGTGTGTTTGAAGGTGACAGGCACTCTCTACATTCACACATCGTGACTCTTCAGGTCTTTGAGGGCTTGCTGTCACTGAGCATTGATCTGTTTTCCCTGCCAAACTTCCCCCGTCCCACCCACCTCTGAGCCTCTCAACAGGCCATCAGTCAGCGCTCGGTCCCGCCCATGGCTGCGTCGACAGCAAATCTGTCATTTCCTGCCACGCCCCTGGGACTTGTTGGCAGGCTGTCCATAATAGCGGAGGAAAATGTCTCCTTGTGTAGCCAACCAATCACAGAGCTGTGAGGGGACATGAGCTGTAATTTTTGAAAAGCACACTGTGGGAATAAATTTATATTTGAAAGCATTTAGCCTCAGATAATATGTGCTAAATCCTTTGTATGTCCATCACAGGTGACTACATGAATAATGAGAAGCATTTAATAGCACTCAGAATTTAAATGCAAAATTAAACAATTTAGAAACCTTAAAAAGTCTTCGCATTCACAGAGAGAGATGGACATTGTCACATTTACTTAATTTTATTATTATTATTATTATTGATTTAAGTCAACACGAAATGGCATTGGCAACCCACATCTAAGTTTTTTGGACCTGTGAATAAAACTGAGGTGTTGTTTTCCTCCTTGAATATGAGGTCTATATTCTCCACAAAAGCCTGATGCATCAAGACACATATATAAACTTTTTTTTCCTAAAAGTTCAATAAACATATATATGTATGTATGTGTGTATATATATATATATATATATATATATATATATATATATACAGCTCTGGAAAAAATTAAGAGACCGCTGCAAAATTATCAGTTTCTCTGGGTTTACCATTTATAGGTATCTGTTTGGGTAAAGTTAACATTTTTGTTTTATTCTATAAACTACTGACAACATTTTTCCAAAATTCCAAATAAAAATATTGTAATTTAGAGCATTTATTTGCCAAAAGCATCAACTGGTCAAAATAACAAAAAATATGCAGTGTTGTCAGACCTCGAATAATGGAAAGAAAATAAGTTCATATTCATTTTTAAACAACACAATACTAATGTTTTAACTTAGGAAGAGTTCAGAAATCAATATTTGGTGGAATAACCCTGATTTTCAATCACAGCTTTCATGCGTCTTGGCATGCTCTCTACCAGTCTTTCACATTGATGTTGGGTGACTTTATGCCACTCATGGTGCAAAAATTCACACAGCTCGGATTTGTTTGATGGCTTGTGGCCATCCATCTTCCTCTTGATTACATTCCAGAGGTTTTCGATGGGGTTCAGGTCTGGAGATTGGGCTGGCCATGACAGGGTCTTGATCTGGTGGTCCTCCATCCACACCTTGATTGACCTGCCTGTGTGGCATGGAGCATTGTCCTGCTGGAAAACCCAGTCCTCAGAGTTGGGGAACATTGTCAGAGCAGAAGGAAGCAAGTTTTCTTCCAGGACAACCTTGTACGTGGTTTGGTTCATGCGTCCTTCACAAAGACAAATCTGGCCGATTCCAGCCTTGCTGAAGCACCCCCAGATCATCACCGATCCTCCACCAAATTTCACAGTGTGTGCGAGACACTGTGGCTTGTAGGCCTCTCCAGGCCTCCGTCTAACCATCAGACGACCAGGTGTTGGACAAAGCTGAAAATTGCACTCATCAGAGAAGATGACCTTACTCCAGTCTTCTACAGTCCAATCCTTATGGTCTCTTGCAAACTTCAGTCTGGCTCTTCTTTGTTTCTCATTGATGAAGGGCTTTTTTCTAGCTTTGCACGACTTCAACCCTGCCCCTAGGAGCCTGTTTCGAAGCGTCCTCGCCGTGCACTTCACCCCAGCTGCCTTTTGCCATTCTTTTTGTAGGTCGCTTGATGTCATCCAACGGTTGTTGAGTGACATTCGAATGAGTTGGCAGTCATTCCAGTCAGTGGAGAGTCGTTTTCGCCCTCTGCCGGTCTGTAGCTTTGTTGTTCCCAATGTCTGCTGCTTGACCTTGTTCTTATGAACCGCCATCTTTGAAATTTTAAGGATGGAAGCAACCCGACGCTCACTGTATCCCTCTCCCAGTAAAGCCAGAATTGAACCCTTCTTTCCCTCACTCAAAACATTCCTTTTCAACTTTTTTGGCATGGTCAATAGTTATTTTTTGATTCTAAATACTTTTGATTATTACTAGCACTGTTTTTGCCACCCAGCTGGTCCTACTGCAAGAGGATAATGATGACCACAGAAGTGTTTTTTTTATACTTTTCCTCATTAAATAAGATTTGGTTTAGGTGATCACCTAATCAGCACCTCATTCTGTAGAATGAGGTGTGCCTGTGTTGGAATTCAACAGACACTGGAATGGAACGGCTTCCATACTGGTAGAGATGCTGATTTAAGAAAAAATTGCAGTGGTCTCTTAATTTTTTCCAGAGCTCTATATATATATATATATATATATATATATATATATATATATACAGTACTGTGCAAAAGTTTTAGGCAGGTGTGAAAAAATGCTGTAAAGTAAGAATGCTTTCAAAAAGAAGTGGAAACAAGGCCAAGCGACTCAACTATGCACGAAAACACAGGAACTGGGGTGCAGAAAAATGTTTGTTCGCCGAAGGGCTGGAGAGCGGTACACGAATGAGTTCAATGCTGAGAAGTACAGGCAGATACTTATCCATCATGCAATACCATCAGGGAGGCATCTGATTGGCCCCAAATTTATTCTGTACTGTATATATATATATATATATATAAAAGATTTTTCTGAATTTTATTTAATATGTCAGGCTTTACAGTGTTAAGAAAGCAGGTCAGTTTTGATTTAAAGTTGACTTAAATAAATAAATTATTAAAATATTTTATGTGTCTTGCCCTCTAGTTTTTTTTAGACATTTCTAGCTCATGTTCAAATGTCACTTTTCTTCGGGAGCCTTTCCTAAGAGGTTTACAATGATGGGGCAAAGTGATAAATCTTCCATCTCCAACTCTTCATTTCTTTCTTTCTTTCTTTCTTTCTTTTCTTTCTTTCTTTTTCTTTCTTTCTTTCTTTCTTTCTTTTTCTTTCTTTCTTTCATTCCTTCGTTCTCTGCCTCTCTCCTTGTTTCTCTCCATCAGGGCTCTCTATAGTTGGAGAACTTTCTCCTGAGCACTTCTTCATCCTCTTTGTGCTAAGAATAGCAGTCTGTTTACTTACTTTGTTCCACTTTCCTCCCTACTTTCACTGTAAGCTCTTTTCCTGGAGTTTTACTGGGCCAGCAGTGATGTACAACTCTTTGCTGTATAACTCTGGCCTGATATAAACTGATCTTTTTTCCCTTCAGTCTTCATCAGTTTCCATTGTATGTAGCTCTTTTCAAAGACAGGACCTTCTTTTTTCATAGCCGTATGAGAAGGGGTCGGTGAGGGTATGATGTGTTTTTTGTGGAATTGATATAAGTTCAATGGATGTTTACATGCTGTAAACAGAGCCCTTTGTTTCTGCAGCTGTACATCCAAATAAGACCAAGGCTACAGTCTGCCAATGATACATTACTGTAATATGAATAGCACATTATATCCAGAGCTGAGCATGAGAAGCAAAACTGACTGAAGAGGATAAAACCACCATATACATAAAAACATGCATGACCTTCACTGCAAACGCTATCAGTCAAAAACCTTTGGTTCAAAGTCTTCTGCTTAAATACTTAAAAAAAAACAAAAAAAAAACTTAAATTACTCTATTAGAAATGAAAGAATTTCTTTGTAAATTAAAAAAAAAAAAACATTAATTATTTTTTCAAGTCAGATCTGAGTACCCAACAAAAATCCAACATTATATTGTTTATTTACTTTAAAATCGCTCGCTTTGTTAGGAAAGACTATTTTGAAGAAAAAAAAAACCCTTTCTTACAGTTTACACTGTATTTTTTTCTGTCAATTGAATAAAATAATTTATAATGACTCTCATGATTTCCAACCAGTGTTTAAAAAGCAGAATAATAAACATTCCACAGGTTTTGCAAATTTCTGACTGTTGGTGTTTGTTATGCGTAGGACCTTTTCAAAATTGTGTTCTACTTCACTGTGGCCACCGATTAAGTTTGCAATACACTTGATGGACTATGTTCTAGTCTATACTGCTTTGCAAGGGTGTAATTAGGGCTTGTCTGGTTTCACGTGGAAACCTTATAGGGTCTCATTATCACTGGCTGACATATAGTGTGTCTATTGATTTCTGCAGGGAAACAGCAGTGCGAACCATCCACTCAAGTGTCCTCATACTGCTGGCCACCAGGGGCGCCTCAGCCCCAGAAATGAGCAGCTGCTCATGTTCTATTTTTGCAGCTGCTTCAGCCTGTAGTTTGGCAGGCAGAATTGTAAGAGCTGATACACCGTACATAAAACACAAATAAAATGCCATTTCGACAGTATTGTATAATAGCACATTGGTGTAGAAACAATTTTCACTTTTACAATTTCACAATGACAAAGAAACGGCAAGTAACGCATTAAATTTGTGAATTTTCAATGTAATTTTTTTTTTTGCAGAGTATTCTCTTCTGTTTAGTTCCATTTATTTATAATGCCTTTTGTTGTGTAAAATAAGTGCATTTATTAAAGTATTTTATCTTCATAATGTCATATAATGTTTAATCCCTCCCTTACACAATTCAAACTCAAAAGTCCAACTCAACATTTGTACTTAACGTGCTTCACTTGGAAATGCGTCACATCGCAGAAGTAAAATGGAATGGCATAGCGATGTGAATACAAGATGTTTAAAACATCTATATAAATGAATGCTTTTTCAGAGTAAGAAGGAGACCAAAATGAAACCATACCTGACTTCCCTCTAATATAAAACAATTTCTGGGTTCAGAGTAAAGCTATTTATAGCCGCTCACACTCTCAACATTGAAGAGGATTGATTGTGTCAGTAATGAGTGTGTCAGCGGCGTATCCCGAAGGCTCATATTAATGAGCAACAGGAATCTTTTTGTCCATTGGGTCATCTCATTCAGGAAAAAAGACCAATTTCCAATTAGAATGACTCAGTAGTCGAAAAGCCCCAAGCAGTGCTTTATCTCCCACAGGCTTCAGGAGTGTGTGAGGGAAAATGATGAGTGTTTGACAATTAGTCTTTCCTGCAGGATTTAAAGATGACTAGAGCTTCCAATCCATTGATCCAAACGTCTGAGACCCATATTGTAAATTTAGGAATCTTCTCATTAGAAAATGGAAATGAGTAAACAATTGTTCAAGTTATGACATAAAATAACACATTTAAGATTCTGAATTGTTCTGAATTTTAAAAACTGTTTTTAATAGCCAAAATAATAATAATAAAGTTAAAAAAGAAGATTTTTTTTTCTAGTAGTCTCTTACTTTCAAACACCTGTATGCAATTCTAAGCCAGGAATATTTCTTTGAAAGTGAAAACCATGCACAATGCAATCAGCAGGGGGCAGTGCAATCCTCCAGGATACTGGGAACGTCCCTTTTTTTTTTTGATATGAATAAATGGAATGAATGTAATCTGTAGTCTGATGCCATACGAGCCATACGAGAAGAGCGTGTACTGTTCATTTTCATTATGTGGCAGACATTTTAACCAGTGTCGATTAAACAAAGCAGAAGCAGTAGTTTAATAATTCAGAATATACCATCAGATTGAAATGTACATTACACTGAAAGGCCACATTCTACCTTTATTATACCATTAGTATGCAGCAAAGTGAAGTATATATTGTGGACTGGACACATTGTCTTTGCTGCCTCCTTTTAATGAAGGAATAGTAACACCAAAGCTATATTGTTTGTCCCCACAGTGAGGGAGTAGTGTCGGTGTGGTGCTTGTTTGAGTTCTTGTTTGTGAAGGTGAAGCCATGTAGAATTAATGTGTTGTGCCACACAAGTTGTCATTTATTGACTCTGAAATGATAGCAGGAGGTCACTGGGACCAAAGGGAATCAAACCGACCGCACCGCCTTTGCGTTGATTGCTCTATTCTCTCCCGAGACAGTAAAACATAAACCTCTGAATTTGAATTCATTTGCATGTCATTCTGTAGACTTATTTTTTGAAAGACAGTGCTGCAAAAATGTAACAAAATTATTTTCTTATTCATTATGCTTTGTCTTTTGCCAGTTATAAATGTACACATCCCTGAAGCAAAAGTTTATAATATATTAATTTTGAATACAAAACAAAACAAATGCTGTTTACAGTTACATTTCATCAAATATATATAGATTTTTTTTAATCTGTAAATGATAATGGATCTAGTGTTTAATTTGTAATTTTATGTTTCATTATGTTTTTTATTTTATTACATTTAATGATTTTTTTTATTGTTATGTATTGCAAATAGTATGCAACATTATTATGCTGCCTAAAATACCTTCTTATAATAAGGCAGCACCCCTTTTTTTTTTTTTTTTTTTTTTTTTGGTTTTTGTGAAAAGACCCGTAATGCAAAAAAGTCAATCCAAGATGGTGGAGAAACTGAGAAGAATGTTGATTATAAATATAGACTAATTACTGTATTATGCAATCAATTTAGAAAATTACTGATAGAACTATTTTAATATAAATAAAATCCCATGTCTGTAAATGCTGTGCATTTTTATGTTCATTAGAGTATTGTGTTGTAAATTTAGCAACATGCAAATGCAAATGTAGGGATCAAGCACTGTATTTAGTAGTTTCATGCTAATTTCCTTCTCCTGCTTCCTTCATTTTATTTAAGCCGTAATTTCATTAATGTCATGTCTGAGTATTAGAGATCTCATGTATTAGAGAAAGCACACTGCATAGACCCTTCTTTAAAACAGCCTGCAATTTCATGTTTCAAGTCCTCAGTGGTGGAAATGAAGGCACAGAGATACGAGGAAGGCAGGCTCTTATGACAGAGATGACATTGGTTCTACTCTTACTCCTCATTAATCGCTGTGGCTTTCAGGTTGTTATTTTGCCACGCATTTGCGAAACATTTCAACTCATTGGTTTCCAGTACACCTTATCAATGGCATGCCTTGACTTTGCCGAGTTGGAGAAATCCGTTTCTGTTTATCAGTGAGTCATCAGATAAGATTTCGTGGAGATAAAATATGGATTATACTGATATGCTATCGATCATACTTATGCTAAAGATCATACCAGATGTATTTATCTCTTGGAATAATCAGATCAATAATATGAGCTAGAGTAAAATCAGGGTTATGCGCCATTCAGACTGGTAACCCAAAGGTTGCCGGTTCGATTCTCAATACCAACAGGAAATGACTGAGGTGCCCTTGAGCAAAGCACTTAACTCCCAATCGCTCTCCGGAGACTATGTAAATAAAAGATATTCTATTAAAGTAGATCTGTAGATGGGAAATGGGAAAAAGGTAAAGGAGCTGTTTTAGTGCCTAAACAATTGATTGCATGCATTGATTGATTTTTTTCCAGTGAGCGGACATAAATTTGAGAGGCTCCTGTCAAAGTATACATGTTATTTGAAGCATTGTGTTTGTGTACGAACATCTGATATATCTTATAAGGAAAAGGCTCATGCACATTCTGCTGTACATCATAAATGTCACAAAGACATCTGCTGAATGTATTCTATCATCCATCAGGAAAATGTTCTGCTCCAGATGATCTAACTGTATTTGTTTGTGCATGTCAGACAGACTGTCGATTTATTAATTTGGTAGGCATGTTTCATGTTTCAGTAGGTGGCTATGAGTGACTGCCTTTAAGTGAGTACCTTCATTCAACTGATTCATCTAAAAATGATGCTTCGTTCAGGAACAAAACAGATAACTATTCTGAATGAGTCATTGAAGCATTCACTCAACCAATTTGTTAAAAAAAACATGGGCTACATCCGTAATGGCATAATCTCTTATACTTCTTTTTAAATAACTAATTACTTCTTGATCACCAAAAATTATATTAGTGTGTGTAGTATGAATGTAATCCACCATGTTGTCATGTGACCTACGAGAGTCAGTTGCGTTGTTTTACCGCCATTCGCAAATCCTCTCCCTTGGCCTCAGGGGATAGTAAAGTGTCCATTGGTTGCACACTTCAGAAATCTGGGTTCTGATCGCCTACTGTTTAATGAATACTGGGGAATTTGACATACTGCTCTTTTCACATACTGTTTTTGCCTTCTATGTATTAGGGAAGAATGCTATTTTAGATGTAGCAGTTGACTCATTCGGGAGAAACAAAACTCCATTACTATGGTGTTTGGTGTTACATCGATTCTCGAAATCTAGAAAACATAACTGGCAATATTTTGTTAGTTACTTAAAGTTACTTAATATTTACTTATGGGTTGTTGGAGTACTGTATAAAAGCACTGTAAGTTGTGTTAACTTCTTTTGAACTAATGTCAGATCCTGAATCTGTGAAGTTTGTTGGACTGTCTTTGTTTTTTTCTTACTTATTTACTTACTTTTCCGCTGATTGTTAAATAAAAACTAGAAAGCTTTTTTTAAATTCAATTTTTAATACAACAGATATTTCTTTGCTATGGCTCATACCTTTAGTATTAGTTGACTGTTTTATAACTTGTTAGTAATGGGAAGTCAAGATTCTTTTCCGGGAACTGTTTTTTTTGGAGAGTCTATTTCAATCAATCATTTTAAAAAACATTTCACCAGTTATTTTACTTCATCACATAAGGACATCATCGAGATATAATGCTCTGATCCCTCTGAGGGAAAACACAAGCTCAGACACTGCATACACAATACTGAATAAGAAAAATGAATTACCATGTCTTGACATGTCTAATGATTTTTTAATAAAATGTTGATTAATATAACCATGTTGTACCCCCTTAGTCAAGTTCTTGGTTCATGCATACTCATTGTATCAGCAGCTCACTCATCAGTTTTCAACAATGCAGACATGTTCGAATTACTCAAAAGAACGATTCGTTTATCAATTGGACATCACTAGAATAATACCTCCATCAGGCACAACATGATGACCACTGGCAGGTGAAGTGAATAACACTGATTATCTCTTCATCATAGGATCATCATGGGATATATTAGACAGCAATTGAACATTTTGTCCTCAAAGTTGAGGAAAGCAGGAAAAATCGGCAAGCATAAGGATTTGAGCGAGTTTGACAAGGGCCAAATTGTGACGGCTAGACAACTGTCAGGGCATCACCAAAACTGTAGCTCTTGTTGGGTGTTCCCGGTCTGCAGTGGTCAGTATCTATCAAAAGTGGTCCAAGGAAGGAACAGTGGTGAACCGGCGACAGGGGTCATGTGTGGCCAAGGCTCATTGATGCACGTGGGGAGCAAAGGCTGGCCCGTGTGGTCCAACAGACGAGCTACTGTAGTTTAAATTGCTCAAGAAGTGCCTACAGTGGGCACGTGAGCATGAGTATCGGACCACGGAGCAATGGAAGAAGGTGGCCTGGTCTGATGAATCACGTTTTCTTTTACATCACATGGATGGGTGGGTGCTTGTGCGTCACTTACCTGGGAACACATGGCACCAGGATGCACTATGGGAAGACGATGTTCACCCTTTCATGGAAACGGTATTCCCTGGTGGCTGTGGCCTCTTTCAGCAGGATAATGCACCCTCCCACGAAGCAAAAATGGATGTAGGAATGGTTTGAGGAGCAAAACAACGAGTTTGTTGACTTGACCTCCATATTCACCAGATCTCAATCCAATCGAGCATATGTGGGATGTGCTGAACAAATAATGGAGGCCCCACCTCACAACTTACAGGACTAAAAGGATCTGCTGCTAACATCTTGGTGCAAGATACCACAGCACACCTTCAGGGGTCTAGTAGAGTCCATGCTGTTAGGGCTGTTAGGTCAGGGCTTTTTTGCAGCAAAATGGGGACCAACACAACAGGAAAGTGGTCATAATATTATGCCTGATCGGTGTAAATAATGTAAATTATTGAGGAGAGGTGTGCTATTACTTTTTAAGTGATCTAATTGCCTGATTTCATCTGGAATATGATAAAATGGGTGAAAAAAACCCATAGATTTACTTTGAAAGTGGTAAATTCGTTACATACTCAGCTTGCCTCTTCTGAAATAAAGTCACAAAACAACACAATTAATCTGGCTTTAAGTTCTCCATCAGCATGAAGTAGCTCCCACCATTGGTCCATGCAGCGCTCTAGTGCCCATGAATAAACTCTTCTCTTTCAACCGCAGAGAATTTGTGACATCTACATTTGCAGAACTTACTAGCTGAAGTCAAGGGGTTAGCAGGAGCTTATCAGGGTGTTTAGACGTGTGGTTTTGTAATGCTGATACGTGCTGAAGTGTAAATGGAGCCTAATGGATTGGTAAGTGGTTTGGTGCTGATGCTGGTGAAACAGTTGGAAGCAGTTTTCTGCCGGCTAATGTGTGTGAGTGTGTGTGCATGTGCGTTTGTGTGTGTGTGTGTGTGTGTATGTTTGCGAGTGTTGATCTGTGGCTGTCAGAGTCTGGACACCGTTGAGCTGATGAAGGCTGATACTGTTCTCATGTGTCCGTGTTCCACGCAGCAGGGGTTTCGTGAGTCAACTTGATAGTACTTGAGAAAGGTCAGTTTGTTTTACAGTTGCAAGAATATACCATATACACTTACACATGCAGACAAACAGACAGACCTATATTATTAAATTTTAAAGGGACTTTTCAGCTAAAATCTTCGTACCTTCCAAAAAAATGAAAGAAAAAAGAAAAATAGTCCATAAAACTCATACCATGTCCCAAGTCTTCTGATGCCTTTGTATGAGGAACAGGCCAAAACTGAAGCAGCTTTCAACTTTTCAAATTCGGGAGAAATGCTCTTTTGTTACTTAATAAATGTAACTCGTTGCAGTCTGAAAAGGCGTGGCTGTTAAGGTGCGCTGCACAACACATTTTTTAATTTCCGTTGACCTGAAATGCATTCGAATGCGGGACACCGGAATGTCAAGCTTGTGAGAATTTTGCTGTGTTCCAAAATTCCAGTTTGGGGAACAATGAACTGTGGATCCATATCACTCAAAGACACGTGACCAACAGAAGATCAATACGTCACGTTGTGACCGCTTTGCTGAATTAAAAGAACAGAAATTTTCAATCTGCTTGATTGTAGCGGAGTGGACTAAATGTAATATTTTTACATTTTAGATGGATTATATGCTGAATTATGTCCACATACAGGTGCATAACCTGTTAAAAAGCGATATTTATAGACGTAATAGAATAAATAAAAATAAATGCGTGTGATATCAATAGTGTGTCTGTCTGTACAATGGTGTGAACATTGTGAAAGTTCTCAGACAAAAAATGATGAAGCACATTTTTATTAAAATTTTTTTTTTAATTTTTTTTTTATTTTAGACATTTAGCAAAATAATGCATTAGTGAAAGTTTATTAGGCATGGAGGCAGATTTTATTTTCTGATTTTCATGACTTTGATTATCATGCTTCCCACATTTTTGGCTTCTAATGGGTAAAGATAGTACTCATTTTATGACTGTTTGTCCTGTTTCTCTGGTGCAGCCAAAGTGAGAGGAGGCAGTGAAGTAAAGGGTATTGCTCACAAAGAACTTCACAAGTTCACAAGAGAAGGACGAGAGGAACGAAGAGCACCCCAACAGTGAATGATGACTTACATTTTGGTCTGTTCCTCACACAAAGGAACTCATGCAAACACATCAATCTGCTATTTAGAGGAAAACCCAGATCACAGAGAGAAACACACACTCAGAAAGGCCTCTAATGTGAGTAGCTGGCAGGGTTAGTGCTGAGTCTCAGTGTGTGGTTAGGATCCGGATCAGGTGCACTTAAGGCAGGGGTGTGTCGTCACCATTAAACGATCCTCAGCCCGTGACCTGGGCCGCATTTCTCCCGGACACGTCCTCGGGCAAACTGCTGTCCACCGGCAGCATCTCAACATGAAGACAAGGAAGCTTTCCAGAATACAAAGACTATGGATTGTAAGTTTTTTAAAAAAAATTTTTTAACATGCATAAACTTGTTAAATATTGTTGCTTAAAAAAAGCTCTATAAACGTGGCCAGAAAAGTAATTTTTGTTTCATTTAGTTTTATGGTAATTTTATGTGTTTCCCAAGGTCGGTTCTCAGGGAACACAAGATTGGTCTGCATTGATCATATTGACTCAATGTAATGATCGTTTCGTGTGTTTTACATGATTGTTGCTTCTCATGTTACATGTTATACTTCAGATTAATATTCATTCTTCTGATTTTTATGTCGGTCAGTGACAGCTATTCATGTCCGTAAGTTCATGTCTTTTGGCTATTTTGGCAACATTATACATATTTATGTTTCTTGATATGATATTTGAAATGAAACTCCAAAAGCAGAGAAATCCAAGAATGCAAATTAGATGTCAGAGGTGTCTGAGATGTCAGATTGTTTCACTCTAAAAGGTTTCTCTTAAGTAAGGATTACAAAACGACTCTATCGGTTCTTTGTGTCGGACTCCCAGGGACAGGAGACATCTCTGAATTGAGTTTAACAGCAGGGGAAAGTACTCATTTGTAAGGATTTCGACACTAATAATTTTACTGTAATTAGATTCACTTTTTTACTACATATCACCATGTTGAAATCTGGCTTTCTTGATTTTAAAATAAGCAGTTGTTACAAGGCTTTTGTCTTCTGGCTAGTTGCTGATCTTTTTTTTTTTTTTAAATTAGGAATGCGCTATTCATTACCACTGTAAATCATTTTCTTAAAATCCCCAAGAAATCAAAATGGACAGATCATGCATAACATTTAATTCACATACCCTCATAATCTTTAATCAAAATCGTCCCCTACCTCTTGCAGCACAATCTCTTCTCTGATGACGTGTTTGCTAGTGCAAGGGCAGTCACTCACGTGACATCACAGCAATAGCAAACAACACACATCTAATTAATTTAACACAAAATCAAGTCTCACCCTACATTTTTTTTCATTCAATTGAGAAACGGTTTCTCTTGGATATACGTAGCAAAAGGGAAGCAAAGCCGATCGCAACTTCTGTTTCGTGCCAAATTGAGTTTGGGAGTGTATTTGGCTTGTCTTTCCAGTAAAAATGATTAAACATCCCTTAAACAAGATAAATATTAAAATAAAGAGAATTAAGTTTACTTTTTTCTTGCCACATCTAAAAAAACATGCTTGTTTTAAGCAAAATACTGATTTTTTTTTTCTGTCCAGGCAGTTGCAGTCATGTTTTTACAGTTGCCATCAAATTTTTAAATGATAATATTGTGCTGTTATTATGTTTTATTAAGTGAGCTACTTTTCATTTGAGAGATCATTTCATTTGTGAACTTCCATTTGTAAGGAATAATTGAAAACATCCTTTTGAGTTATTGAAAATTAATGCGCGACCTGAAATGGAAATGTCTCAATGTGAAGATTTCAATACCTTTCAGCCAGCTGCTGAAATTGATGTGCTGTCCACTGATATTAAAATTACAAATTGAAGATGTTTATTGTTTTATACAATTTGCCTTCCAGTTATATCTTGGAACTTTAGTCAATGAATCATAATCAAGAATTAAACAATGTTGTGGTAATATTAAAGAAACATTGTTGACAGCTTACAGCATTAGAAACCAATCATTCAGCAAGGTTCATTTTCTTGTGTTTTATTGAACTTGCATATTTTCTTTACCATGCAATTCTATTTTTATTTAACACACTGAAATCGTTTGTCTCAGATTAGGTTTGAACAAAATGGTCAAATTCTAAACTTTATTGCTTATTAATCAGTGTAGATTAAGGAATTGTATTACAATGCCTGTGGCTATATTGTGCTTAATGCCATTATGTCGGATTGCACGAAAACCACCATGCATGCCATCAACATTTAATGGAAAACCTCACGCAGTTATATTAGTCAAAATTAATACATAACCATGTCATGGTGTTGCAATGTAACATAACACTCATCAACACAATAAATTACATGTACTTTATTGTAAGTATAAGCGAGTCAACAATTTTAATGCATCAGAGGATCCATTTAGCTTTTAGCCACTCAGAGTAATGGGCTACAGAAACACACTTACTGCAGAGGCCTGAGCTTTCCCTTAATGCACAAACTACTTAACAGAAAACTTGACATGCATTGTCAGTCATTTCACCTCTGAAATTATATGTGCTATATCCGTAAATGCATTTAGGTCAATATGTAATAACCTTTATGCACCTACCTTATGTACATAACTGTATCCATTTTGAGCAGCAGTTCTGTCCAGATTTTGAGTAATACTGGATTAGTTTCTTTTTAGAACTGCTTTCCTGTTCTATATTGTTTCATATAGAAAGTGCACAGCTTCTGTCAGTGCAGGGGAATTCATCTAAGGGCCAATGCTTTTAACCAATAAAATCTGAGACATCTTTATTGATTTGGTGCACCGGAAGTTAATTAAAACAGAATTATCTGTTATTCTATGGCATTTATGGATTTCGGTGGACTTAAACACAGGATCTAAAATTCTTGATGTGAAAGTTTGATGTAAGTTACTAGATGCAGTAAATTAAGCCTTAAAGGGGAACTATTATGCCCTTTTTACAAAGTCTTGATTTTCTTTTTGTGGTCTAATACATTTGCAAGCTTGTATGTTCAAAAAACGTATTTGTAACCCTTTTGATCATGTGATCAACTCCCAAATTCAAATATGCTTTCCCCTTTCACGTGCTGTCACTAAGTGTTTTCAAGCACATAATGTTTATTTTAGGTTTCAGACATTTAAATACATGAGTAGTCACAAAATAATACATTTAGAGTTTGTAAAATAATCAATGATGTCTATGGGAGCGGCAATAACAATCCTTTCCATTATAATTAGATGACACGTTTTATTCATATCAGATCACGTTGTATAGGTAGTTTTAAAGTTTATTCAGTTCTTCTCCCAGCTACTTTCATGTATTGTAAGTGAAAAGTTGATGAATTCTGGTGTAATTCCAACAGATGCGATTCTCTGAACTGCGGCACAAACTAACATGGCGGCGCCGCTCGCGCATATAGCTCAACTAATGCGATCAAGGGTTAAAAAGTACAAGTCTGAGACTGAAAGTGAAAACAGAAATGTCATGCTCAAAATAGAGTATGAATATTTGTAGACTTTTAGACCACACCATACAGTATGCGTCCAAGATAATGATACATATGGGACAATTTCTGTTGAAAGGTTTCGTAGAATACAAAGACATGTTTGGGAGAATCTCAGGGAAGGAGAGGACAGCATAGGGCTGCGTCTCCACTTTTAGACAAACACTCGGAAACTTCCCTATACAAGCGTTTCCCCTTTCGGGGAATCCTCACTGCCATTTTGACGAGCGTTCAACTTCATCAAGCAGATGAGGGAGGCTTATTTGGACAGACTCTCGACCCCTCAATTTTGTCCAAGAGTGCAAGTCTACTCAACATGTACACTCCGGGCAGATCCATAGACCACAATGCTGTGATATTGGCATTTTTTGTGACATTTAACCACATTTAATATTTAGCTGCTTTATGCTTAAGCAGTTATAGTTTATTGTATGGTTATAATTTGTGTCATTTTTTAGATTTAATAATTAATATATTCATATTCAATATTTGTTTACATTCAATTTAGGCTTATAGATTGGTGCGTAAAACAAATTCAACAAGGAAACAAAAACTGTAAATAATAAATGAATAATTTACTTATTTATTATTTATCGCTCCATAGCAGATTCCAATTGATCAAGTGCTGAGGGCGTTCCATTTAAACACATTTCAAGGGTTCCACCAGTAGTGGGCACTCGTGCAATATAAGCAATGACCTTACATCCAAGCGAATGAGGGCAGTTAGCAAGGGAAGGGCATAAAATATTGGACTTAAACGCACCCTAGGAGTTCTGCAGAGGGTCTTTCCACAGTAATAGTGACTATGGTAAACCATGTCCTGCTGTGTGAATCCCTCCAGAGAAAGCCATCTGGAGTAGATGTTTTGGTCAGCAGGTCATTGACTCCCACAGACCGATTAAGTCTAGTCAGTCAGTAAGTGAACTGGTCCAAACTCTAGGGAAGGATTTGCAAATTCAAGCAAGTTTTGAATGTTTCCAGTAAGTTTTGTTACTTTTGCCTGGAAGTTTTTAATCTCTCTTTTTACAATTCCATCTACTGAAGTATCATTTTCATGCTGTTTTGTGCTTTGACATTTTGAACCTCTCTTTGTTTTTGATGGGAAATCTGCATTTACATTCTTGCTCACCCAGCGGTTCAGTTTGGGTTAATGTGTAGGTTTGCACATTTCAAAAAACAAAAAAATCAAAAAAAGGAAGTGGGACTTTATTCATCAGGAATTGATAGGTTCGTGAAAAGTGGTTTTCTGTGGCAGGTGGTTGGAAGGGAGGGTAGGAGGTGAAAAAATAGAGGGTTCTGCACGGCGACTCGACAGAGTGAGATGACCTCTATTTTTTCTGCAATTGTTTTGAAAGCCTTGTCAGAAAAGTGGGTACACCTACATCCTTACCAAAGCAAACCATGCAGATACATTGGACTCTCAAATCTTATTTGATCCATTACTAGTGTGGACAGTCTGCCTGAAAATATCTGATTTAAGAAAAAAATCGTATTTTCTGCAGTCTGCACATAGCTGTCAGCCGCAAGCTCCCGCTTCCTCTTTAACGAGCTGCACCTGATGCTAGTTATTGAAGTGTTTGGAAGATGATATTCACCTTTTTCCTGATGAGCCTACTGCATTTTGAAGTATGGGTGACATTTCCGGTTTTGGGGAACTTCCATTCAAAAAGACTGAAACTAATAATTTCAAAATATGAACTTGCACTACAGTTAATCATTATCCGTCAGTTTGACTGAATGAGCTGTAAATTTTCCTTCATGTTTTATTTTCAGACGTCATTAGAATAACGTAACGCTTGGTATTTTAATGTGACGTGATATCAGAAGAATATCTATGGCTTTTCAATCGCTGCATTCTTTTCCTACTGATTATTTTCTTTTTTCCACATTTGTATTCCTGCATGACAGTACGAGGTAGCACTTTATTTCACAGTTCCCCATAACAAATAAAGAGGAACCCAGTATGAAAAAAGAAAACTTATGCTCTGCATTTGTGGTCTGTTTTTCCGATTACCCTCATTAAAAATTCACTGGTATGCACGAAGAATCTCTCTTTTTCTCCCCAAATCCTCATGACTCTTTCCAAGTTTGTTTTCACAAGGATGTTTTAAAATATGAAAATGCTCTTTTCACTTCTAATCCTTATTAACAGTCTTTACTGGAATGTTTCTAAAGCAGGTAAATACTGTGAAAATGCCCTAAAACGCAATGCTAAAATTAATGAACATTTTTGATTAAGGCAATGTATGTTACATAATACAGATTACCACAGTGATATTTAACTAACAGTAACATTGCTGTGGAAATAATCACGCTTTTGGGGTTATTCGTGGTCTGTTGAATGTACTTTGTTGTAAAATTCCCTGACAGTTTACAGGTAAATGTAAGTTACGTCCATATTTTCCGAAAAGTATCATGGGGCATAGGAAAAAGGTGGATAAACTCTGCAAGTAAGAATCAGTTCTTGTCTGGCGATTAATAGCCATGTAAGATGAATCAATAATAAATTGTAAATGTATTCAGCATTCTGCTAAAACAGTTTTGAAAATCTGAAAAATATTTGAAGTGAGAAAGAGAGCAGGATGTATTTCAGCAGGCATGTATAATGGTAATAATCGGTCCAGCCCTCCTCAGCTCTAAAGCGGCCCACGATTTTCAAATGTAAATCTGTTGTGAAAAATGAAACTGTAGTATGCTCTGATTGAGACAGAGTTCAGGCTGCCCCGCTTATTTTCACGTTACCTTACGTAAACCTTGCTCCAAACCAAGACGATATCAGTCTGCTTCTGCTATGTATATATTAGGCCCTGTTTCCACCTGGTATTAAGATTCATTTTGGTCGATCGGATCACAATGAAAAAAACACATACCCGTTTACAGCTGGTATTTTAATCCATCTCTTTTGTCCACTTTCAGCCACTTCCTTCCTGTTTTGTTTGGAAAACTTATGGGTTTTTTTTTTAGATCTAATGGACAAAATAAGCTTGCGCAATTTACATATGAACACGCCCGTAGACAACGGAAAAATATACGGAGAGCAGCAGCTTTCGTTTCTGCTCTTAGAGTTGCAAGACCAATGCCAAACACGGTAAGTGTGTTAGAAATCAGGAATGGTGGGAGAACATTGTGCTTGGTATGTTTTTTGTCTTCAAACCAAACTTGGGTCTTCAGCTGGCAAAGTTTAAATCCCGTCTGGCTAGTACCCTCCTTAATGTTTTTGCATTAGGTCAGTAGGCGGAGAGTAGGGGGTCTGTAGTGGCTGTTCGAATGCAATTGACCACTTGAGCGTTTACACTACGAAAGCAATATGGTTGAATGTGGACAAGCTGAAACTATTTTACACCGTTTACACCCGTATTTAGCGTCGTCCACTTGTGATCCGATCGACCAAAAAAATGCATCTTAATACCAGGTGGAAACAGGGCCTCAGTCTGCATCAGGTCAGTAACTAGTTGGCATGTTTGGTTTCCTATTTGGACTAGCGTATAAAATGGACTTTTCCTCACTGCAATTCCTTAACAATTTGGAGGCAATAAGTAGCAATTCTATGAGTGTGTTGTGTGCAGGCTACTTAAAGCCAGTCAATAAACTTTACAGTGCCAAACTCAGACTGAATAACGCAACCTCTGCCAAAAGTGTTCTGCGTGTGTTCAGCGATTAGTACAGTGGCCGAGACAGTTCTACACGCTGCACCTGAAGAAAATACATACTAATAGAAAAAACACAAGCAAATAAAGAAAACATCTTCATCAGTTTGACAACACATGTGCTGCAAAACGCACCCAAATATAGAAATGCGCTGCAAAATTTCACAACACAACCGAATCCAAAAACGCGCTGCAGATATCACAGACCAGGCCCGGTAATCTCAAGCCCCCCTCTGCGACGATCTGAATGACGAAGATGATGATGATGATTCGGCTAACGTTACTGTTATATCATAACGCATCACCACATAACTGATGCGCTGCAATATGATGTTAGATTAGCTAACTCCCCCCCAAAAAAAACTTGTTTAACACGAAATAGCCTACATCTCTTCTCATTTTTTTCCTACCTAATGAGGAGCCACTACTGCTTACCTGTTGAATCCTGTTCATCTGTTGCCTTTATTACAAAAGCTGTGCTTGTTGTATACCTGCTGTCACTCACCAGTCCAACTGCCTGCTTTTCCTGTCTTCGGAATAAAGCTCCTGCAAATGGATACATTCCCATCTTCATAGTATTGAAGATTAAAATTTCATTGTTTTAATATTATTTAAATATATAATCAAATGTATATTCTATTTGAAAGAGTGTAATGCATGAGAGTTGAGTTTGCATGTTATGTGCAGGAGAAGAAGAGATATTTTGGTTTCACAGGAATGTGTACATGTATTCTGAAAGGCTGCACGTAGCACAGGCTTTAGCTGAAGCAGCTGTTCATGATGATGTAGACACAACTGATGTATAGAATTCCCTACAAGGTTGGGATGTGCATGTATGAAGTATACGTGCTATTTTAAAGAAACCAACTTGTTTTTCTCAACCTTGTAAGGACTTGTATGATCTCTAGTCATGGTATATAAGATCGATGTAACACACTACCCGCTAGAGAAGTGATGCCCTAGAGAAGAGAAGCCCAGAGAAGAGGGGCACATGGAGACATAGAATGAACTTCTCTCCTGACACACAATAAAAGTTTTCCTTGGCAAAGCAACTTGGTATTCGGTCCTGTGATTCAACTATACGGGGACAAAAGCTGTAATTTCAGATCAACAATTGGCGTCACGAACAGGATCCGCAGTATGGTGACACGTCTTCAGACAGCTGATATTTTCAAACATTTAATTTGGACTTTAATGCTCTTGTATCTCATTAAAGGTACATGGAGGAAAGTATTTAATTTTCTAAAGCATTGTTTGCTATCCATCTACTCAGCATGATTAAAGTGGCTAAATTGTTCAGTGCAGAACAAAATGGTCGTTACAGTTTTTTTTTTTAATGTGAATGATTAGAGGACATGAAACTCAAAGTAAGGTTTAGCTGATGTCATTGAGATTTCATGAACAACGTCTGAATTGTGAGTCATGTCTTTTTGGGTTTACATGAAGGTCATTTTTTGACCATTTGAACATGCTTTTATGGTTTTAAATGATTCTTATCTTAAGTAGACAAATCCTCAGAATCCTTTAAGGACAATTATATGGAGAAATTCTGAGAATGTGCATTTATCGGTATATTAACCATTTACAATAGAGTTCAATCACTGCCTACTTTTCCTGCGACCTTGGTTCTGGAAGTATTTTTCACAGTATAATTTTTGACCGTACAGATTTTTTTTTTTAATTTGTCAAACATTAAATACAGAAATAAAATTAAATGTATAAAAAAGAAAATGATTCTAAGCCTGGAGCAAACTGGCCTGCCTTGAGATAAATCACTACTCATCCCATAAGTGTTCTGAGATCAGAACATAATGGCCGGGTTTCACAGACAGGACTTAGCCTAAGCCAGGATTAGGCCTTAGTTCATTTGGGATATTTAAGTAGCTTTTATAAACGTATTCAACAAAAAACATTACTGGTGTGCATCTCGAGACAGAACAATGGCAGTGACATATTTCAAGATATGTCAGTACACTTTCTTTCAGTTAAAACAGCTCAAACATGCATTTTATTCTAGGACTATCTTAATTCTTGTCTGTGAAACTGGTGGAATATTGTGCAAGATCACGTGAAAACAAGCCTGTATTAATCCATAATCTGTCCCTGTAATCCTAACTGTATGAAAAAAATTAAAAGTACTTGCTGTTTTACTGCTTCTAGTGTTCATTTCTGTTTCTGTTCATTGGAAACAGCAGTGATATGTACGTATTGGAACATTTTGCAAAATGTTCCCACAGGTACGTATGTCCGCAGTGTGTGAGAACAAAAGCCTGTAAAAATCCTCATTTCTTTATAATTCCCATAAATCAAAAATAATCTCTTCAAATGAGTGATTCACATTCCCCCATATGATGACGCCGTCATAGGGAGAAGCCCCGCCCACAACTGGTGACCATCTGCCTTATTAGCATAGACACAGCTCTGAGTGAGAAGCACAGAACTTTAGTGGGTTGAACAACTTGTTAAAATAGTTCATGAAATATTTACTGATGTAATTATACCATATACCAATTATATTGGTTTTTTAGGGCCTTTTTTTATTACACCATGTTCTTAAATTTGTGGAGGGTGTTCAATTCTGGTGTGTGTGTGTGTGGTGGCGTTTTAGCTCCATCTACTGAATAGATTTCCTCTTTCACAATTTAAACAATATACTGAAGCATTCATCAAATCATGTCTTTTAAATGTGTTATTATTATTTTTTTTGCTCTCTTCATGGTATCTTCTCTTTTTACTCTCCTTCTCTTTGGGTTTCATCTTATTCATGGATTTTTTTGTAAATCGTTACCAATGAGATTCTGACATCCTGTGCAGACTCCCATTCGCCTTTGCAATCCCACTGTCAATAATTCCTCTTTTATTGTTGTTGTTGTGCATGCTTTGTGGTGGATAACCATGGTTACTGCCTGACTATAATAACTTTTATTTCCAAAGGTTTTCTTCCAGTTTTACTGCCATTAAGATAGAAATTGATTAGTAGAAATAAAATTCAGGCGCCCCATAAATATTTGAAATTGCACTATAACAGCAGTTGAGTTAATGAACTTGTAATGAGTGCTGAATCATCTGAAGAGGAAATATCAGTTCTGTTTTAGATACTGTGTGAATCCAGGCTGCGTATTCAGTTTAAAAGTACAAATCACTCCACAAAAGGAATCTATTTAAAAAGTAACAACTTTTACTAGTTGAAATCAATATGGTAGTTTTGATGATAGAAATGATCTAGATATCATCAAAATGTTTTATGTTTAGTTGTTTTTTGTTCGACTGATGATTCAGTCATCCAGCATTTTATGTTTATTTTTTAAGTAACAAAGAAACGCTTTTATTCAAAGTGTTAAAAATATGTTCCCTTTCGAAGTCTAATCATTAGCGGAGTTCCCAGAACTGTAAGAGGGCCCCCGTGATACTCATCATCAGCTTTTTTGGTCTTCTGGAGCCATTCGTTTATTTAGCGTATAGTGAAGGCAAATCTATAGTGGAGAATCTGAGAAAGTGTTTCAAGAAGTGTGTGCCTCTGTGTGCCAGGTTTCTGACACCTGAGGACACACACACGACCTGTGCGTTTAATGCTTGAGTGAGGATAACACGCTTTCAGTGCTCGAGGGCTCTGAATGCAAGCATTGCAAGCTCCGTTGACACCTGGTCCTTATTCTCGAGAGATGTAAGACAACTGTCTGTGCCTCACGGCTCGGAGGCTAAACTCACAGGGATCGAAGTTTGAGATGTGCATTCATGTCATAGGCCAGGACTTCCCTTGCTATAAAGGCAAAGAAGCTGGAATATCTTCTATATTTATGGGAGATAATGGCTTGGGTACTACTACCACTTGGTGGTCCATGTATGTCTTTTTATGGACACGCCCTGGATCGACGCTCTGGCTCCAGCTAAAATAATCAGTTTAGTCAATGTGTGCTATACCCACTGTGCTTGTGTGCACTGTGTACATATTTTTACCCTGTGAGGCGTCACCACAGCATGGCGGAGTGGTTATTTGTTCCCCATAGCAATGATCCAAGATGCAGTCTCAGGTTATGACTGTAACCATGGTTCCCTGAGAAGGGGAATGAGACACTTTGTCTCATTGTCATGCCATTGGGTCTGACTGCATGTTCTCCTTCAGGCAAGAAAGTTGTATCATGACGTGTATCATGAGAGCCCTCTTATACTTCCAGGCGCTCTGCTAATGACATCACAGACTGTTGCCAGCCAATGAAATTGAAGTGAGTTCACACATGTTTCAGACACTGGTTAGGCTGAAGGGCTCCCCGTTGTGTCGATCCAAGACAGTCATAGCCTGAGACGTTTTTTCTCCTAAAAGTCCTTGTGTTGTATAATGTATGCAACCTATATCTATATTTTAAGGCAGTGCCAGTCCTCCCTATGTGCAAACTACAAAAGGTGTGTAGGGGCCCTGAACTTGTGTTTTAAAAGGGGTTTCCTTTACATATATATATATATACAGTACTGTGCAAAAGTTTTAGGCAGGTGTGAAAAAATGCTGTAAAGTAAGAATGCTTTCAAAAATAAACTTGGTAATAGATTATATTTATCAATTAACAAAATGCAAAGTGAGTGAACAGAAGAAAAATCTAAATCAAATCCATATTTGGTGTGACCACCCTTTACCTTCAAAACAGCATCAATTCTTCAAGGTACACTTGCACAAAGTCAGGGATTTTGTAGGCATATAGTTAGGTGTATGATTAAACAATTATACCAAACAGGTGCTAATGATCATCAATTCAATATGTAGGTTGAAACACAATCATTAACTGAAACAGAAACAGCTGTGTAGGAGGAATAAAACTGGGTGAGGAACAGCCAAACTCAGCTAACAAGGTGAGGTTGCTGAAGACAGTTTACTGTCAAAAGTCATACACCATGGCAAGACTGAGCACAGCAACAAGACACAAGGTAGTTATACTGCATCAGCAAGGTCTCTCCCAGGCAGAAATTTCAAGGCAGACAGGGGTTTCCAGATGTGCTGTCCAAGCTCTTTTGAAGAAGCACAAAGAAACAGGCAACGTTGAGGACCGTAGACGCAGTGGTCGGCCAAGGAAACTTACTGCAGCAGATGAAAGACACATCATGTTTACTTCCCTTCGCAATCGGAAGATGTCGAGCAGTGCCATTAGCTCACAATTGGCAGAAAACAGTGGGACCCTGGTACACCCATCTACTGTCCGGAGAAGTCTGGTCAGAAGTGGCCTTCATGGAAGACTTGCGGCCAAAAAGCCATACCTCCGACGTGGAAACAAGGCCAAGCGACTCAACTATGCACGAAAACACAGGAACTGGGGTGCAGAAAAATGGCAGCAGGTGCTCTGGACTGATGAGTCAAAATTTGAAATATTTGGCTGTAGCAGAAGGCAGTTTGTTCGCCGAAGGGCTGGAGAGCGGTACACGAATGAGTGTCTGCAGGCAACAGTGAAGCATGGTGGAGGTTCCTTGCAAGTTTGGGGCTGCATTTCTGCAAATGGAGTTGGGGATTTGGTCAGAATTAATGGTATCCTCAATGCTGAGAAGTACAGGCAGATACTTATCCATCATGCAATACCATCAGGGAGGCATCTGATTGGCCCCAAATTTATTCTGCAGCATGACAACGACCCCAAACATACAGCGAAAGTCATTAAGAACTATCTTCAGTGTAAAGAAGAACAAGGAGTCCTGGAAGTGATGGTATGGCCCCCACAGAGCCCTGATCTCAACATCATCGAGTCTGTCTGGGATTACATGAAGAGAGAGAAGCAACTGAGGCTGCCTAAATCCACAGAGGAACTGTGGTTAGTTCTCCAAGATGTTTGGGCCAACCTACCTGCCGAGTTCCTTCAAAAACTGTGTGCAAGTGTACCTAGAAGAATTGATGCTGTTTTGAAGGCAAAGGGTGGTCACACCAAATATTCATTTGATGTAGATTTTTCTTCTGTTCACTCACTTTGCATTTTGTTAATTGATAAATATAAACTATTAACATGTCTATTTTTGAAAGCATTCTTACTTTACAGCATTTTTTCACACCTGCCTAAAACTTTTGCACAGTACTGTATATATATATATATATATATATATATATATATATATGATTCTGTGCAATTACTGCTCTGAAAGAATAGATCCCCCCCCTCCCTTATTTTGACATAGACCCCTTGTCTATAGAAGTTAAGGACTGGCACTGCTTAAATAGATTGTTTCCACAAAAATGAAAAGGTTGTCTCTTTTTACTACAAACTCATGAGACTTTTGTTCACCATTAAACACAAATGAAGATATTTGGGAATGCGTTTTCATTTTCATTTTAGGGTGAACTGGCACTTTAAAAGTGAATTCCTTAAAAAATATAACAGAAATACAAGCAGAGCCTATAGCAGATGTGACAGGATTAATATACAGTGGATCAGCATATTCTGTAGATTACACTGTATAACAAGAACATCCATCTTGATACAGTATAGTGTAATCACTCAAATTACACTTTGCTGCAAATGAACTATTGCATTTTGCAGGAAAGATGTTTGTGACTGGTAAGAGTAGCAATTTAAGATAATTCTCCATTATTCCTTCTAGTTTATTCCTTCTATGTATTATTAAATTTTGAATATAACTCATCACATAAATATTCTGATCAGGTAAACAAAAGGCTGTCAGAAAGTAAGAATAGCAAACACCACTAATTAATGTCTGTTTGCAAGTAATGTACTAGTCTACCTGCAATGTGCTTTAGTAACACAAAAAATCACTGGGATTTTACCGTTGCTCTGCTTTCTAAAAGCAATCCATATGCCAATCTCTGGTCAGCTTTTCCATCTAAACAAGTTAGCATACAGTAAGCCTCTCCTTGGAACAGGCCAGGGCTTTGAAATAATCTAGGGATACATGATTGCCTTCATTTCTTTTCCAATTGTGGTAGAAGCAAGACAATTCCTCTAAGGCCTGGAAATAGATAATGGCATCAGAGAGAACACAATTAAATATAATCCTTTATCTGAAATAAGACTGCATGGGACAATTATATAATTATTTTAATTGTTAAGCAGAATCATTTGCAGGGGAAAGTGCTGTTACTCGTCTGTCTGTGGCTGAATCACAGTCATACTTATATTCAGTACAATAGCACACAAATGCTTTATTCTTTGTTCCTGAACAAAGAGACACATTTCCCTCAAAGTTTTCAATGCCAAGGACCTCAAAACATGATGATCCCTCTTAAAATATAAAGTTTGTTATTATAAAGACATGTTAATTTATGCAACTGACCTTTATTTATAATGCACTAAAGATTATACCAAGTGTATTAAATTACCTACATTATACCAAGGTACCAGAGAATATTTGCTTATTTAAAATGTTTTTTTAATATACTTTTTTTAAATGCTCATGTTGTTTATTTTTTTATTTTTTTCAACCCAATATTAAAATATAAGTGAAACCATTCTATTAAAATTTATTTGCATTACACTTCTAATACAAAATTGAGTTCCTATGAAACTATCAGAAAATAGTACAAAACAACTTTCTCTAGAAACAATATCAACATATATTTCTTCCCGTTAAATTATACATATATATATATTACAATAGTTTTTACTCAAAACAAGGCAACCTAATGGAAATCAACTAACTGTTTGCAACCAAAAATCTGTATGTGACCCATTTTGTAGCCCAAATCTATAATGGCTTGTTCAGTATATCCTGTTAGCCAAAAACATGAGAATAAGTCTGAGAGATGTAAGGACTGAAACTGCCTGTTTATTCAAGCTTAAATATGAACTGTGGGGCCATTATGATATGTTAATTTTGGAACAGCAGGTGGCCCACCATCAGAGCTCTTTGATGGAATTCTGGGAAGGTCAGGACTGGTGGCAGCCAGCTGGAAACAAGCCAGAGATTTTTATGGTTGCCATCAGTGTTGAATTAACGTTCCAATGAGACTGCTTTGAGAATTCAGTAAAGGCCTGTAGAGCAGATATTTTCTGTTAGTTTTAAAGCTCCATCATACTTCAAGTAAAATGACAAAATTTTGCACAAAATATGTCAAAACAAAGTTTGTTTCAGTGTTTCGAACCAGCTTGTCAGAGCAACCTTTGTGGGAAACTTTACACCTGCCATTGGTCCATGACAGTCACATGTGATGGGGCTCCACCTTCTTTGACATTTCAGGTTCTTCACTGAAAAGCTGCTTTATTGTTGAAATCGATATTCTGTTTCCGGACATTGAAAAACTTTAGAACACTGATAATACTGTAAATCTGATTGGAATCAATCTGTACTGTATAAAGTGCTATATAAATAAACATGACTTGACTGGTTTGCCAAATTGCAGAGATAAGATGCCTGCTTAACGTGCTCTTTTTTCACCTCTGTCATTGTTGTTGTGTGTTTGTTGTGATATTGAGAGAACGGCGTCTTCTGTTTACCCCTAAGCGAAAAATGAAAAAGAACTTCACTGAGAGTACTGTATATTGGGACCTTAGGTTTATGTTTATTTGAACAAGACTGTTATAAAACTGCCACATCTGCTGTTTTCGCAATCAGACTTCCCTCTTCCGATTGGATAAGCCTGAGGACTTTCATTAGTGGCTCAGTGTCATCGCCAGTGTAGGGATAATTGATAGTGTCCAGAGTCCCCCTTGATTCAGGTTAAATGCTTTAGAATATAAAGTGAAAGAAATCTGTCTGTTTGGGAATGGGAATGAACTCAGCAATGAATATTGATTGTATTGATTGTTATTAATATTAGTTCGTTACCAAGTCTTTATAAAAGCACAATTTTTCACATATGTGTAGTCGCATAATATGACGTTTACCTTTACTGATCCTTCAAACTTATAAAAGCAGCACTAAAAAGCTATGCATTTCAGTTTATCTTGTTACGGTTAATGTTCCAAGCTTCTTTTGCCCCAAGTAACGGCAGAATGCAAATTTCCAATGATATTTCATACATAACCACAAAATAAAATAATTAGTATTTTTAAATAGTCTGGAAAGGTAAATAAAGGGTCAATAAATATGTAAATTTTGACTGCCAGTACAACAAACTGGAAAATTGGACATTTTACACAATCTTTTAATTTGACATATTTCATGTTGAAACCTGACACTGGGCAACACTTACGGAAAAGTTCACCAATAAGATCTGTTTCTTACTGGAGAATCCGTTAAGAAGACAGTTATTTACATAACGTTCTCTCAGTTAAAGAAACCCAAAACAAACTATATAAATATATTATCAACCTTTGGACCAGTGACTCCCCTGCCTTCATTTGCATGTACCGTTAATGACTGATCTCATCACCTACTCTCCAGGCAGACTATTAAGCGATTCTCCGTTTTGATAGTTTAATTGAGTTTGCTGGTTAAGCAGTTTCATAATTTTCTGATGATTCAAAGGGACAGTTGGACTTGAGAGAACGCCTGCTGTGGTAATGATCTATTCCAGCTAAGCAATGAATCACCTGATTTACATAATCGTTTCTTTGATTGAAGCTATTTGGCCTGGCTGCCTAGTTCAGGAGTGTGTGTGTTCCAGAAGGAAATTTGGTTGTTTGGAATCTCAGTGTAAGCGTAAAACATGTTCAAATATGTTCTCTGGGAACTGTAGAATAGATGTTTTTTTTTTAAAAAAAATGCTAATCAGTGTTGATTTAGACGAGTGCATATTTCCACAGCAATGACCATGTAGTAAAATCTGCTAAAGGTCACAGGGGGGCAGCACTATACAGGGGAAATGGTTGTGAGGAGTTTGGTCATAGTTTAGCAGTTTGGGAGCGTTGCAATACAGTTTCAGACATAAGTTTACAGAATCTGCGAAATAATTTTAACAAAATAAGAGGCATTATAAAATTGCATGTTTTTTTTAAATTCAGTACTGGCTTGAATAAGCTATTTCACAAAACAGATGTTAACATATAGTCCTCAAGATAAAATAGCTGGATAATAATGTACATTTGAACAGGGTTTAAAAAACAACAACATGCAAATAATAAACATGCAATTTGTTATGATCCACTTTATTTTGTTCAAATTATTAATTGATTCTGCTAGGTAATGTTTGCAAACTTAAGACACTGTCACTGTATGGTTTGCTCTCCGTGTGTATGTATAATTTTTTAAAATCCTTTAAAAATCCAATGCAATAATAAACAAAATTAGAAATACTGCAAAATTACAAATAAATCATTTATCAAAAAATGTAGGAACCCCATACTAGTAGTAGATTGTGTACAATATGTTTTCCAGCAGATTTGAAACGCACATTGAAACGGTGTATTAAATAACTCTCATTCATTTTAGAAGGTCAACACTATTCAGTAATTCCTAGATAACAATGAAGAATTACAGTACCATACTTTGGGCAAAACAATATTTCAAGGACAAAATGGTTTGGCAATTTACAACAGAAGCCTGTGATTTGTCCGATTAGAACAGCATGTGAAATCCTTCTCTTGAGCCAGCAGCTCCCTTTCCTCTCTGGAAAAAGGGTGGGTGCCGTCAGCATGCAGGCTTTTCAACTGTACTCAGAGGGAAATGGGGGTCAAAGTTTAGCACTCTACATTGCAACAATTCATGATTTGGCACCAATAAATGAGGTATTCCTAAATGAGTTCTGTATACGCTATTGTCTCCGTTCCTCTTCTGTTTTCCAATTGTGTTTTTCAAAATAGCACATTGTTTGTGATGCCAGAATTATGTTTTTACTTTGGATGAAGCTCTGAGATGTTTTACTGCCAACAATAAATAATACATAATACATGTGTTTATAAATGCAGGAAAAAAACAGCAGTAGAGGTTCCGCTGGTGAACTAAAAGTATGAATATTGAATATTGAATACTGCAGTCAAGTCAAAAATAGTACAAGAATATTAATTTGAAAAATATAGGAGCCTCCAATTTTCAATAATGTGTACGTATGATGGATAAGGGTGAAGAAATAATATCAGCCACGATTTTGATATTTGATCGGACTGCCAAAAACAGTTTTTTACTAACATACCTAGACAAAGTCATGTGAAAACAGAATCATTGAAAAGGAAGTAGCAACAGATTTTGTTTGTGACTTAGAATTATTGCAAAAGACCAAAATGTACGATGGGGACTTGGTTCTATCCATTGGTTGTTGATTGGATTTTAAGAGGTGGCCAGAGAGAAGTCTGTCTTTTTCTCAGAAAGACTGAGTTACAACATTTTGATTAAACATTACTATGTCAAAAGAAAATGAAACGTGTATACATGGATGAATCGTTGGCAATAACATGCATTTGTCTGTTTGTGGCACTTGAATGAACATGCCCTCCGCTGAGTCCTTGTTTTACCTTTTTCTCCTTTGCTTTTTAAATCAACCAGTGAACAGGCAAAACAGAATGGACAGCATTCTGCTTCCTCCATTTTGTATAGCCACATGAAGCGGACTGTATAATCGACATGCTGGTAAATCTATTCATGCCAGAGTCTCAGAGTGTGACTAATGCAACGTCTCTGTGCATTAGCTGCGAGCGTTAGAGACACGAGAAAGGCTGGAAGTAGATCAAAAAATAGATAATTGTGCCATTTTCTTCATTGTTCATGTTTTGCAATAAGGTTTTGCTTCCTTCGTGAAACATCTCAAGATGAGATTGACGCCATGGAAATGAATCCGTGCCAGTCCTAGCACTCAGCCTGCCATCATTTGGCCTCGTGGCCTTGAGATGTTGTTTATAGCCATCACTGCACTGCTGCTTAAATTAGTGCTCAAGCTATCCATTAGCAGACCATTTTCCACTGATGCTGAAAGATGTGCCGTCCAGCTGGACACTTTTATTTGTGCTGATCAGATTGGCGGTCTTCTGAGCACAGATATGGCCTGGCTTTCTTCTTTTATGCATCCTTTTTCATTTAGATTTTCAAACGAATATTCACTCTTGCATCATTTTCCTCCTGCATTTCTTCCTAATTTTGCTTGTTTGACATTTAAAAGTTCTTAGTAGCAAGTAAAGTAATAATAAATGTAATTCATGTTGTGTGTTTGTATCTCTGTTGTAACATCCATCGATACGCTTTATTTCCAGCTGCGAGATTAATAATTACTATAACTTTTGTGCCATGCATGTAAAATAACTAAATGACAAAACGGTGTAGGTGGTGGAAATGATTGTTCACTTTCTCTCTGCTCCGCTTAGCCAAGCGACATGAAAATTGGTGTTAGTTGCCATGACAACATTCATTGTAAAGTGAGACGGCGAGAAAAGAAATGAAGTATGCTTCTATTCAAGGGAATTAAGAAACAATTAAGGAGCCAAAATAGTATGCTAATTACTATAGCAATTAAATTACAACAGATTCATTCAGATTTCTTTTTGTTGTACTCTTGACTTTGGGATCAAATCACTTCTTGGTGATTTTGACTGTATCCGTTTGATCTGTTATGCTGTACAGGAACTTTTATTTCGACAAGATCAGGAAAAGACCTGAAGCCAAGACTCAAATTTGGGTTACTTTAAACCTGAGACCGCTTTGCCTGAATAGAAACGATAGAAAATTGCTATATGGTGTATTTATTTTTAATCGTAAAATGTCTTTTTAAAATATGTAAGCCTTCAGTTAGTTAGATAACAGCTTAAAACTTTTAGTTATAGAACAGGATATCACAATGTTACATTTTTTCAGACATTGACAACGTTTTTTGCTTGAAATGACAAACAATATTTCAGAGTTACGACAGAAGTCAAGCATTTTAGTGAATGAATACGTATAACTGCACTGTAAAAAAAGAAGTGTTGCTTTAACTTAAAAAATAAGTTACCTGGTTGCCTTAAAATTTTGAGTTCATAGAAATTAAAAAGTTGAGTTAATACAATGAGGGCGATTGGTTTAATGAACAGAAACTCAAAATGTTGTTATCTGAACCACTTTAATTATTAAAGTTGATTTGACAAAATAAAAATTTTGTGATAAATTACATGAAAATAATTTCTTCCAGTGTATAGTATGGCTGTATATGCATATAACGCTCAAGTCATATGGACATTACAACCCAGGCTCATTGGGAAAACGTGCTTGTGCATAGCAACATTTTTACAACATGATATTATGTTGCTTTTTTGCACATTGTGGGACACATTCAAAGTGAACTGTCCAGTGAATGGTGGTAAAGTGCATTCCGCTTTATAGATGAATAGAATCTGGTAAGACTTTTGGTCATTTGCACACTAGTGATTATTTCCAATGTTCGGGGTAACGCATTACAAGTAATGCAAGTTACATAATCAGATTACTTTTTTCAAGTAACTAAGTAACGCATTACTTTTAAATTTACAACAAAATATCTGAGTTACTTTTTCAAATAAGTAACACAAGTTACTTTGTATTCCAATTTATTGACTGACAGTTCTCCTGTCCCCATGTTGAGAGAAATCGTAAGTGCCGAGGTGTAAATGGTTTCACATCACTGTGCTGTGATGGTTATTTTAGACTAGACTAAGTATGAGCATCCATTTACTCATTTACTTTTCCTGCATCGTATTCTTCTGTTCCAGTTTGGCAGCACAGTTGAAAGGCTTGTTTGTTTGAACTGCGCCCTCTACCGTACAGGAGTGAATTTGCATTTGCATGAGGCTTATTCATTTCACTTTGGATGTGAAAGGGCCTCATTTGCCAAAAAATAGAACTTTTTTGTTGTTATAAAAACAAACAGCCCAGCCCAGTTGAGAAAAAGTAATGCAAAACTAACGTAACACAATACTTACTCTACAATTAGTTACTTTTTTAGGGAGCAATATTGTAACTTTCCCAACACTGGTTATTTCACCTGCAAAGTTATAATTGCATGGATAAGAGTTTTTTCTGAGTTTTGCAGAAATGTAGAATGAGGTATGTTTTTCCAGTGAGCAGTATGTTGGGACATAATGGTGTTCTATTTTTTACATATTATATTCTACACAATGAAGTCATACAGATTTAAGACAACATGAGGGTGAGTAAATGAGGCCAGCGCTGTCAATTATGGGTGAACTATCATGTCAGTGAATAGTACTGGTAAGACACATTTATTTAAGTAATAAAATAACATTAGCATTTTCCTCTCATTACCATTTGCCTGACAAAACAGCAGTTTTCTATTTCTTTTTGTTAGTGCATCGTTGGTTCAGTGCACTGGTGTCAGTCAGTTTTCGGATGAACAAAGCTTCCTGAGCAGTCGTGGTATCATTCTCTCTTATTTAGACCTGAACTCACTGTCACTCATTAAGCTGGAGATTTCTGCCTGTTCCTTTTACATTTCCATATGAATGCGATAAAATGCTGGTGGCACAGACTTCTGTACAAAGAAAATGGGAAGGTGCGGTGTGACTCGTCTAGTGGGAGATGGGAGATGTGCTAAATTAGGGCTCAGTGCTGGTAAAAACAGACTGTTGAATGAGGAGTCTGTGCCTGTGTAGCGTCTAGAGCGGTGTGGACCCGACACAAGCTCTGACCACACGGAACAACTCACATTAACGCTACCGCAAAGCATGATTGTTAAAAAAGGATAGCTCACCCAAAAATGAAAAGCCTGACCCTGATGTTATTTCAAACCTGTACGAATTTCTTTCTTCTTTGAACATGAAAGAAGATATTTAGCTGCCATCTTCCTATTATTTTACAAGTTTCACTCTTTCTAAATGTACTTTAGTGTTACCATGGTCAGGGTTGGGGAGTAACGAAATACAAGGAACTTAGTTACGTATTTAAAATACAAAATGTGAGTAACTGTATTTCATTTTAAATGGGTGGTAATCAGATTACAGTTACATCTGAAAAGTATTTTAGATTACCAAAGTGATTACTTTGAGTTTTAATGTCAGCGATTGGTGATTCTCTGACTCTGACCGTCTGAAAAAGTGGAGTGAAGTTTCATCAACATTTTAATACTTTTAAGAGGGATCATAAAAATGTTGTTATTTTTATTTAGTACTGTCCTAAACAAGACAAAATGAATGAATTTATATAAAAATTATGTTTTCAATAAACTGTTTTCATGTTTCGTGAGTCATTTTATAATTCACTCGTCACTGCAACTTTTTCTCACAATTTGTTTTTTTTCCCCTCACAATTCTGACTTCTTTTTCTCAGAATTGCAAGTTATAAAGTCAGAATTGGGACATATAAACTTGCAATACTGACTTTTTTTCTGGCAAATGTGAATTTAGTGTGTGAGTTTATCTCCTAATTCTGACTTTTCTCAATATTCTGAGTTTATATCTCATAATTCTGACTTTATAACCCACAATTGCAACTCTATATCACACAATTCTGAGGGAAAAAGTCAGAATTGTGAGATAAAAACTTGCAATGACCTTTTTTGTGTTTGTTCCACACTTATTAGTATTCCAAAGTATTCTAAAGTATTTAGATTAAGTTACTAAACTTGAGTAATGTAACGAAATACATTACAAATTACTTTCTAAAGCATGTATTTTGTAATCTGTAGTGAAATACATTTTAGTCACCTACCCAGCCCTGACTATGGTATTGAATGACATACTTGTGACCATGCACAATGCAACTGACACATCCAAGACTATTACCAGTAACTAATGACAAAAAAAAAAAAAACTAATATGTTTGTTTTCTTTCTTTCTTTTTTATACAATGCTTCAGATTCGTTTGTTTAATTTTTAATCCAGTGCATTAAGAGATATACGTATGATGGGGACTACTGCTCAACAAGAACCACAAGCTGTATACTCTGGTTCTGCAGCTGCACAACGCCACGCGCTACTTGATTGTTTGCTGTTGAGCGCGCGCTCAGCGCGAGACATATGCAGCGCATGTCTCTAGTCTAAATAAAGCGCGTATAGTCGCTTCCTCCCTCTTGTTCTCGCTCTCCCTCCATCACTGAATGGCTTTCACTGAGAGTAACGCTTTTCATTCCCTCTGAAGAGCGCCTGCATCGGTGTTTGCATCCGCGTCTTCAGCATGACTTCAGCGGAATCCAGCGCGCCGGGAAAAGCTTCTCAACATGATCAGGTAGCGACATTAAAGTCAGAGAGGTTTTCTCTTATGATTCATGTGTAAGGATTATCACAGAGTAGAGAGGAGAGTAATCGCGGTTTTGCATTCACTGTTAGTTCCGTGCGCATTTTTGAACATTGGTTAGATATTATATTGCATCACATTATTTTAATTGTTGTCGTGCCATTTAAAACAAAACACAGGCATAGTTAGTTATAGTAGTTTGGTAATTATTTATGGAATGGAGCAATTGCTGAATTGAAATTTCACATTTTTAAATATATTAAAATAGAAGCTTTTTTTTTTTTTTTTACTGTTTTTAATATATTTTAAATGCAGTCTTGGTGAAAAAAACCACTATCCATTATTATCATTAAACTTCTCACTTGTAGTGGTATATTAGAAGTATATAGGTAAAACTGTTGTTTGTATAAATAATCATTGGGAATGGCAAAAAAAATGCATGTCTCAGTCAGGAAAATATTGAATGATTTATTTGAGTTTTTTTCACTCCAATGATATTCATGCAGCTTTCACACACTATAAATTATCCTCCTGGATTTATGTTAAACACTTGCAATTGTGGTTGCATTTTGCTAACTGTATATTTTACAGTTTTTTTTACTTAATTTCTTGAACCCACTTTGAAGACTTTGTTCTGTTCTTCTGTACTTTTCTGCATTTCACTTCTGCTCTAGCTATAGATATAGTTTATGCTTGAAACTTGGCATTGGGTGCCACAAGTATTGTTGACTCTTATGAACTGTTTTTGATGTTCATCATTTGAAAATAAAAGTGAATAATAGCATCTACTGAATTAATAAATGTAAATTTAACTTCAAAAGTTCATAAAAATGGGCTTTTCCATGAACACACCATGTTTCAAACACAAAACACTAAAGAGCATGTGACGCTAAACAATAATTAAATAACATGACATGTTAAACGCCCAAACTGACAGCTGATAACAAAAATACAAAGAAGCGGTATAATTTATAATTCAATAAATGACATGTGATCTGTCACGCAGAGGTCTTCTACTGCTGTTCACCATAATTATATGTGGTGTATATTTTTACTTACCAAAAACGATAACACTACAGCAATATTTTACTGTATGGATGTGCACCATTAACTATATGGTAATTCATACTTTTTTAAAACAAAGATTTTATAGTATTTTACTGTAAAATTACATGCATTGTCCATTAAATCTTAAATTGAATTAAAATATGATTTTGATTAAGAGGTTGTATTGAAATTATATTAATATCGTATCATTTTTAATTAATTGATATAAAATCAAAGAAAATTCTGATATATTTAAATGTTTCTTTATCATGAGTACAATTTCTGCATGAATATTTTATTTAAAAAAAATCTCATATATTTCCATTACGTAGATAAATGGACACCTCAGGTGACAAAAACGACAGACGGCCAATGCAAACACAACTCTTTATTTCACTTCATCGTCTCCAAGCGCTGTTATTGTGCCACCATGAAGTAAAGCGTGGAAACCTGCAGTTCTCATCATTCAATTCAATTAAGCCAAACTACTGCATCTGTTGTGCTCTGATTACTTTCATGCTATTCATTAATCACACATTCATCTGACCTTGTTACATTGTTCTCTGATCTTGCATGTGTTAACTGAAGTCTAGTGCAATTTTTTTTTTTTTTCTTAATAAAATCAAGTCACTCATAGAAATGGAGATCTTTAAAAAGCAAGTTCTTATTCACCCTCGCAAGCTGCTTTTTGCACTTCAGTCCTAAGTAGGGCCCTCTGATGACAATGATTAGGGTTTAAGCAGTGGAAGAATTTCCTCTTAGAATAGCTGCCTTTGATTCTGCTCAAAGGAGGGGCTATATTTGGAGTGGTGGCAGCGATAAAGTGGGTCTGATAGACGGGATTAATTGGGAATTGCGTTTGATGTTTGGAGCCTAGATGAAAAAGAACATCCCCCATGAAGTACAATTATGAGCAATCAGTTCAGGCTCAGCACTGACGGACGGGTGCGTGTATTCACCTGCCCTTCAAAGAGTGCCTGTCGGAGCAATAACAGCGACGTGTTGGGAGCTTTGGCAGGTCTTTGGATGGCGATTAACACCTTAATAATGGGCTTCATACGATGATGAAGTTCTAATCGAAGAGCTTGTTCTTAAATGTGATCGTTAAAGAGATTCGATAGAGCCACAATCATACTTAATATTCTGCTATTCATGCAGGCTTTTCACTTTATAGGAGGATCTCATTTAAAGTTGGCTTAAAGTTTTGCAGTCAGAAAAGGCGCTTCGATAAGAGCACCTTAAACTTAAAAGTCAATGTGTGGGTTTATGTTTAACCTTGCTTTCTTGAGGCTTGCTGTGATATTGGAAGTCATTTCATCTCATCTTTCTGACTTTTTTCATCCTAGGATATATATTTCTTCTAGAGTTGATGGATTTTAATATCCGTCTGAGATGTCATAGCGTGACTCTATTACATGACTGTACTCTCTGTCTCTTTCTTTTTTTTTTTTGTCATACTGGTGAATACAAAAATATATTCCTGGTCATATTTAACACAAAGAACAGTAAGGGGAAAAAAATATGACCTTTAAATTGTTTGGTAGTGAAACATTTTGCCTTTTTTATATATATATATATATATATATATATATATATAGTCCCATTTTCTCTGTGGTGATCAAGTTATTATTTCTTAGATTTGCACTACATATTGTATTGTAACAATACCGTTATATAAAATTGATTAAAATGGAATAATTTTAAAGACACTAAATACTATGATTTATAAATAATTTGATATCATTGGGGTTTTGAGCATTGCTTTTTTGGATCACAGCAATATTGAGGAAGAAAATGTGCTTAATTTTCATGAAAATATTGTCACAATGCAGAACTCTCAATGATCTTAAATACTCTTGATTTCATTCAAAAAAATATATATAATTCCTCATTTCTTTCTTTGAAATTTTGTGGTGAGATATTAGTTATCATGCTTTTCACTGTAGAATACTGCTCCAAATCATTAGTATTTCCTTCTGAAGAATTTCGTAATACTGGAGTCATTACTAGTAGGTTACGATGATCTTCACTTTAGAATTAATTATACATTAATTCATCATTCACATTAATTATGAACCTGTGTAGCTCTGAGCAGTCCTTTGGGAGGTATGAAAAAAATATGATTAATAATAGTGAACTACAGTACCTCATTCAACTGAGTGTTACTACTTACTAATAGGGATGGCTCGATACCACAGTTTTGGCTTCGGAACGGTTCCACAATCCGATATACCGATATTAAATCGATACCTTACAGGGTCTGCGCAAATATTTATTAATAAATGAATCACAGGTTATTACATCAAATCAGTAGTTTATAAACTTTCTTGTGAAGTAATTTCAGCAATGCTTTCTCCCCTCACTCTATATCTCCAAATGAGCAAATTGCTTCTGTCTTCAAAAGACATCGTGCCTGTACTATATAAGCGAGCTGCGATACAACACTCTCGTGCGCATTTCGGACAACTGATGGAAATCACTTGCCCACATCTTTTAAAACCTTGCCACTTTGAACGTCCAAGCAGTTTTATCATTCAGTAGTAATGTTCTTGGGAGCTCTTTGGGAGATGGTTTCTTTGCGCTTATACAAACAACACACACATATAGAGCTCGTTTTACCTTAAACTGTCAAATACACACAAATTGTCAAAATGTCCATTTTAGTGAGTATTCACATAAACACAGTCGGATATCTCTTACGTGAATTTCAGTAGTTTAAAATTATGCATCATTGCATGTCTAAAATAGCCTACATTCTGCTGTCTGTCACTAAATAACTGTAACTTTAAATTAATCGTAAGAATTTACCTATTTACTGTATTAACGGTGACCATCCAGTGTTATTTTACATTTGATTACTTCATTAAATTTCTGTAACTGAATAATACTATTAAATATTATGAGATATAAACACCATTGGTTCAAACGCACACTTGAGCTTTCAAGTTATCTAAACAATATGATCTCGTACGAGCGGTGATCAGTGTTAAAAGATAATAAATGTCTAAATTAGATCGTTTGAATGACGTACTGACCTGTCGATCTCGTATCGTCTGAACAAGTCAGACAAGTCAGGATGGGCAAGTGAAAGATGCTGGGCAAGGTTTGATGGTTCTTCATCATTTTTTATAAGCAAAGTAATTCCAAATGATACGTCTACTGCTCTCATTGTTTATTAGTTTTAGGTGTGTTGAGTGAGATTCAACTTCTTTATCCATTTTGTTTCTCTATGTTGTCACATTTGCCGGTTTCACGTCAGTTTGGAGAGAACTTCGGAACAGCAGCATATACCGAAATTAGCAAAATCATGATATTTGACATTCAATAAAATATACATCATATTCATCCCTACTTACTAATCAGAGTTTCTTGTTAGTTAATAGTAGTTGCAAGAATATTAAAATTGCATTATTCATTTTATTCCTGTGTTGCTAATTTATTACAGTATTCTAAGTAATCTGATTACGTAATTTGCATTACTTGTAATGCGTTACACCAAAAACACACACCTGTACCTCCTCTCCATATCTTCTCACTGCTATTTCAGCTGAATGATACCATTTTTAACATGCTTTTTCCTTTACAAAATGTAAGTGGTGGTTGCTAGGGTTTTCTGGGTGGTTGCCAGATGTTGTTTATTGACCCTGGTCAAAAGAGCCCACTGCTTCCTAGATAGGCTCCGGTGCCTCTTTCAATGTACATTTGTGTGATGTATTTATTTTATTTTTTCCATCCACAAGATGAAAATAGTAAGTGATTGTTTGAGACTAATTTTACACCTCTGCTCAACAGGAATTGAGGTGTCATTCATGTCCACATCTACAAACAGTGTGAGTTTGTGCTTTTAAACTCAAGCTCATTGTTGCCTTAGCAAACAGCACTAATAATATTCTGTAAGCTTTCATTCTCAACCGTCTCCATTTGAGCTATTTTTCTACCTCTCTCCATCACCTATGAGATAAATCACAACATGTCTTCACTAGATGCTGTTTCTGCTGCCGCAGGATGTAAATCATGGTTTTCGAAATTTGGTCAGTTCCTTTCAGCAATGCTGTAGATGCTTCGTGACTCATATACTATGATTAATTCAGTTCTGTTCTTCTGAATTTCTGTAACAATGCTGTTATTTATTTGTATTGTTGTGAGAAATATTATATAAAAGTTTAGAGTCGGTAATGTGTTTGTCTTTTATGCCCTCCGTAAAAGTACAGTAAAAACTCTAATATTGTGAAATATTATTATAATTTGAAATAACTCTTTTTATTTGAGTATATTTTAAAGTTTCATTTATTCCTGTGATGTCAAAGCTGAATTTTGTCTTCAGTCTTCAGTGTCACATGATGATGACTTGTGATGATTTGATGATCATTTTATTATTATTAATTTTGAGAACAGTTGTGCTGCTTAATATTTTTGTGGAAACTTTGAACATTTTATTTCAGGATTCTTTAATTAATATGAGGTTCAAAAGAACAGCATTTATTTGAAAAAGGCATCTTATGCAATTGTTACTTTTGATTAATTTAATGGATCGTCTTTTTTCCGTTTTTATTGAAATTTACGCAGTTTAATGTCTCAATGTACTCTGAAATTAAAGCATAGAACAAATAAACAACTGGAGATAAAAAAGAAATCATGGAATCGTTTTGTTTAACAAAATTTAAGATTTCTATCCCGTTCATCCCAAACCAGCTCGATGGGGTTTATGTCTGGAGACTGTGCTGGCCATTCCATGATTTGAAGCCTACCGTCTTGTTCTTTTCTTCTAAGGTAGTTCTGACATAACTTGGAGGTATGTTTTGGGTCATTATCTTGCTGTTGGATGAACCCCTGACCAACTAGGCGTATACCAGAGGGTATTGCGTGGCGCTGCAAAATGCTGTGGTAGCAGTTTTGGTTCAGGGTGCCACTCACTCTGTGCAAGTCGCCGACTCTGGATCCAGCAAAAGAGCCCCAGACCATCACGCTTCCTCCTCCATGTTTGTGTCACAGTTGGTGTCACACACCGAGGAACCATCCTTTCACCTACTCGACGGCATACAAAAAGCCTGCGTGATGAACCGAAGATTTCAAATTTCGATTCATCAGTCCATAACACCTTCTTCCAGTCTTCAGTAGTCCACTGGCGGTGCTTCATGGCCCAGGCAAGCCTCTTTTTCTTAATTTGCCATCTTAGCAATGGCTTTCTTACTGCCACTCGACCTGTCAAACCTGCAGCTCTAAGTCTTCTCTTCACAGTTGAAACTGAGACTTGCTTACTTCAACCAGTGTTGAGCTGTGCTTGAAGCTGTTGTCCTGTGATCCGCCTATCACGCCGCCTATGTCAAGCTGTTGACTCTCAGAAACTTGTCTTCTGATTCTGTTGTGGCTTTGGGTCTGCCTGTCAGAGTTTCCTCCAGTTTCCAAATGCCTTTTGATGGTATAGGAAACTGTACTCACTGACACCTTGGCTTTCTTTGCAATTTCTCTAAAGGAAAGACCTACACTTTTAAGGCTTATAATGGCCTGTCTGTCTTCCTTTGTTAATTGCCTTTTTCTCGCCATTATGAGAGCAATATACTACTTCCTGCGGTACAATACTGTCCAAATAATGCTTAAGAGGGTGTAGTAACAGAGTCTGTTCCAACACTGCTTTTATACAGACAGAGGGTTTGTAAGTAATCAGCAAAAGTTGGGACACCTGTAGGAATTGTTAGCATCAACTTCCAAGGCTTAATTTACTTCCATTGCTGCAGAACAGCTGTAAGTTGTTAACCCATTACTTGTTCCCTGAAAAAGGCCTTTTTGTATAACTCTGAAATGTACATTATTTTTCAGTTTTTGGTAACCTAAAGTTTTTTTTTTAACCTCTGGCAGTTTACCGCTTACCTTTGTACCATTTCAGGTTATTCACTGGACTTGAACTGCTGAAATTTTAATAAAAACTGGAAAAATTGGGGTGTTCTAAAACTTTTGACCGGTAGTGTGTGTATGTGTGTGTGTATATATATATATATATATATATATATATATATATATATAATATACACACAGTTTTATACGATTATTTTTTGCTGAACTTTTTAATCAATCATCTTGATTGAGATGATTATATTAGGTCTGTTAAAGATGGTCTCTTTTATGCATCATTTAGCTGTTGGTGTTCATGTGCCAATCAACTATCCTGTCTATTTCACTGTTGTAAAATGCCCTTCACAAACAGATGGCACTAAGTGCTTTCCTCCACAAATGCTGTTGCTGTCAGATTTGACAGGGATGGAAGATAAAAGGTGATCATGTTATTGCAGGCTAAATATATGGTGTTGTCAGAAGAGAACGCTGGAGATATTGTTTCAGATGCCTCGTGCATCTTCACTCGCTGATGTTTTTATAATAAAATGGAGTGCTTGCTGTCAAAATTGAGATACGAAAGATAACAGTAAAAGGGTTTATAAATTGGTGGGAATGTGATATCCCATTATGACATAACAATATGTCACTTGATGACCTCAGGGAAATGAAGTAAAACAACACCTGGCGGGTGTTGTGACAGAGATTGGCCTATGATTTTGCCATTCATATGAACAAATAAGAGCGTTCAGACGTTTCACTCTGTGATGAAGATGCCTGTTAAGTGGAAGCTTAATGTATGAGAAACTGTGCTGCTTTACATGTGAATGCTGTTACAATAGCTTTCATTCCTCCTCCATCATTCCCAGTTTTCTCTTTTGTTGTTTCCTAGTTTGCCCATTAGGTGTAACAAATGAGAGCCGCTTCATTTCAGCATCACCTTCAGTCTCTTCTCTCTCCGAGTTCCACCTTCAGCTTTTCTGGGTTCTCTAATGGCTTCTTTAGGATGAAACAAATGAAGTTGTCTGCTTCGGTGCCACTTATCATGAAATAATTCAAGGCTACCCTGGTCGGGGCTTGTTTTTGTTTTTTTTTAGTCTTGCAGAGGCAAATTTTTCAGCATAAAGTTTGGCCCATTTTGGAGCTTATTCTGGCCAAATTTGACAGGAAGAGAGAATATATCACTGTTCATTTTGATAATATCTAATGTTTAGAGGCCAATCCTCACTACCAGACTTTGAGCAAATGTTGCCATGTTTATGTTCAATATAAGGAGCTGTTTAAATTTCTTAAAATAATTGTCGAATCTGTGTTAGCTTTTTTTCTGCAGTGTGTTGCAATGAAATATCATCAGGTGAAAAAATTGTTTCCTACCTGAAAAGGGTACTTCATGTGACTTGAATTCACATGCACAGCGAAGTTATGAAAAAACTATTATGGATGACGAAAGAATTCAACATGTGAGCTTAAATATCTTGGTGTTTTTATCTTTCAAAAAACAAGTAAACATTCCTGTGGATAGATAAATATAAATCTGGTATTGTTGTACTTGTAAGAAAAGCTAACACATTTTTAATTTTATATCATTCATTCTTCTTTTGTGTTCACACAAAAAAAAATGCCAATTCTTGTCAAGGAAGCAGGTGATCTGGTTTCAGTTCGAGTTCATCAGCTCATGATTCAGTGATCCATTTGAAGTGATTCTCATTAAAGTGAAAATGATCCGAGAATAATGTCTGTAATTTCGTTCTGCTTCTCAGAAAAGTCACCATATGGTGTCAGAATATATTGTAATATAGTCAAGTCAAGTCAAGTTGAGCTTTATTTGACTAGTGCTATAAGTTCTTTTCTTTCAATGTGGAGGGAGGTGTGGAGGGAGGGAGTGGGGGGGGGGGTCAGAGGTTCAGAGAGCGGTGGGGTGGTTTGAGTTCAGGGCTCTCACAAGCTGTTGAGCAGTCTTGTGGAGGGGGCTGTGATGCTCCGGTACCGTCTTCCTGATGGTAAGAGCTGGAGGAGACTGTGGGTGGGATGGTTGGAGTCCTTCCGATACTGTTGGCTCTGCTGGAGCATCGTGTGAGGAAAATAGTGCATGGAATATACTTCTTTGATAGACTACTGTTATGCTGTGTCTTTTGTCTTGTTCTGTTTGGTGAAGGGGTGGATATATATATATATATATATATATATATATATATATTGAGTGATTTATCACAAAGTTATCTTTCTAAATATTGAATTATTTAGAATGACTAACTTCAACTTATGTTAAGGCATTTATTTTCATTTTCATTTTCAAACACTAGAAAATAATGATGTATATTTTCTGTACCTCTCACTGAGAGAAAAGTACAACTTATCAGTATGTTTTGGGGAAGTTTCCTGTTCAGAGCAGAGCTCAGATCAACTTCAGCCTTGAAGAAACTGTGTATCTTTGTATGTGCGCTTAGTGTTCTGTACAGGTCCGTTATGGGTACTAGTGCACAACTGGGACTCTGCTTGAGACCTGCCGACGCCTTAGCCTGATTTAACAGGACATTCTGTGCCTGAGTTCAGGGTCCGATTGTCAGCGTCATGATGGAAGGAGATATGCTTCGCAATGTCTTTGCATGTGTGGAAAAATTACCAGTGTTGTCTAGTTTTCTTAACCAATCAGAATCTTAGTAATGATGTAGTTAGTGGTATAATTAGTATAATAGTAAAATTGTTGTGGAAATGTGAATGTAGAGAGAGAGAGAGAGAGAGAGAGCAGCCTACGAACTCCTTGTGAGACTTGAAGCTGGCTTCCGCTGATGAAACTGCAAACTTTTCTTCAGTAAAATATTCTTCAATTTTTTTTAATCTCTGACTCCGGGTCTTCGTTTATCATCTTTTGGGTCTTTAACTGTAAAATCCCCTACATTGGACAGGTATGATCTACACTGTATGTGTATATACTGTATAAAAGAGCTTCATGAAGACCCTTTAAAATTCTCCTTTTAAGTTCCATTTAAACTATCCATTTAAAGTTTCATACTTGAGTTTGTTTTTGAGCTGCTTAGCATGTCGGCCTCAATATGATCAAGAGATCTCTGTAGAGGTGACAGGTTACAATGCAAAATGCAACTCAGTGGTTGCTCATGGTTTGGAATGTGTTGTGATTTCTTCACTGGTCATTTAAAATGTTGGAGAATCTCAGGGAATCAGACAATGAATACTGCTTCCTCAATTGCAGCAAACCAGTTTTAATTTGCGCTGTAGGGCACAAGAAACAAAACTAGAACATCTTTCATGGTTACTATAATGATATAAGCTAATTCTAGGTGAGCTAACAGATAAATGATGGATGACAGAAAGATTATATTGCTGCAAGCATGTTTGTCTTCTGCCGAAAATAAAACAATCAGCTGCAGCAAAGGTCATCCCTAAATCAATAGCATTTGAATTACAAGCAAACGGGTTTGTGGCATATAATAGATTTCTTGAGAGATCTCATTTTGATGCTTTCTCAAAGGTCTAGATATTAAAATATAGTGTTATTTATTTTAAAGATAGCACAAAAACATTTTTTCAAGCAAAACATTAAGTTTAAAATAGCACAATAGATAAACTGTTCAAAATGAATACCACATGCATTTGAGGCTGTTGTGAAATGGTAGTGGATCTTGAACATCAGTTATGACACCTGTGTGACCATGAGGAGAACTGACTTCATACAACCAGTAAAAATCACGTCGGTGCAAAAATGTGTGAGAAAATCTGTAGCATCATTTGTGTGCAAATTTGATGGTTTGTATCTTAGGGCATGTTTACACAACAACAATGTACTAAAAACGGAAAAGTTTCTCCTTTGCAATTTGTGAAGTTTCGCATATAGACGACAATGTTGTCAAAATGATCCCCATTCACACAGATCCGCGAAAACGACTTAAAAACGGTGGTATTATGCTGCCAGCCCAGTAGTTGGCAATGTCACTTTGTAAGGAAACACTATGTGCCTATAGACTGAATAGACAAATAAATTGGTTCGTAGTTTACATGGAGGTGATAACAGTATCGTATTCAAAAACTGAAAAGTTTGCGTTTTCAGGCCCCCCAAATGCTGATATCGTGTAAACCTAGGTGAAAAAGGTTTTTTTCATAATGTACTTGAGGTGCTCTATTTTCATGCACTAATTTTGTACTTAATATACTAAAACTTCTCTTTAGTACCTCTTAAAATAATCTTAAGAACATCTATGTGTACTCAACTGTGCTATTTTGAGTCACCATATGAACTAAAATGTGCTTTTAACAAACAATTTCTGTATTAAAAAAATTTTAGTTACCACTTGTAGTAACTAAATACATTTTTTGATACAGAAATAGTATGTTAAAAGCACATTTTAGTTCTTAATAATGGTGTCTCAAAATAGCACAGTTGAGTACACTTAGATGTTCGTAAATTAGTGCGCGAAAAGTAGAGCTTCATGGAAGTGTACTTTTTTTCACCCGCGAAATGAAAGGGCAAAATGCATAAAAAGTTTTCATTTTGAAAATGGTGAAGTGTAAATGCCCTCTATAGAAAACTTTTGTGTCCAGATACTTTTTACTGCCACTGTTTATATAGATCTTATATATTTTGGACAATTCTGATGATATAATTTTTCATGTAACTTAAACCGAAGGATAAGGTACTGGAATAAAAAAAACTCAAAACTCTTCCTAGCGACGCTCAAGGTCGCATATCAGTTACAATTATTGAGGTTGTAATGCAAGAACAGAGAGTCAAATATAGAAAAAGTAAGAAAGAAAATAATCTATATTTTATTTTATTTCAGCATTACATCAAAAATGTTTATATTGTTAGTTAACACTAATAGCATTTGTGATTTTTATCGTTGTTGTTTTGTTTTTTCTAGGGTGAACTATACCTTCTTCCTGCATCATCTTAACATAACAGATTATTTGGCAAAAAACAGTATTTTGACTCATTGAGACCGACAGCAGGGCTTGCTGGTAATAGGTGAGAAGACAGAAGAGAAGGCCAGCTTTAATTAGCACCTACTAATTAAACGACTGATCTGATGTACCATTACAACAGCAGATCAGTGAAGCACAAACACAGTACAGCAGAGTGCCTGATGCAGATGTCCTTAAGGTTAATAAATAGGTTTTATCGCGTGGGTGGAACATCACAGATGCCGTATCATTTAACAGCTGCTGTGCACAGGCAGGATGTAATATACAACACAATGATACTTCCTCTTCAACTAATGCTCTGCCTCAGTGTCCATATACTTATGCACCAAACATGGAAAATGTGATATTTTCCAAGCACAATCGAGAGGGCTTGTTTCTGTTCAATTATAAGTTCAAAAGCTCTCTTGCCTTTTCAGTCTGAACCATATCACAGACAGAGGTTTTTCTTCATGACCTGTTATTGTGTTACATGTCCTGCCCTGGCATCTTTTTCAAAGGACCCTCTGACCCTTGTGTCAATGGGCTAATTGCACCTATTGGACTTATTTGTGTCTCCACTGAAGATCCTCCAATTTTCCAGCAGGATGTAGTTTCATTTGAATGACATCAGACGGATGTCTGACCGATTAGCCCTGAATCTGATCCTCTGACTGCATGCATTCTTAATTTAGAACTTAACATCGATTATATATTAATGGCTTGACATAGATTCATCCTTGATGTGTATGGAGTCTGTTTCATATTGCTGATGTGGAACAATCGCTTGAGCTAAAGCTGTCCAATGCCCAATCAAAACTGGTCTAGTGTACACATCCAAAACATGCCAGTCTCAGAGCAAATGCACAGATTTTAGATTATTATGCACTTTTGGATATCTGTAAAATCTGTAATCATACTCTAAATTGTGAATAAAACATTTTATAATAAAACAATGCATTATAATTGAAAAAAAAATGTAATCTGATCAGTGTTGTTATTGTTAATTAAAAATAAATCTAAAATGATTAAAAAATATATTTTTGGTAATTGAAATATATAACTGAAATGAAAATGAATGAATGAATGCATATAGGTAAATAATTAAAATAAAATACTTTTAACTATTAAAAAATTAAACATAAATATTTAAAAATAAAAACAAAATTTGTTTAAAATGCACTTAAAAATCGCTAAAACTTAAACTAAATTTTAAAATGAACATATAAAAATAAAAGATCATTAAAAAATAATAATAAGTAATATAATAGTATGTAAATAATCTTAAAATAACACTGAGCCTGACAAACTTAATTCATCTAAAACATGTTTTAAAGTTCCCGGTGAGACGCGACTCAAAAATAGCCACATTTACGTTACAGATTTGCGCAAAACTTTTGCGATATTTTCTAAATATCGATAAAAAAACAAGTGGGAAATGATGCCATTTCCATTAACCGATGTTATATGTGACTATAAATATCAGAAATCAGATATATCTGTCAGAACTGCTGTCGCTTTAAGAGTTTATGCACGGACTCAATATATTGTTAAAAAACTTGTTTTCTCTTTCTAACTATTTAACGTTCCAAAACTAACTGTTTAACTGGATACTCGCCAAGACATTTTGACATAATTTTGCATGTATTTGAACGTTTCAGTGCAGTAAGCCACTCATTTTAGTGACTCAGAAGTTTGAGACTGAAAAGCGGCTTGTATGTTCCACTAATATAGATCAGTGGTCGAGCGCATTTTTGGTGTGAGCGTGAAACAATGACTAAAATTATGCACAATACAAGCACTATTCAACCGGAGCGAATGAGACGAGTAAAAGAGAGGAGGTCACTTCGCCATCGGAGAAAAGAGAGCAAGAATGCACAGCCGACGTCCAAGTCACAAGTCATCAAATCGGCTGAGTGGTGAAACAAGTTTGTGTTTCCACCTTGAACAGTAAGACTTTCTTGCACATTTTGCAAAATATTGTGCTTAATTGTTGGTGGTCTGTCCTCTTGTAACCAAACCACCTCCATACTATTGAAGTAGCTCCCTGTTTAGGTACTAAATCGTCATCGGAGGCTGACATGCTGCTCTTACTCTCAGACAGGTGTTGTTCTTGTGCGCTCTAGGGAATATGAATGCACCATACGTCATCGTCGCATCGCTATATCATTGATCATTGATTATACCGGTATTATCATGGATGGTATGATATGGCACACCCCTAATATATATGTATATATAGGAGTTTTTGCAAAATTGATGTGTTTCCATTGAGCTTGTTTTCAATTCGCATTTTCAATCGGCGCAATTTAAAGGGTAATGGAAACATGGCTAATGAGTCTAAATCTGTTTACTTTTGTGGTCCTGTCAGGGACAACTCATAAAATACAGTTTTTACAAACCTGATTCAAATCACATTTGTTGGTGGTGTGAAATTGGATTAAAATCAGATGCTTGTTAATATGTTTCAGTCTGAATGGTTTTGTGTTTTTTCATCATTTCTTTGCACAACAGGTTACGGCAAGCGTTGTGACTGCGTTTCAAATGGCAGAAATGTTTGTTCCAAATGGAATTTCCCATAAAATTGAATTGAATTGAAACTAAAGTGAATTCCAAGTGACCATTATTTCTTAATCCTTCACCTTTCAGCTCTCTGATATTCTCCTGATAAATCCAGCATAAGGTATGTTTTGCGTTCTGGAGGTCCATATGTTGCCCGGCTCTAACTACTGCCATAAACCAACCTGGACCAACATTGAATTCATACTGGTTTATGCTGGATTCACCCACATGAATAAAATGCTTAATATATTTATAATGAAAAATGTGGATGCTGAGACAAAAGCAGTTGACTCTGTTTTACAAGCGTCCTTTTAGATTAGATTTAACTCAGCTGCATTCATGAGTAATTTGTCTCTGATTCAGCTGTACTTTCCTGGCTCTGACCCTTCAAGGACACTTAGGAAATCCCATCCGCTGAGGCTTAAAGGATCCACCTGTCCTCCTGGGCGGTGACAGTTTGTATTTCAGTGAAGCATCAGTAGATTGAAATCACTGATGCCAGTCATCGTTCTGGCCTCGGAGAGTGATAAGCCCAAACTTTGTCACTCCCTCTCCTCTGCCCATACATTGTCTTCTCTTTCCCTGGTTCCCCTGGAAACAAGAGATTTTCATTCTTCACGCGAGTTTCTGTCCTTGTTCTTCTGAGGGAACAAAAACGAAACCTTCTTACTGAGGAGCACCAAACCATGGATGAGGTTTGTAATGTTTTATCCTTATACCAAGAATAACTAAACCTCAGATTTGTTTTCTCACGTACGAGAAAGCTGGGCTTGAGAAGTTTTTAATGAAAACTTAAAAACCCACAGGGAACAAACTTCATCTCAAGCTGTTTGAGGCTCTGTAATCTCACATAAGGTGAGGCGCTTCGTTCAATCGAAAGGTCAGAAGTTGAGATTGTGGTTCAGAAGGACAGAGATACAATCTTGATTTTCATTTGGACATTTTTCAGAAACCTCTTCCTTTCACACGGATCCCGGTGGAAATCTTCTTAATGCAGGCGCAGTCTCCGGCTGAGCCCTTAAGAACTAAATCTCTCTTGTTGTACAAGATGAAAATGTTTTCATCTGTTTTGCGTCTGAGCTTTGTTGGACAATTGCATTCGCACTCATGGGACGACACAGATTTCAGTGTTTGTCAAATAGACAAACAAGCTACTACGAAAGGGATTATTTTGAAACCGCAGATGTGTGAAAGCCCTTGATGATTTTTTTGTAATTGCGTGTATGGTAAGCCGTCAGAAATTATGTCCGTCAGAAATATTTTTATGCATTTGATTGTTTAGTTTTATTTTGCTTATTTATTTTTAACAATGCACCACTAAACAAAGACAGAAAAGATAATATGACGTACAGTTCTTCAATTTACACTACAAAATCACTATTATAGCAACTGAACGTTATCATTAAAGCTATTTGCAGTGTATTCATTTTCTCTGTTTAGAGATGAAATAGCTAAGAATTAACTGCGCCCACCATTTGTTTGCAGATGTTGTCAGTTAACAGCACAAACGGCCACAAAATTAATGCTGATCACAATTTGCACATATTCACAAAAATGCCCCTGAATAATGAAACAACAGCATGCAGTAACTGGGAATATCACATCTCGTCTGTTTGCTACCAGTTTTCAGGGGTTTTTAATTGCTTCAGGGAAATGTGCTAAATGTTTATGAATATAATGTAGGCCTAAAAATGCAGATACACATTTGCATTTATGCATTTGGCAGACACTCTTATCTAAAATGGCTTAAAATGCATTCGGGTTATACATTTATATACATGTCTTTCGCTTAATTTTACCTGAAAAATAGTATAAGCATTATCTAGCCTCTATATTTCAACCTGTGTTTGCTCTTTGTTATAATCAAGGTTGGCCATTGCTATTTAATGCATCTGACAAAGATTTTATGTTTTTCCCTGCTTGCTTCACTTTAATGTTTTGTGCCAGGACAATAGATTTAAATTTTGCTCCTTTGAAGCCATGGAGCGCTATATTGTGATAGTGATAAATAAAAAGATTCAATTTTTGGCATAACAAAACAGCAACTCAGTTTGAGTTATCTCTTAGAAAATAGCTCTTAAAGTTACAAATTATTATAGCCTATACTTATACAACAAATTGTTCCAGGCCTAGAATTTGATTGTTCTAGCGGCACAATATATAGTCCAGCGGCACTGTCTGTTTTTTTGTATGATGATAATTATCGATGACTGATTCATTCTCGAACAAACCAAGTGGCTGCCTTCAGGAGTCATTGAATCATTTACTCAACTGATTCAGTAAATATATTTAGATTCAAATAGCTTTTGAAATGTGACAAACGAAGCCAGCAGTCCAGACTGAAATGAGGGATCTGGTTAAACCAAAACCTCAGCTACTCGTTTCTAATGCTGGGAATTCTGTATGCAGACCTGCATATGCTAAGAACTTCCAAGAACAGCACAAGAAATTAAAAAAATATTGTACATTAGCTCATCCATAATATTCTGTGATATTGCTCTTGAGCAAGGCACCTTACCCCCCAATCTCTCCCTGGGCGCCACAGCAAAATGGCTGTGTGTGTGTGTTCACGGTTTGCTGTGTGTGTTCACAATTCACTGCCCCTAATGTGTGTGCACTAACTTGAATGGTTTAAATGCAGAGGACAAATTTCAGGTATAGGTTACCATACTTCATGGCATGTCACTTTAGGGTTGACACCCTTGACTAGAGGTTGACTAGAAGGTACCAGCTCAAGCAGAAGCCACAACGCTGCATTTCTCTCCTTCAAGTCAAAGCACACAAACTGCTTCATTTTATTTTTCACAGACAGCGTTCTTATCTCAGATGAGTTCAACATGAAGCTATTGCTTTAGTGTTGAGAATATAGGATTCTGAAATTAAAGATGACTCGCCTGATTGGCCTTGACATCGCGTATTTTGTTTGTTTCAGATAAATATTTCACTTTGAGATTGAACAGCATACATATATTTGAAGACTTTACATATTTACAAAAAGCTCAGCTTGGTTTCTTTTGAGAGTTGTCAATGTTAACACTCCCAAGGTCATTTTTGAGAAGTATGAATTAACTAATGCGAACTCTGCATTTGCTTGTTTGTCCATGCTTCAACCTCTTTATGAACTTCAACTTGTTAACTGTTTCAAAATCTTATTTGATGTCAAGCTACTTTTTTACAAATTCTATAGAAAATTACAAAGCAGTTTTGCCGGAGTCTTGAGAGTTGCCAGGTGTTCTGAGTAGCTTTCATCACATTCTGTTTTTTAGGGTGTTGGCAAGGTCAAAATAACGCATCTGGTATCTATGGGATTTTTCTTATCAGTTTTATATTTACCAGGTGAATATCCTAAGTCTGATCACCTTGAAAAGTAAAAGGACATCTTAGGCATTTTTCATGTGTACAGCACAAATGGTGTGGGACGAGTTATATGTACTTGGAGATTGATGTTTGTATATGAGCAAAAGCAATATTTTCAAGGTGATATTATATTTTTGAATTCATCAGTATAAATTGAAATGTAAGCTGTCAGAGAGAGAGCAGGAGGCTGTTCAGTGAGCCATCTCGTGTGCAGAGGTAATGGAGACAATCAACCTTTAGTTTTACTGGAACGTTTCATGCGGCATATTTCAGGCTGTCCTTGGAGCAAGCTGGTAAGACGGGGACCATTGTTCTAAACCAGCTAATTATGAGAAATAACTTATTATTCTTTCACGTGTATGTTCTGTTTTTTGTTGTTGTTTCTGCGTTTCCATTTGCCTTAGTTCCCTAATTACTCTCTTTGGTTTTTAATTAGCTAACACCTGTTCCTTTTTTTACCTTGATTACTCTATGTCGTCTACATTCAGACTGTAAGTCAAAATCTGATTTTTGTGCAAATCCAATTGAAATCCAATCAGATTTAGCAAGTGTAAAAGGCCAAAAATCACATGAAAGGCGATTTTTACAAATACAAAATTCTGTCATGAAACTCTAGATGGTACAGGCTAATAGGTCCTTTAACTCAACCTGCTCGTAATCGAATCGTTATCTATGGGGCGCAGCTGATTGGTTCCTGCTGTATCAGAAGCAATGAGCTTGCATGCTCAACCTTCAAAATACTTTGGTAGCTTTGCCTTAGCAGTGCAGCGTGCTTCAGAAACCCTCCACCTTCCCCAGCTCCACCTGTATAGGTCTGCTTCGGGTATATTTTGGTTGTTTCTTTTCATTTTTTCTCTTTCTTTCTCCACTATTATGAGGTTTGTGATTAGTGAGCAATCACCAATCATCATTTCACCTGCTGACACCTTTCCTCAAGGAACCATTTGATACCTGATGAGAGTGATGAGAGAAGAGAGGCGCGTATTCTCTCTCATTTCAATTTGCCGTTTGTTGCCAGCGTCCTCGATTGTTTTTGTGTGTGTGTGTTACTTTATTTCTCTAAGTTTGTATTTTTTTTGTTTGTTTTGGGACTCTGTTCATTTTTAAAGATCTTCCCAGATTCAGAGAGGAGGGATATGTAGTATGTCACGTGCCCTACACAATGCAACACTTGAGAGATTGAATTTGTTTATGTACATCAGTTAAGGGGCGACTTTTCATGTTTTCTTTGTTAGTTTAGCTCTTTGAAAGATGTAAGTTAGTATGTTTTGCTTTTGTTGATTTCTTTGCTTTAGCGCCGCTTTTTGTACTTCATTTAAACATCATGCTGTAAATATTTATTTCTGAATTCAGTAATTTTATGCAAATTTACATTTATTCATTTGACAGACGCTTTTATCCAAAGCGACTTACAAGTGAGATGTTGCTCTTGGTGGAGATTGAACCCGGTTTCTGGTGCGTTAAAAGTGAGTAGTTACTCACTGAGCTAACTACTACATTTTTAAATAACATTGGCAATTGTCTTTGCTTGATTCATCTCAACACACAAGGTACCAGTAACTGAACCCATTTTTTTATTATTATTATTATTTTTACTTTATTATTAATGGTACATCCCCTTTTCATCCCCACTCTAGACAACGATAATAGGGAGACGGAACAACTCCCGAGAGTTGTCGTGACAGAAATCTGTTTCGAGCCACATTCATATGTGGTTTGCAATCCAATTCAAATAGCATTTCTGGAAATCTGTTTCAGTTTGACTTCTCTGATCAGATTTTGTGTGGTTTATGTGACTTTCTCACACCACGTGAAACATAAATGTGAGGCATTGTTATAGGAAACATGCTGAAAGTCGCTGCAGAAGCAAGGTTGTGTTGTTGCAAAGTTCCGGATGAGCACAAAATTACAATATGACAGACATGTTTTGAAACCGACGGAGACGACAGAATAAGCCACACCTACCAGCGTCCTACATTTCTGCTGCTGCCTCATAAGATGCAGCAGTCCAGCACTGCGGCTGCATAATTTCATGTTGTAAATACACATCCATGTTGCGGTTGTTGTTGTTGTTTTTGTCATATGCCATAGAAACCAATGCAGATATTCCCAGAAAACAAAAAGCTGCATGGACACACAAAACAGGTCTGAATAGTTGCGATACACAATGTGGAAGTCAATAATTTTAGATCAGATTCCATTCAGATTCACAATTAATCGGACTCTGACTGACAGTGTGAATGTAGCCTCAGTTATTTGTTCAGTCTTATTTCATTTTATGTGGTTGTGTTGCTCCCTGTTTCTGAAGCATTATGTGACTGAAGTATGTGACTGGAGTAATGATGCTGAAAATTCAGCTTTGTCATCGTAGGAGTAAATTACATTTAAAATATATTAAAACAGAAAAAAGTTCTTTTAAATTGTAATAGTATTTCACAAAATTTCTGCTGTGTTTTTTTATCAAATTAATGGTGCGTCGATGACCATAAGGGACTTTCAAAAACATTAAAAATCTTACCGACCTCAAAATTTTGAATGGTATTGTGTGTCTGATCATAATCCTAAACAATTCATGAAATGGCCCTGATTGTAAAGTGTGGCTGTAGTAATGAAGAACTCAAACAAACAAGTCTTTAATCCAACAATAAATAACAGGACATAACCATTCTTATATGCTGATTTGATGCTTATTATCAATGTTGAAAACCGGTGACATTTTTGTGGAAACTATGAGAATTTGTTTTTAGGATTATTTTTTAAAAACTATAGAAAAGTAAAAGAATTCAATTAAAAATACATTAGTGGTTTGACATAGTTTGAGTAAAATATTATTCATAGTTTTAAAAAAATCTAATTCTAGTCCAGAAAGTTTAGAAACAAGGATTGAAAAGTTATGGAAAATCATTAATCAAACTGTGCCAATGCCATGATACTGATACTCTTATTAGTTGCAGAAAGTATAAAAAAAGTAGCGTAAATATTTATATTATAATATGGTATGTACAGTAATATCTAATATATTTTTCTGCACATTCCATGTGTACAGCTAATTTTTAGGTTTGGATTTGCTGGGTTTTAGCATCTGTTAATGCTTTCACAAAATGATTATTTTAATGATAGATTTTAATAAGTATTCATTTGAGGTGACCACCTCACTCAAGCCTCATTTGTTATACTTATAGCCTAGTAGGAAGAACTACTGCTTTTAGGAAAGTCAGTTTAGCAAATAGACACTATAGCAATTGATCTTCATTTGGACAAAGATAGATTTTAGCATTTAGTGCAAGATGATTTGTTGACATCCAATAACTATGTTTGTGGCTTGTCTTTTGTCAGTGCTGCATTAATGTTATCACTGCTGTATGGCATTTCAATAAAGGACTGTTTCATTAGCAGTAGTTTTGCAAATGTTCTTTGCAATGGAGTGCTTTAATTGAGCACTAGATGGAGAGGCGTTTGAGCGCATAATATTTTTCATTGGGGTCAGATGAAATGATGGCATAGCGTATTGTAATTAAAGCAAACTGCTGTGCGTTACTGTTTTCTTGTTGTTGAAATAAGCCAAAGGCATTAAAGCAAGTCAGTCAAATCAGTGGGTATCATTCTCTATGAATGCTTTTGGGTGTTTCTTGTTATTTTTGGGGGGTTGGAAATTTGGAATACGAATTAGAATTTATGTATGCGCAACTTCCTGCTTAGGCACGGTTAAAGTATGAGGCGTTACAGTGATTTTTACCACACTGAAAGAAGTGATTGATTTAATTTATTTAAAGTGCATTTTTATGTTGGTCTAATCAAAAAGTCATGATTTTATCATGCATTAATGTTGTGCATATTTTAAAAAGACTTCACAATAAGCATTGAGGTCTGTCAAAGTGGTCGTTTATTCATAGTAAGTGAACTAAATGAAAGTAACTGTCAAAATGTTTTTGATTTCGCGTTAAATGAAAATTCTACTTTCATATTGCTGCTAATTTAACTTTTGTTTATGGTTACAATAAGTTGTAAAAAGTCAAAATATATAATTGTTTAAGTATGTGGTCTTTGTGTTTTTTTGTGTTTGTGAAAGAAATATTTTTGATTAGCATTAAGTAAAAATTTAAGGTTTGAACCGAAACAAACAAATAAAGGATTCAATTTTTCAACTATGTAGTATTATAGTATTAGTAGTCAACTTGTTTCATTAATACGGGTGTGTGTTTTTTTTTTTAAACGTCTAATGGTTTTGAACTTGGCTCATCCAATCAGAACAAAGACTGTTATACACATTTTTTTTCTCAGGCCACTCTGTGGTTGTTTAATTAAAATAAAATTAAAATAAAAAACATATTCCAAACATTAGTAGATAATTGTTCCTGTCCTCTCTGATTTTTGCCCCTCAGCTCACTCCCTAGGCTTATTCTGCTCTTGAAATAGACCAGCACAGTTCAGAGTTCCCTGGTGGCTTTAAGCCAGACGGGAAGCTGTCCTGGGCAATCACATCCATCCTGCTCCCCTGATTATAAGCTCCACAAGACATTCCAGCATCACCCTTGCGCTAGTGCTGCTCTAACCTAATGACTCACTGGACGATTACGTCACTGTTTTCTCCAGTGCTGATATACATAAATTAACTTGACTAATAACTACTGATATTTGCAAGAGAATGGATCAATAATATATAGAATAAGCTGAACAATGACACCATTTTCTTTGGGAGCTGCTGTGTAGCCAAAAATGAATTGCCAATTAATATAAAGCTGCTTTGACAGAATTTGCATTGTAAAAAGCGCTATATACAATTGTTTGTGAGCAAAAGCCCATTATAATCTGCATATAAATCTACAAAAAAATCTTTGATTTTTGAACGTATTTTCCTTAACAGGCCACAAAGTCTGCGGTTCGTTGGGAATGCTTCACAGAACATTAGCAAATGTGTAACAATTGTATCAGTAAATCAGAGCCTTTTGAGTAATGAGACTTATGAAACAATTTCAGAGGTCTAAAATAGTCTTGAATAGCCATATAGCAATATGTCAGGCAGAAGATAAATTGGTCTATTTGACCATTTTGTGATTATCATCAACCAATAACACTTCCCGCTCAGCTACCAAATTACTGTTTTTTTAAAAGCTTTAGTAAATTTCCAGTTGTTGTTTATGAAAAAAGTTTTTGAATATAGGAGTACAGTTTATCTCAGTTGCTTTAATTAAGTTATATTTGCCTGTTTACGTACATACTGTCATTATTTAAAAGAAAAGTAAAAAATGGGCAATTAAGAAAATGTGAATTTATTTCATTATTGTATTAACATGCATTAATTTGAATATATAAATAATATGATATATTAAGGAAATTCCCTTGTTGAGTTATGATGGTGTAATGGACTCGGGATTGTTGTCAGGTTGCAGACAACACTCTTAACACACTGTTTTCACAGCATTGTCGATAGAAGAACAATTTTGGGTTCCCATTCAGTCGGTCACTTCGACGTACGTCGGATGACCGACGAATAGGAATCTCGCTAGAGAGGCCAATCTACTTCGAGTGTAACTAAAACGAGCCAATGCATATTGGCATGCAATCATATGCATCAGCTGCTCACTCCGCGCAGCGCGGGTATATAATGAGCAGCAGGTGCGTTGCATCTTTAGCTTTTCGCTTCGGAGCCGAACCATTCATGGTTTCTACGGAGTGTGACGAGAACGAGACAAGGCGAGAGAAGTTCTTTGGCGGATTCTCCTCGGCAGAGTGCAGGCGAACAGCGCAGCAGCGGGGCCGCGCTCTTGTGTGTTTTGTGTTGTCTTGTTTGTGGGTAACGTCCTGTCTGTGTGCCGCGGTCTTCCCCTGCGTGCTTCGGCACTTGAGAGAGTAATCCCCAAAAGAGCTCGCACGAGTAGTTTGCGTCTTTTTGAAGATGTCATACTACTTGTGTGTTTCTGGATGTGGTCGTTACCTGGCGTCTCGGGATGGTCACCAGCGCTGCGTCGTGTGTTTGGGCTTAGAGCACGCGGAGGCAGCGTTTGTGGATGAGTCATGCACCCACTGCGGGAACATGACCATCGCGGAGTTGCGGTCTAGGCTCCGCCTCCTGCAAGGGGGCGGGGTCCCAGTGCCGCCGCCTCGAACGAATCCTCCTCAGAGGGTTTCTTCGGGCGGTGGCACTGGTAATTTGAGGGTTACGGTGAGCGCGCTTCCCTCGGGAACCAACCCCCTGGGAACCCTCACTCCTCCCGCACTCTGCAGCCAGTAGAGCTGCTGGAGGAACGTGGTGGACCGCCCCCGAGGTGTGTACCATCCGTATCCTTCGGGGCTCCCCAGGACGACCAGATGTCGATCGCTGCATCGGAGGGTGAGCCTGATACTTTCGAGGATGACGATTCGGCGCAGCTGCCTCCTTCGGGAAGGGTAGCTGTGCCCGAGTCGGACCCGGAAATGATGGCTATGCTTTCCCGGGCCGCCAACAGGATCGGGCTCGTGTGGAACCCTCCACCGTGTCCCGAGCCCTCGAGGCTGGACGATTGGTTTCTCGGGGTGGCAAGGGCTGGTTCTCAGCCCCCCACCCCAGTTCCTTTCTTCCCGGAGGTGCATGAAGAGATCACTGGCTCGTGGAAGGCACCTTTTACTGCCCGAAACCGTGCCAGTGGGACCTCCTCCCTCACCACCCTTGATGGCGGTACGGCAAAGGGATATTCGCGCATACCCCCTGTGGAGCGGGCCGTTGCTATGCAACTGTGCCCTAACTCCACGTGGCGGGGGGAGCCGTCTCTCCCTTCCCGGGCCTGTAAGCACTCGTCGGACCTGACCGGCAGGGCTTACCAGGCCTGCGGGGAAGCCGCTTCCGCCTTACACGCTATGGCGTTGTTGCAGGTCCATCAGGCCAAGGCACTGAAGGACCTGCACGAGGGTGGTCACGATCCACAAGTTTTTCAGGAACTTCGTGCCGCAACGGACCTCGCGCTTCGTGCGACGAAGGTCACTGCGCGGTCAGTGGGTCGTGCGATGTCCACGTTGGTGGTCCAGGAACGCCATCTCTGGCTGTGCCTGGCTGACATGAGGGATACCGACAAGGTCAAGTTTCTTGATGCCCCCGTGTCCCAGGCCGGCCTCTTCGGCGACGCGGTCGAGAACTTCGCCCAACAGTTCTCGGCTGTACAGAAGCAGTCTGAGGCCATCAAGCACATCCTGCCGAGGCGGTCAGCTGCTGCACCTCCACCGCCCGCAGCGCCTCGGGCTGCTCGTCGCCGAGGGCACTCCCCCGCGGCCGCCCCCGCTCCCCAACAGCAGCAGCCGGCGTCCAAGCGGCGCCGTGGAGCCGGTCGTGGTCGGGGTGCCCAGCCTGTCCAGGCCCCCGCCAAGAAGGGCGGCAAAGCCAGGAGCAAGAGGTCCTAGGACAGGCGACCTGGAGATGGAGGGGACTGCTCTGCAGGAGAGGGTGACCGCACCACTCCTTCCCCCGGAGGAGGGCCGGGTGGAGAATCCTGTTTTGTGTTTGTTTTATGTTCCGCCGCTGGCTCAACAGCCGGCGGTACCCAAATTATCAATAAAAGAGCAGTTTCCCCCATCTCCGGGTCCGAAGAGGACTCGGAGAGTAGTGGGAGGGCCAGAACCTCACCACTCTCTTCCTCCTCTTCTATCGCCAGCGGACAGCAGCGTGCAGCAGGCAGCCAAGGCTCCGCCTGCTCCCACTGTCCTCCCGTGGAACCAGGTAAGTGTTGCACAGCACACTCTGACCCCGCCTCGGGCCGCCTCACAAAGAGAGCCTCCCAGGCCGCGTCCCTGCGTTCCACCTCGCTGCCCCACGGCGGGTACGCCTGCGGTCCCTTTGGTCCCGCTTGTACGGTCTCAGCGAGCCTGGTTAGCGCTCCCCAGTCCGTCTCGCTGGCTCATTCGGACCATCAGGCTCGGCTATGCGATTCAGTTCGCCCGGCGTCCCCCGAGGTTCAGGGGCGTCCACTTCACTTCAGTGAAAGCTGCCGATGCTCCTGTCTTGCGTGCGGAGATCGCGGTCCTACTGGCGAAGGACGCGATAGAGCCGGTCCCTCTAGCCGATATGAAGTCGGGGTTCTACAGCCCCTACTTCATTGTACCCAAGAAAAGCGGTGGGTTACGACCGATCTTGGACCTGCGAGTTTTGAATCGGAGCCTTCACAAGCTACCGTTCAAAATGCTCACGCAGAGACGCATTTTCGAGTGCATCCGTCCCCGAGATTGGTTTGCAGCGATCGACCTGAAGGACGCGTACTTTCATGTCTCGATCCTTCCGCGACACAGGCCATTCCTGCGATTTGCGTTCGAAGGTCGAGCATATCAGTACAGAGTCTTACCCTTCGGGCTGGCCCTGTCTCCCCGCGTCTTCACGAAGGTCGTGGAGGGAGCCCTTGTTCCCATGAGAGAACAGGGTGTTCGCATCCTCAACTATCTAGACGACTGGCTCATTTTGGCTCAGTCGCAGGATCAGTTGTGCGAACACAGGGATTTGGTGCTCAGACATCTCAACCAGCTGGGTCTTCAGGTCAACTGGGAGAAGAGCAAACTCGCCCCCGTGCAGAGGATCTCTTTTCTCGGTATGGAGTTGGACTCGGTCGAACAGACAGCACGCCTCACAGAGGAACGTGCTCAGTCGGTGTTGAACTGCCTGAATACGTTCAACGGCAGGACGGCGGTCCCACTGAAATTCTTTCAGAGGCTCCTGGGGCATATGGCGGCCGCAGCGGCAGTAACTCCGCTCGGTCTGCTTCATATGAGACCGCTTCAGCACTGGCTCCACGGCCGAGTCCCGAGATGGGCGTGGCAACGCGGCACTTTCCGGGTGGCAATCACTCCAGAGTGCCGCCATACCTTCAGCCCGTGGTCGGACCCCTTGTTTCTTCGGGCCGGAGTGCCCCTAGAGCAGGTGTCCCGGCATGCTGTGGTTTTCACGGATGCCTCGACCACCGGCTGGGGCGCCACGTACAACGGGCATGCAGTGTCAGGGGTGTGGACGGGCCCCCAACTGCAGTGGCACATCAATTGCCTCGAGTTGTTGGCAGTACGGCTCGCCCTGAGCCGCCTCAAGGGGCCGCTTCAGGGCAGGCATGTGCTGGTCCGTACGGACAACACTGCGACAGTTGCGTACATCAACCGTCAAGGTGGTCTACGCTCCCGTCGCATGTCACAACTCGCCCGCCATCTCCTCCTCTGGAGTCAGAAGCATCTGAGGTCGCTTCGTGCCATTCACATCCCCGGTGTGCTCAACCGTGCGGCCGACGAGCTCTCACGAGCTGCGCTGCCGGGAGAGTGGCGACTCCACCCCCAGGCGGTCCAGCTGATCTGGAGAGAGTTCGGAGAGGCTCAGGTAGACCTGTTTGCCTCTCCAGAAACCTTTCACTGCCGGTTGTTTTACTCCCTGTCCGAGGGAACACTCGGGACAGACGCACTGGCTCACAGCTGGCCCCGGGGCCTCCGCAAATATGCGTTTCCCCCAGTGAGCCTACTTGCACAGACACTGTGCAAAGTCAGGGAGGACGAGGAGCAGGTCATGTTAGTTGCGCCCTATTGGCCCAACCGGACCTGGTTCCCGGAACTTTCACTCCTCGCGACAGCCCCTCCCTGGCCCATTCCTCTGAGGAAGGACCTTCTTTCTCAGAGACGGGGCACCCTCTGGCACCCGCGTCCAGACCTCTGGAAACTCCATGTCTGGTCCCTGGACGGGACGCGGAGGTTCTAGGTGACTTACCCTCAGAGGTACTTAACACCATCGCTTCGGCACGTGCAAATAAAAAAAAAAAAAAGAATGCTCCCTTTGAGCCTTTGCAGTCAGCAGACTTAAAGATTCTATCTATGAAGACTTTGCTGCTGGCTGCATTGGCCTCCATCAAGAGGGTAGGGGACCTGCAGTCTTTTTCGGTCGACGAATCGTGCCTAGAGTTCGGGCCGGGCGACAGCCACGTGGTAATGAGACCCCGACCTGGCTATGTGCCCAAGGTTCCTACCACTCCCTTCAGGGACCAGGTGGTGAGCCTGCAAGCGCTGCCCTCGGAGGAGGCAGACCCAGCCCTGGCTTTGCTCTGTCCAGTTCGCGCTTTGCGACTGTACGTAGACAGAACTCAAGGCTTCAGGACCTCAGACCAGCTCTTTGTCTGTTACGGAGGCCAGCAGAAGGGAAAGGCTGTCTCCAAGCAGAGGATGGCCCACTGGATAGTGGATGCCATCGCCCTGGCTTACCAAGCTCAGGGCGTGCCCTGCCCGCTCAGGTTGCATGCACACTCCACGAGAGGTGTTGCATCCTCCTGGGCGCTGGCTCGTGGCGCCTCGCTAACAGACATCTGTAGATCTGCGGGCTGGGCGACACCTAACACGTTCGCTAGGTTTTATAGCCTTCGTGTTGAGTCGGTCTCCTCCCGTGTGCTCGCCTCAGGTCAGAGGCACGGAGAGGCCCCGGCTTAGTGTCGGCTTGCTGCATTCACATGTGCTTATTTCTCCAGAGAGTCCCTACAAGGCAGACCCTGTTGAGTCCTCCGATCTCCCTTCGGCAGCCGACGTGGCGGAGCGTCTGGCGCCAGGCCTATGCTCCGCTGCATCCTTGAGAACCGGATTTAGGCTGGGTTCCATATGAGTGACCCTACGGGGATCCCATATGTCTAGTTCCACGGTTGCTCCTAATCGAAGCCCGTGTCTTTCCCTCTGGGAGAACCCACCTCTCGAGTGGAGTCACCCCAGTTCTTCCATATGACAACCCCACGGTTAGTCCAGTTTTCTTCCACATAACTCCTTCGGGGAAGGATGTGGCTTCCGCAGCGCCCCTTTTACACGAAGGGTACGCTTCCCAGTGTTATCCAATAGTCTCACTGAATGGGTTTGGGAACAGCAGTGATTGACACCCTCTGTGTTAGCCCTGGCCCACCGTCCTCAGGCAAGGGGGTGCGGGTGGCTTACTCAGAGCGCTGGAAGAGGGCAGCTCCTGTGGCGCTTTGGTAGGGATTCCTATTCGTCGGTCATCCGACGTACGTCGAAGTGACCGACTGAATGGGAACGTCTCGGTTACATAGGTAACCCTCGTTCCCTGAAGGAGGGAACGGAGACGTACGTCCCGTCGCCACAGTTGCTGTACCCCGCTGCGCTGCCGCCTATCTGGTTCGGCTCCTCAGCGAAAACCTAAAGATGCAACGCACCTGCTGCTCATTATATACCCGCGCTGCGCGGAGTGAGCAGCTGATGCATATGATTGCATGCCAATATGCATTGGCTCGTTTTAGTTACACTCGAAGTAGATTGGCCTCTCTAGCGAGATTCCTATTCGTCGGTCATCCGACGTACGTCTCCGTTCCCTCCTTCAGGGAACGAGGGTTACCTATGTAACCGAGACGTTCTTTAAAGAACAGTGAACAGTTCCTAAAACAACCCTTTTTTCTTAGTGTAAAGAACATTTTAATTATCTGAAGAACCTCTTTCCTCCTTTTGTGTGATGGAAAGTTTCCATGGATGCTAAAGGTTCTTCATGGAACCTTGAGGCCAATTCAAATTCCACCGACAGATGGCGACTGACGGAAACAGACGCTTTGTTGGATTTTTCCAATCAGTGCATTACCCCAGTCTGCTGCCATCGGTCGGCTCTTGTTTTCCCCAAATGAACATGTTGAATCAGTGTTTGTGGGGTCGTGGAATGTCTGAGAAATGATATACTGTTATCTGGGAATTGTTGATGTTGGTAGTGCCTGTCGGTTCTGTGTGAGTTGGCTTGTAAATGAACCTTTATTTTAAGGCCAACACCACAGCGACAAATGCCAACAAACAAGTTGGCCGTTGGATTTAGAATTCTATGAGAAAAAACGGTCATGTTCACACTGCCCCAACAAACACTGACAAACGAGTCACGAAGAGTCAAGTCTGACCGGGTAAAATTGAGATCGACAACGAATGTTACATACGTGTTATATCATGTTAACAATATTTTCAGACAAGTTTATTAGTTTAATAATATAGTATCATAAATATATTTTCATTGTATTAAAATATTGAGGCAAACTTAAAAATACTAACCTGAAATTCGAAGCGCTAGCCATCGATCTGATCCCTTGTGTTGGGGTTGTATAACGTACTCCGGTTTTTAAACTTTTTTTTAGCGTGACCCATCAAAGGCCTATACAACCATTTTTAGCTAAACTTGCATTATACCTCGTTCTTTTGGCGCGAATCCAAATATTTCCATTTCACAAAGTATTGGGAACTTACTATTTATTATGTAAAGTCCTTCACGCACACTCTCCGGTATCGATAGAAAAAAACAATCCTCTTCACATGAACAATGATCTGTTGTTGAACGGCACGGATTGCACTACAGAGAGTATTGTAAATTTTATAGGTTTTGACTGTATTTTATTTTTACGATGAACAAACTGCGACGCCACATTTGCGGTGCTTTGCTGTGAGTGTGTGAGTCTCCGGCACGATCAAACTACAGTCTTTGCAAGGGACTTGCCTCATCGTCATGGCAATGGTTCATGGCCAGGTCAGATTATGTCAGAGTTTGTTGGCGTTTGTCGGAAAACCATAACACTCCGATCAGACGTTCCACGACCCGACAAACACCGATTAAATGTGTTCATTCGGGTGAAAACAGACTCCGACCAACTCCAACAGATGCCAGCAGACCCAGACAGGGGTATCACACCGATCCAACAAACTCCAACAGATGTACAAATTTGCCTTTAAAAAGAATTCTAAAAATGAATGTTTTCAGTTGCTTTAAGCCATTACATGTGCTTGTGTTTGACAGGAACTGGTTGGGAGTAGCCCTCCGCAGAGGAACTGGAAAGGAATCGCCATCGCCCTGCTGGTCATCCTGGTCATCTGTTCTCTGATCGTCACCTCCGTCATTCTACTCACACCAAGTGAGGGCTGTAATAATACAATAATTGATACAGAATTTCAAGTCTAATATGTAACCAACATGTACATGTCCACATTCCTGACCTGTGTATTACATAAATCACATTTATTAGCTCTTTAAAAATCTCTCTTATCATAAACTGTCATGGTAAAATGGTTTTGTCATGGTTTTCTTTGTTTAGTAATCTAATTAATACTGTGACTATAATGTAGGTTATGCTGAAATCTCATTGAGCATATATTTTTAATATGTTTAATATATATATATATTAAATATAAACATTTTAAACTGTAATATTTTTAGTCATTAAGCATTTGGCAAAACATCACAGGTATACACTAAAAATGTTGGGTTAAAAAAAACCCAAGTTGGGTTGAAAATGGAGAAACCCAGCAGCTGGGTTATTTGTAAACACTAGTTCAGATAAATAAAACTGTCCAGCTCGTTGGGTTAACATTTAACCCAACCACTGGGTTTGTCCATTTTCAACCCAACTTGGGTTGTTTGTAACCTAGCATTTTTTAGAGTGCAGTTTTTGTGTGTTGTTTGCTATCTTTTTACTTGCCCTTATTGAAGATTAATATCAGTAATTGCAAATGAAACCTTTGCCTGAAATGGGGCTATTCGTAGAATTCAGAATATCTTGTTATAAGCGACACCGCGGTGGCCGTTGAGTGAACTGCAGCCAGAAACTTACTGCTCGTGCTCCAACTCGTGCGCACGTAACGCACAAGAGTAAAAAGTTGGAAATATCTTTGCGGCTGTATAATTTTAATGAACATCCAAACGCCATCCACACTGCTGAGAGCGATGTTTCAAAGAATATATAAATATGGGCTGTGTTCTTTCCTCTCAATGACAAAAACACAAATAAAAACGCACAACAAAAAATGATCATAGGGATGTGGAAATGTTTGAAGCAGCTCTGTAATTCACTAGCATCATGTCGACAGATGAGGTAATTAAAATTACACTGTTATAATTGTTTATTATAAAGGATATTCGAGATCTGGCTATATGAGATTATAGTTTGAATTATTCCTTTATTTTGCATGACACATTGACATTACAACACAGACTAGCTCTTTCGCCGTTATCATGAATATTGTAGGCATTCATTTCATGTGTCATTGAACTGAAGAAGAGAGATTCTCAGGAGTGTGTGTAAACATCACATCCTTTTGAATTCTTTCAGCGTAACTGGCCCGAGTCCTTCACATAAAAATGAGTCTACTCTACAGGCTTTCATAGACAACCCATGGCAATATAAAAAGCGATTAATACATGAAAAGTTTTACAAACAGCCCCTTTTAATTCTTGCAATTCTCTGATTCTTATCTCCTAAGAAAAAGATCCCAAGAATTTCACATTCCAGGTGACTTAAAATTATTTAAGTTGACAAAATATGCTTTACAATTAGCTAAAATGTCTAAATTTTAATGTGTTCTTACAACAAATTCTTACAATTTATATTAAAGATATATACGAGAAACTTTTAAAAGTTATTTCTTAAGAAATTGGCTTAATTTAGCTTTTCCAGGTTAAGTCAAGAAATCTTTTTGAATCAACTAATTCTTCTAGTTATGTCAAGCTCTAAAATATTTTAATGAGTAGTTAATTACTATTTGTGTGTAAAAAAAAAAAAAAAAAAAACATACCAAAAGTCTAATTTATCGGAAATAAAAAGTGTAAACCCTGAAAGGTCTGGGTTATGGAATTTAATTATTTTAATATTTTACTACTCCTAGTTTCTGTGAATAAAATCTTTTTTTTTTTTTTTAAATTAGCTGCTTTGTCATTACAGTACCAGAAATATTTTGGGGGCATTTGGATTTTGTGTTGGATGATTCAGGTTGTTGGAGTCAAAAAAGTGTTTCATATGAGACCTCAACGTATAAACATTATAACATATGTGTCATAAATTGCACCCCGATTTTTACATATAAATTTTATATGTATGTCAACAATTGGCTCATTTAATTCTGTTTTAGTTTCTCTGATGAGAAACATCCGAGATAAAACTAATACTTGACTAAAGCTTAACAAAACTAAGAAGTCTCCAAAGCTATGAAAGAGCAACGTGCGAGCAATAATTTTCCTCTGGGTGACTGGATTTGAATAATTTAGCTTGAACTTCAGATATTGTTTATAGCTGGTATTGTTTTTCTTAGTGCCAGTGAAAACTGTGTTGTTAAAGCAGGAGAGACAGAGATGCCAAGAAACTGTTGCAGCCAAAGTATTCCTCAAAGTTGCAGGTTCAATCGTGATGATTTTCCAGGGTAATTAGTGTAGCAGGTATAATTATGACTGTACTTCATCAAAAGGAAAGTGGGCCACCGTCTTTCCCCAGAGTTCAGTTAAGTATTTTCTTTTTCAAACACCAGTGATAGATGATGGATGCAAACATGGATCAATTGTTGGAGAGCCTAAATTGGAAGTAGCCTCAAGAAATGACTGAACTCATTTTTAACCCTCTCCTAATTGAGGGTGAGGCCATTCCGAGTGGTGATTGCAGAAAGATATCCAAAAGAGACCCTTAAAACTAAAGCTAATTTTAAAGCTAAAGCCTGCATGATGTATTATAAAATGTCATTTTATTTTTTATAAAGTATTTTTCATATTTAGAATGAGGTTTTATTTTTATATTTTCACTTTTCATTTTTTTCATTTTAGTTTGTTTTAGTAATCTTGTTATGTGCCTGTCATTTTTATTATTATTATTATTTTAATATTTATATTTAGGTTTATTTTTATTAAAAAAAAACAATTAAGTCATTTTAGTACTTCAACTTAAACTTGCAACTTTTAAAACTTAAACTATTTTATTTTATTAGCTTCATTTAACCTATTGAAAGTGGTTTTTAATAGTTTTAGTTTTTTAACAACACTGTCAGGAACATTTTTATTCAATATGATGTATAAAGAAGTTAAGTGTCATTGCACTTCGCCTTTCTTGCTTGTACTCCTCTCAGGAAGTGTTTAACTCCTTCTGAATGGATACTTGTTAGGTAGGGAGACAACCAATGTGGATGAGTTGTCTTCTAATAAAAATAAATAAAAAAAACTCTAGCTGATTAGATCAATGTGTGTGGATCAATAAAGCTCTAAATAGAATGAGACACACTAGGGATCCCCAGTCTCTCCCTCCACCACATGTCAGCTCTAGTAATTGGCTGTGGTGTGGACTAGTGAGGGAGTTGTTTGCTGAAGCCAGATCTCACGGGACAAGAAGCCAGACAATAATAGTGGGAGCTATGCATACGTTAAAAAAATAAAATTTGATCCTGGAACAACATTCCAATTAACTAATTAGATTTACAGTTTGTCAAGTTTAGGCTTACAATCAAGATTAGGTGCTTCTACATCAGTTTTATTCACTTATCGTTCATTTCCCTCTTATTTTAGGGATAAGGTTAGGTTTAGGATTAGGAAGACTGAATTTCTGAATGGGAATGTTGTTCCAGAATCAACAAAATATGGTGATCCACAGTGCACTTCAAACTATAACTTTTCTAGAATTTAAAACTGTTTTAAACTTTGTTCAGCAGTTTGTCTTGACAAACTTTCCTTTTCTAGTCTGCTCTTTTAATATTGCCCAAATGTTCTGCTCACAGGTGAGGATGACAGTCTGGCCTCCAAAAAGAAAGTCGCAATTGAGGACATCTTCAATGGAAAGCTCCAGGCACATGACCCTGAGGCAACATGGCTTAGCGGTGAGTGGCAGTTGAGTTTTACTCCCTCTTGTTCGGCTGCTAGCGCTGTGGGTGGATGCAGTCTCTTTTTTTCATCCTATCATAACAACAGAGAAAAATTGCATCAGGATCTGCATCTAAAGCTTCATGCTGATCCAATGCAATCTCTGTGGTACTTCATCCACATTTAATATGGACAGGTGTGGAGATATATTCTTACCCAGCATTGCATATTCTTTTCTTCCTTTGTTCGGTTATGAATTCTTTCAAATTGGTCGAATTTAATTCAATGTGTTACTCGTTTCTTTGTAATTGTTTGCAAAATTGTATAGCAGTTTCTGAGTAAAACTTCCTACATATCATTTTTTCCCAAAAGGAGAGATTGTTATAAAAGTTGGCTATTGAAGACAATACGACAGATGGGTCAGGCTAATTAACCATGAGAGCAGAGGTTGACATGACCTCACAACATGGGCACATCACCACCCCCCAAGAGACAACTTGTTCTCCAAACTCTCAAAAATGGGATTTTTCTCATTATAATTCAGTATTTAACATGACTGTGAATCTTTGGCACATTCATCCACTTCAGAATGTCACATAATTCTCAACAACATTTGCATGTTTTATGTTTTTTTGTTATTGTATTATTCCACGTACAAATTCCCTGTCCGGCATATTAGCATGGTCTCTTTTAATGCACTAAATCATAATGTCTTAGTATTTCCATTGTTTCCATTTACATTAAATGTTGTAGACATGTCAAGACATCAAGTAACATAATTATATAGATTAATTTTTAAAGTGGCCGATTGTTCTGTGCATTGACACACATTACAGTGCTTTGTTTTACATAGAGTATGGTGGGTAATTGCATATTATCAGTGTTTATACACCGCACAAAATATAAAAATAAATGTATAAAACTTTTGAAAAGGGTAAACGGTACAATAATATTTGACATTTCTATAACTGATCTTGTGAGTTTCAATTGAGTATATTTCTATATTGTCAGTGAAACCTTATGGAAAAAATACACTTTCGGAAGTAGCATAATTTTAAAAATAATGCTTATATATTGGGAATCTGCTGACTTCAACTGGGGACATCGTTGGGCGGTGGAAGGAATACTTTGAGGATCTCCTCAATCCCACAGACACGTCTTCCACTGAGGAAGCAGAGGCCGAGGGCTCAGAGGTGGGCTCACCCATCACCCAAGCAGAGGTCGCCGAGGTAGTTGGAAAGCTCCTTGGTGGCAAGGCAGCGGGGTGGTGGATGAGATACGTCCTGAGTACCTCAGGTCTCTGGATGCTGTGGGGCTGTCTTGGCTGACACACCTCTGCAGCATCGCGTGGCAGTTGGGGACAGTGCCTCTGGACAGACTGGGGTGATGGTCCCTCTTTTTAAGAAGGGGGACCGGAGGGTGTGTTCCAACTACAGAGGGATCACACTCCTCAGCCTCCCGGGAAAGTCTATGCCAGGGTACTGGAGAGGAGAATAAGGCCGATAGTCGAACCTCAAATTCAGGAGGAACAATGCGGTTTTCGTCCCGGTCGTGGAACACTGAACCAGCTCTATACCCTCTCTAGGGTGCTGGAGGGTTCATGGGAGTTTGCCCAACCAGTCCACATGTGTTTTGTGGATCTGGAGAAGGCATTCGACCATGTCCTTCGTGGCGCCCTGTGGGGGGTGCTCCAGGAGTATGGAGTCCGGCAGTAAGTCAGACCTGTCCCCCGTGCATGTTGGACTCCGGCAGGGCTGCCCTTTATCACCGGTCCTGTTCATAATCTTTATGGACAGGATTTCTAGGCGCAGTCAGGGGCCGGAGGGAGTCTGGTTTGGGGACCACAGGATCTCATCCCTGCTTTTTGCGGATGATGTTGTCCTGTTGGCTCCATCGGGCCAGGACCTCCAGTGTGCACTGGGACGGTTTGCAGCCGAGTGTGAGGCGGCTGGGATGAGGATCAGCACCTCTAAATCTGAGACCATGGTTGTCAGTCGGAAGAGGGTGGCTTGTCCTCTTCAGGTTGGTGGAGAGCTCCTGCCTCAAGTGGAGGAGTTCAAGTATCTTGGGGTTTTTTTCACGAGTGAGGGAAGGAAGGAGCGTGAGGTTGACAGACGGATCGGTGCAGCTTCTGCAGTAATGCGGTCGATGTACCGGTCTGTCGTGGTGAAGAAAGAGCTGAGCTGCAAGGCGAAGCTCTCGATTTACCGGTCAATCTATGTTCCTACTCTCACCTATGGTCTTGAGCTTTGGGTCATGCCCGAAAGAATGAGATCCCAGATACAGGCGGTCGAAATGAGCTTTCTCCGCAGGGTGGCAGGGCGCTCCCTTAGAGATCGGGTGAGGAGCTCGGTCACTCGGGAGGAGCTCAAAGTAGAATCGTTGCTCCTTCACATCGAGAGGAGTCAGCTGAGGTGCCTCGGGCATCTGTTTCGGATGCCTCCCGGACGCCTCCCTAGGGAGGTGTTCCGGGCATGTCCCACCGGGAGAAGGCCCCGGGGAAGACCTAGGACACGCTGGAGAGACTATGTCTCTCGGCTGGCCTGTGAACGCCTCGGTGTCCCCCCGGAAGAGCTGGAGGAAGTGTCTGGGGAGAGGGAAGTCTGGGAATCTTTGCTCAGACTGCTGCCCCTGCGACCCGGCCCCGGATAAGCGGAAGAAAATGAATGAATGAATGAATGAACTTATATATTTTAAAAATATATTATTTTAAAATGTTTACATAAGTAACTGAATGTAATGGTTTTGGACACTTAATTGCATGTTATTTAGAATTAAATGAAAATGTATTATAGTTTAAATTTATGTTAAATTCAGTTCTTTGACCCACTTAAGGAGGACTCAAGCACATCTTTATATGTAATTTCATAATTACTTCTATTGTCTTTGAAATTGAAATATGGTTAAAGTGTATAATGTAGGCTATTATCAAGAATTTATAGTAAACTAAAATATACTTAATGTAATTTCTAATGAAATGTGTATGCCATGTATTTAAATATATTTATAATTACACATTTGTTATGAAGTTTCAATTTAGTACAATTAAAAAATATTAACTTTTATGTTAAATCAAATAACATGGCAGTTTTCTCCACACATACCGCTGAGAATTTAGGCCAAAAAGTTCTTTCTTGGTCTCATCAGACCAGAGAATCTTATTTCTCACCATCTTGGAGTCCTTCAGGTGTTTTTTAGCAAACTCCATGCGGGTTTTCATGTGTCTTGCACTGAGGAGAGGCTTCCGTCGGGCCACTCTGCCATAAAGCCCAGACTGGTGGAGGGCTGCAGTGATGGTTGACTTTCTACAACTTTCTCCCATCTCCCGACTGCATCTCTGGAGCTCAGCCACAGTGATCTTTGGGTTCTTCTTTACCTCTCTCACCAAGGCTCTTCTCCCCTAATAGCTCAGTTTGGCCAGACGGCCAGCTCTAGGAAGGGTTCAGGTCGTCCCAAACGTCTTCTATTTAAGGATTATGGAGGCCACTGTGTAGAAATTTTTTTGTAACCTTGATCAGATCTGTGCCTTGCCACAATTCTGTCTCTGAGCTCTTCAGGCAGTTCCTTTGACCTCATGATTCTCATTTGCTCTGACATGCACTGTGAGCTGTAAGGTCTTATATAGACAGGTGTGTAGCTTTCCCAATGAAGTCCAATCAGTATAATCAAACACAGCTGGACTCAAATGAAGGTGTAGAACCATCTCAAGGATGATCAGAAGAAATGGACAGTACCTGAGTTAAATATATGAGTGTCACAGGAAAGGGTCTGAATACTTAGGACCATGTGATATTTCAGTTTTTATTTTTTAATAAATCTGCAAAAATGTGTACGTTTAATGAGGAAAAAAATTAACTTAAATGATTTCAGCAAATGGCTGCAATATAACAAAGAGTGAAAAATTTAAAGGGGTCTGAATACTTTCTGTACCCACTGTCTATACTAAAGATATGAAGTAGCCTACTCTACAAGTGCACTTTAAGCACACTTCTTTTTCACAACAGAAGCAATCCCAGGAACAAATCAACAGGATGGTACCGGGGGAAAAAACTTGGTCACATTAAAAATAAACTACATCCAAGCATTTATGCTTTGTGCGCAGTATACTCATAGATAGTTCTCACAGAGGTTGTTCTGGTTTAGATTTTTAACACTAAGGCTTTTGTTGGAACCTTATTTTAGCTATTTTTATTAATTTTTCTTTACCTGAAATTTCAACCTATTTTTGGGAGGATGGAGAATGGGGGTGTCCTTTGTTTGTCCTTGTTTGTGTTATAAAGGTGCAGCCCAGGTGCTTTGTGTGAAAAAGATGCTTTGATATGCATTTTGATTAATCATTTTTGTTATTCTGCTCCTGAAAATGAATTTGTTGATTTAAGGCTGTGTTTACCTCAGAGAAACAGCCCCATTATTCTTCCTCTGACATGCTCCACAACTCTGTGTCAAGCCTTTTTAAAAGCGATCACTCGTCTGTATTATTTATCAAGGCGGGCGCTATCTGCATTCAGGTCTGTAACAGACTTGTTTACCGGGCTAGGTATAACATTTACAGCCTGAATAAATAAAGAACACAGTCGCCTTAGCATAGCAGGAACTTTTAAAGCTGGGACAAATGAGCCAATGCTTTAAAATGAGCTGTAAAAATGTTTTAAAGGCTATTCAAAATAAATGAATGAATACATTTATATGCATTTTAAAAATGAACTCAAGCCATTTTATGTGCATGTAACACAACAGTAAAAGTTGCCGTCCATTCTCATCAGAATGAAGTCATATTGTTCATAAATCTTTACCCTGTTGTTCTGCTGGTTCAAATATATATTATTATATATATATTTGTACTGCCCGGCCAAAAAAATGGATGATTGGGACTGATGGCTGAATCATTATTACAGTGATTATCATGTTTCTAGCATGTTTTATGTTTGGAAACTTTTTTTTTTTAACCCTAAAAGATGATTGTGTAGCTTTTTATGTCTTAAACAATCATGTAGGAAGACGTAGAATGGCCATATTCCTGAATGATAATGCCAATATTCATCAGGGTTAAATTTGTGATAAAATGGTTCAGAGCATGAAGAATCATTTTGACCCATGAATCGGCACCTCTGAGTCCAGATCTTAACCCTTAACCTCAGTGTAAGTCTTTGGGATGTGCTGGAGTAGACTTTACAGAGTGCTCACCTCTTGCATTATCAACACAAGATCTTGACCAAAAACTGATGCACCTCTTAATGGAAATAACATTACAAAATTTATTCCCATGCATTAATTTTTGGTCATGATCTTGTGTGTGTGTATATATATATATATATATATATATATATAATATATATATAAACAAACATATACTATAATTGTGCTACTTAATATTTTATAAAACAAATATATATTTCAAGATTCCTGGATGTATAGAAAGTTCAAATATGGTATTAATCTATTACATACACTCTTTATGGCAGCTAAACTATAATAATGTGCAGCCAACTGGACATTATCACCAAAGAAGACAAGTGCTAAAACACGTCACTCTCCCGAGGTTTATTTTGCGATAAAGAACAACTGACTGTACATTAATAGGATATTATGGATAACAAGGATAATGTTTTTTTCTTCGTCCCTTTCATAGACACTGAAATTCTGTACCGTTCCCGCGAGGGCGATGTGGTGATGCTCAACGTGCTGACAAATACCTCCAAGATTTTAGTGAAGAACCAGATGTTTGAAAGTTTCCACAGCCAGGTCCTTACTGCTTTGATTAACAGCAAATTATGCAGCTCTGTAGATGTTTTGTATTTGTAAAGAAAAGTAACTTGAAAGCCTTTGCTTACAGGGATCCTTCAAACCAACCAAATACCAAGTGTCTCCTGATCTAAAATATGTCCTGCTGGCCTACAATATTGTGCCGGTAAATACTTCATATTCTGATTTATAATGGGAAGAATCTAGCTATGTTTGTTACTCAAATTCTCTTATCTGTTGCATCAGATCTCTTTGTAAAAGATGACAAAGTGTGCGACTGATCACGCTTCTAAAGGACATCTCATCTGCTCTCTTTGTTCTACAGCTTTATCAGTATTCCTTCACGGCCCATTACATCATCTGCAGCCTTGATTCTCCGTAAGTCTTGTTATAACTGAATTCTTTTAACATTCTCTCTGGTTGAAGTTTTGTTGTCACTAACTCTAATGTCAAAAGGGTTCAGCTCACTGAGCTCGTTAGGATAGAGCGGTTTTAAAGAACTGAATTTGTGGGTAGCACTGCCACCTAGTGTGTTTCCTAAGAAGTGGTGTCATTTTCCCAGAGCTGGCTGTGTCTGTGCAAATACAGTGTAATTTGTGCTTAGAGTGATCTAAATGATTCATTACTCATAACCTTTAACATCACAAGCGAATTCAGTTCGAATACGTCAACACGATTATTGTATAGGATACTGCGGAAATTAGACTTCAAATAGGTTAAGAGTATTCACACACATCTTTCGCTCTCAGTTTGCCTCACACACACACTTTCCATCAGATGCATATGAAATACAAATTTGATCTTCACTGCATCACAATACAATTCATGAATGGAAAGAAACACACACACACAATCATCCTATTCTTGTTTTGAGAATGGTTTGTCTTTTGACAGAGAGAAAGTGGAGCTGACCCCTAATGAGGTGCAGAATACTGCACTGCAGTACGCCGGATGGGGTCCCAAAGGACAGCAACTGGTAAGAGAGTCACATTTATACCACCGATGTGTCGCACACAAAAAAGTGAACTTAAAAAAGTAGTAATTAAATACTACAAAACAATTATAAGAGGTTGGTTTAATATACAGTAGCCTACCAATATAGTTTGTCGATCATTATAACTGAGTTTTTTTTCCCTCCAAACGGTTCAGTGGAAATCCCTGCCTTGCAACCAATTTCAGTGACAGTGAGGTTACAGTAGGTTTAGGGATCAGGGTCGAGTGTAGGCAGTCGTCACTGTCATTGACATGCCCGATGAAATGTTTAGAATCGACTCCAGGGCAGGGTTTCCGCTAAAGTGGTTTGGGGGAAAAAAATATCACGCGTCTTAACCTGAAATGGCTCTGATTATGGGGCCATTTGAATGACACTGTTTTCAGCAAAAAAGATTTTTTTTCAAAAAAAAATTTTTTTTTAATAAACCAACCCCAAACTTTTGAACAATAATTTTAGTCACACTACTTGCAACTTGCTATTTCATATTAATTACCCACATGTCCATCATTCTGCTCAACATTCCCATAAATAAGTTTGAAGCAGTAGCTGATTCATACTGGATCTAGAGATGTGAGTTGGTCATTTTGACCTGATTGTGTCTATGTCATGCTGGCAGAGATGGAGCAGGACCATTAGTAAGTGGCAGATGGCAGCAGTATGACACAGCCTCATTTCAAAAGAGCTGATTTTAGAAGCCTAGAAGTTTCTTACTGACCTTAATTAGTGGCACTTACTAAGACTGTCATTACTCTTTCAATTCCTCAAAGTTAGGGTTATGTATTTAAACAAACCTCTAAACAAAAGCTTTTTCTATTTTAAATATAAAATATCTTCCATTATTTGTGCTAGAGATATGAGTGATATCTCAAATCGTATGGCTTGTTGAGGAAAGGTGTGCTATACTTTTCAAAGTGAGCTAATGGTTTTCATCTGGCACACAATAAAACAGGTGAAAAATCCTATAAACTGCAAAAACACAACTTTTTATACTTTTTGTTTTGTTTTCCAGTATACAAATCTAATAACTGACACTTCGCAAAGACTCGCCCCCTTTACTTACTGTTGCTATGTTCGGGAGTCCATGCGTTCTTACGCCACACATCATGTTCTCACGCAGTGAAAAATTCATCGCGGAGCAAAGAGGACACTGACAACGTGTCGAGGGAAAAGACTTTAATGTGTCGCGACAGATCGCCGTAGCTCCTTCAAGCGGCTCGTGAACCAACCATCTCTTCATACTAGTTCATTCATAGCATCAGTTAAACACGAATGGACATCAGAAGGAATGTTGTTTCAAGACGGGAGTACACACAATTTTTCAAGTTCACCAACGTTAACCGCTTTGTTGGACAAAATGACGGATTCGGTTATGATTGGCCAGATCGCCTGTCAATCAAACAGCCGGCGAAATGAAAATGTATTTACTTGAGAAGCAAAATGACCTAAGATTTTATATCTTTTTTTTTTCTTTTTTTTTACATTTCTGAAAATTAAATGAGAACAATAATCTTCAGGTGGGTTAGAAAAATAATCTTGGATTCCCTTTGAATTAAGTTTATTTTTTCTGACCCCACTGGCTGTTTTTTCTTGTTTTATAATAAGTATACTTTTAAGTGTATTAAGTATAGTAAGAATACTTATAAACAAAAAATGGGGTCAGAAAAATAAACTTCATAAATTACTTCATATCTAAAGTCATTTGCTCTCAAGTAATGGACTGGAAAACGAGACAAAAAATACTAAAACTAATTTTTTGCATTTTTAGACACTGACAGTGGCTGCACAAGCATACTGCGTATTATATTACTAACTATAATAATTATTAACTAATTAATTTAATAATTATTAACTAGTGTTTGTTGTTTTTGTATCATCTTCTCTTATCAGTCGACACAAGAAATGCAATATAACACAAGCCTAGATTATGTGTTCGTGTTTACATATTTGCAAACATGAACCTCAGTAATATGCACTGCACCGTATTGTTTTTGTGTATTATAAGCAAAGCATGCACACTTGTGTGTGTGTGTGAGAGAGAGAGAGAGTGAGCGGAGCATCAGGTGTGTAATTTTGCAGATTCCCGTATGCTACCCTGTGCCCTGCGCTTCGGTGACGCCTCCGGCAATTAGTTTTCCGTGACAGAGCAATCAGCAGGGGCCGGTTCAGCCAGAACCTACACTGAAGGTCACATCCTAGACTCCTCCCGGGGGAGAGAGTGCGAGACGGATCAAAATGGTGGTCATGGATGAGCAGAGATAGAGATGTGGAGGAGGAGTCTCTGTACATCACAGGTGTGATGGAGGAGAACGTACAGACAGTGGGACGGGGGCCAGAGAGTAGACGCATGCTATTGGCTCTGTCCCAAAACCTACTGACCTGCCTCGTGTCCACTGCCTACATAGGCAGCTGCCTTCTAAAACTCATTCATCTCATTCTCAAAAAATAACATTGCAGCAGTTTACAATGCATTATATCATGAACAAGATGACGGATTATCAATGCATAAATCAAATTTGTTATGCCAACAACTTCTGACACAGTTTTCTGTGTATTATGTTGTTATCGTATCCCTATTAGTGGGACAAATCATGTGCAACAGACAGTGAAATCACTTATAGTAATTTAATCGTTTTCATTTTGTATTTGTTTCAAAAGAGCTCTACTGACTTTGTTCCTATGGAGGGTTTTTGTAGGCCATCCCAACAGGATTTTTCCATTGGCTTTTGGAATATTACAGAAAATAAGCTCTGTCACCAAGAAAAGTTTATGATTCTTTCACGTTTTATTCATCAACATAATCCTTACCAATTAGCACCACTTTGAATTCTGAAGCAGTAAAAAGCTGAAGTTCTTTTACAAACAAACTACACGTTGGAAAACAACAAAAACAACATTGGATATGGGAAGATAGAATACTTAAGTCAATACCTGTTACAGCAACTTTTACTACAGAGACATGTCTGTGACGCCCTACAATGCTCCCTATGTAGACAGCTCACTGATTTTTGGAGCAGAACCATTGTCTCATATGTGCACGTTTTTCACACAAACATGTTTTTGAAGCTTTATTGTTTCACTGCCTTTCATATGGGTTTCTCTTCTCATTAGAATGTCCATAGCAGTAAAACAGTGATTCATTCTGTTCAGCCCTTGTGAATTCATTAAGAACAGAGCACTGAGCTATTATCTGCTGTTCGTCTGTCTGCCGGTCTGTGAGTCTGCCCCATGAGCTGCTACACTCACTCTGGATTCAGAGTAAATGACAGTGATTACATAAATGCATAAAAATAACAGATAATCACAACCATTAGTCTTAGACGAGGCAAAACCTGACCATGATTCACAAATATTGCCGTAATAAGACCAAACCACAGGTTTAAAGTTCTTCCTAATAAATCATACTAATCATACTAATGATTCCAAATGCAGTACAACTATGAGTCCTCGGTATTTCAAAGGCTGCATCTTCTTTTAGCAGTTGTCTGAGCATTTGTGTTGTCTGAGCATTTGAAAAACACACCCACAAACACTAGACTCATTCATGCAGGTCTAATTTATCACCAATTTCAATATAAGTAAATACCGTACAAGTAAACACACTGCAAGCAAGACACACATCATGGTTGGTTCTTCAGATAAAATAATAAAAAAGCCCTTTTACAAAATAGACACTTTTCACACTTACACATGCAAGTCATAAAGTCATTTCCAGCATACATCATTTCGTTTGATAACATTCTGTGGGGAAAATTATAGTATTGGAAACGACATTTTAGACATATCGGGAATTAAATGACTGAATCTTTTGTCTTGCTAGGGCTATTTTCATTGCTAACACAATATAATATGTTCACTTTTATTTTCATAATTTTACAAAGTAATCGGATTTTTTCACCCATTGTTCTCATGTCTCATATTTCAAATCAAGCATGCTTTTTACTGACATGGTTTTTTCCACAAGTGTAAATTATTGTTATTACGGTTGTTTATTTCATATAAAAAGGCACTGAAAAGTTGTTAAAAAAAAAAAAAAGAGGTTTTGAAGTTTCCAACAAAAAGAAAGTTATTATAGTTCCCTTTCGCAGTGGAACTCAACACTGTCTTGGAATGCTGCTCTGTGGATGACATCAGTTTAAAACGATGTCTGAAGCACAAGTGAACTCACTCCAATTTCATTGGCTGGCGACAGTCAGAGACATCACTAGTGGAGCTCCCAGAAGTATAAGAGGGCGCCCGTGGTACAAGTCTTCAGCTTTTTTGCCTTCAGGAGAATCTAAAATCTAAAATGTGCATTTACCGCTTGGGTGAAGAGCAGCATGTTCAGTTCTTGAGGGTCCTGAATGCGGCCACTGTGAAAAGTTCACAGTGAGGAAGCTCCGTTCATGGGCTGTAGGCATCATCTGGTCCAGCAGATAGAATGTTGCTGGCACCATCCAGCCAGGAGGAGGTGGATTTGGTTGAAGAGGTCAAGGATAATATATTTACTGAGTCCTCTCAGCCTGCCAGCCCCACATACGGGGAAATGTTGGACGTTATGGCCCACACCATAGCCAGATTGGATCTAGCTTGGGGGCTTGAAAGAATGGAAGTCACTTGAGACAGGCTGAATGAGCGCTTCCTATCAGGACATAATCGCCCTTCTCCCATGAGCCTTCCAATCCTGGAAGAGCTAGAGAGGTCGTTGAAGCCATATTTAGCTCTCATTCAACCTTTTCACCATTCAAACTACACCAATGTGGACGGATTGAGTGAGCAGGGATATCTGAGGATGCCCCTTGTTGCTACCTCTCTTTCCTACCCTGCCATCCAAGCCACTTCAGATCACTTCACGCTTGAATGGCAAGGTGTATGCGGCAGCAGAGAGGGGCCGATGGGGCCTTGCACACCATGGCAGTGCTGCAGGCCTTCCAGATGGACCTGGTAGCGTATTTGGATCAGGGGCAGGGTTTGTCCCTTGAAGCAGTTGGAAAGCTGTACCGCACACAGACCCTCCGGGCCACTAACCAACCAGCCTCTGCTATCGGTCCCTCAGTGGCAGCGATGACAGAGAGGCATCTCTGGTTGAACCTGGTGGACATCTGGGAGAAAGGATCTCCTTGATGCCCCACTCTCGCCATCTGAACTTTCCAGCACATCTTCCCCAACAACTGTCGGGTTTTTAAGTAGGGGTACAGTTGACCACATTTACAAGTCCGGTAAGTTCGCCTAGAGGGTGTCCTTCCTGTATTGCTGTCACTTACTATGGTACGTGCATGTAAAAATAAATAAATAAATAAAAACAAGGCGGTGGCTATAGCAGGGCTTAGAGGAACGTTCTACCTAAAGCAGGGTTCGAACTTCCTCGCCCAGATTTCAGGGGTCTTTAAATAAGGTTGGGCCCCCATGTGGCTCCCTTGGGTTTGAGCGTCTCTCTTGTGTTGAGGCTCTCCCCTTATTGGATTGCAGTAATTAAGTAGAGATGCAACTCCCCTGCTCCCCAAGACGCAGTGTTGAGTTCCGCTTCGAAAGGGAGTGTCTCAGGTTACCAACGCTTCCATGAGAAGTGGAACGAGACATTGTTACAGTCGTAGCCTGAGACGTTTATTATTATACTTTAAAGTCGTCATTAAACAGAAGTTGTAAAATGTAGAAAAAATGTAGGGTGGGATTTGTTTTTGCCCTTTAGAATTGATTGGATGGTTGTCATTTGCTATTGCTGTGATGTCAAATGAGTGACAGACTGTCCCACTCTCACGCCAATAAAGATGTCATCAGAGAAGAGATGTCGTTGTGAGAGGGAAGGTCATTTGATAGGGCACATAAATTAAAATGTGTTCACGAATAAATCATTTATAACAAGTACTGCAATATTCCATAAAAAATAAGTATTGTCCATTTTGATTTCAAAAGAGTTTGTCTTGTTTTGTTTCGGATTTTTATTTTCAGGCATGCTGTGTTAGATTTGCTTAAGTTAGTGCAGCATCTCTCTTTGGGATTTTGCCAGAGCATGATTCAGCTGCTGAATAAATCCCAACAGAGCTTTTCACATACACACACACACACACAAACACGCACACACTGGATGTCTGTCAGTCATCCTGCAGACAATCTGCCACCAACCCTGATTACTGTAGCATCACACAACATCATAAATATTCACTAGAGACATGCCTCCATTATATATCTGAGATGTTACAACAGATATGCTCAGATTCAGAGTACAGTGTATTGATAATTGAATTCTTTCCATTTTTTATAGCATAGTGACCATTGTATAGCAGAATAGTTTACTGTTTAATAACCGTTGAATCAGCTTTTCAACATTCATAGATAGTGCAGACATGTTCATTTGTCCTATAGAGCAAGAGTGACCCATTGTTCTGTCCATATGCATGTCGAAATGTCTTCATTAAGGGTTTTTAAGCCTTGAACCACATTTAAATTTGAATAAAATGACCAAGATACAAGGCTGTGCACATAAATGAGAATGAATCTACTCATTGAATCTCTAGATCCTAATGATAAGATACAGAATATTTGAAACCCATTGTAAAATATTCAGAAACATTTTAATCGTTTGAGAGTGTGGGGTAAAAAGGTCAATTATGCCATTCAAAATGTTTAATTTTATGGTATTTGAGTTACCATGAATACCATGAGTTTTATGGTATGATTTCTGTTAGCACCTGCAGCTGAGCGATTGGTGGATATCTTTTGAGGATTATGGGTAGTGTAGTTCTTCACCAGGGATTCTTTTTAAAGTTGAAATCATACTACTTGTGATTTCTACAGAAGTATATACTATCACTTAGCACTCAGAGTCAGAGCTTAGGGTAGATCTAATTTAAAAGTTCTATACTTTATCGCTAACTGTTGTGCTTTCAGTCTGACATGGTAAATACTTAAATACAGTAATTGTTTTTTCTTTCCTGACAGATTTTCATCTTTGAGAATAACATCTACTACAAAGCGCAAGTGAACAGCTCATCAATCCGCCTGGTTTCCACGGGCAGTATGGGGGTCATATTTAATGGATTAGCTGACTGGCTCTATGAAGGTAAAGCCCATAAGCATGAATAAAAATAAGTAGTAATAATAATAATTAAAAAAAAACTCAGAAGAGCGTGTGTATGTAAAAAAAAAATAGCATAAATGATGTGAATGTCTGATGTGTTTGGGAGGATCGGTTTATTTGTACATACAGTATTGCACTTGTGTCTGATTAAGCACTTTTCTTTTGGAGTTAAATTAATATATTATTATTTTTATCTTGACGACATTGCGGAAATATATTACTTTGTTCATAAGTTTACAGATCTTGCAGATTTCACAAGATATTAGGATTGTTTCTTTAAAACCTCTCTAATTAAATGGACATAACAGATATTGAAATATATTCCACAAGAAAAAATAGTGATGAAATTTATACCAAAGTGCATTAATGTAATCATGATCATAATAATAAAATCATTTTATATAATACTGTAACATGCAGCATTATACAAATATGTTTTGAACATGATAATTATTTTATTACACTTGCTAAATGACTTCATAGTAGTTCTGATTAAAAATGTGTTTATTTATTATATGTTGAGCATGTACAGTAAGAGTGAAGTTCATTTGGTTTGTTTCAAGATTGTTTCTTGGTCTTAATTCTGGACATTGAACCTGTTCTTGTACAAAACATCATTGGAATGAAGAATAGTGTTAAAGAAATTAACATTTGTCTCTTTTCGTACCTTAATAACCAAGAACCTTTCTGAAAAACGTGAAGGGAAGTTGTTTGAGAAATCAAGTCTGAACTCTGAGGAATTTCTGAACCCCTTCAAGGCCGTACTGAGCTCCTTTTTACAGCAGTAGATGTTCACAAAAATCCTTCAAATACCTTAGTCAGGAGGATTTAAAAAGCAGCCAAATATCCACAATAATTTAAAATGACATACTAGTCAGCATGATTTAATTTGATCATAATCATGTAAACTCAATTGCTGAACATACGGCACGTGACTGAACATATTCCAGTCCTCGCTAATGACATGTACTTATTTTTAGTTCTGTTTGTGTATGAACAGTGTTGGGATGTTATATCTAGATTAAACCTTTTCATAATCCATTGTGCAACAATGAGATTAAAGCCAACATTCAATCTTAATCTCCCACAATATTCAAATTTTAATATTCATAATGTTTAGTGTAGCATTTTGTGCTAAAATACCATGTTTGAATTGGGATTATGTTCATTTAGACTGATTTTTACTTTCTTTATTAGAGATCAAGTGTTTACTTGCACTCAAATTCTCTCTCTCTCTCTCTCACACACACACACACACACACACACACACAGACACAGGTTTCCATAGGCATAATGGTTTTTATACCGTACAAACTGTACATACTATCCTCCTACACTACCCCTACACCTACTCATCACAGAAAACATTCAGCATTTTTACATTTTTAATAAAACATTGTTTAGTATGTTTTTAAAGCTATTTTTAATATGAAGACTCATGAAATGTCCTCATATTTCATGTTTACGCTGTAATACCCATGTATATACCGAGAGAGAGAGAGAGAGAGAGAGAGAAAGAGACATAGAAAAAAAAATTATATGAAATTTGTGTGTGTGTGTTTGTGTTTGTTGTTGAGGCCAAGGAATTTGTGGAAATTTGTGATCAGGGAAGAGTGTGTGTGTGTGTGTGATGGTCTGTTCTCACAAGTGGCGGTGAAGCAGGTCAGCAGCAGCTCATTTATCATACCAGACCTCTTCATCAGGGTGTGTGTAGCTGAGTTTTGTTACCGCCACTAAAATCCATCAAGCAGTTTCAACTGCATCTGCATCTGTAGCACCAGGAGTCATTCACATGTGAACTGTGTCTCTCCCTCCCTCAGGTACGAGCGATATCCTCCTCCTGTCTTCTCTACAGAAACACTCACAAACCCTTCACTTGGCTTTGCTCAGACACCACCTATGATTTACCGCCTTCATTTCCTTCATTTGTGGCTTGTAATGAGAATGTTATTTCAAGCTTGTTGGGGGTAATCTGCTTGGTGCAGTTATTTTTTTTATAGTTTGTACGGCCAAAGAAAGTTTGATTGACTCAATGCATTACAGGTAAATAGAGCAATATTATATAATCTTAACCATACATTTATTTAGGCATGTTATATAAATATGTAGTAACACCACTGGTGTCAAAAGTATTCACATTCATTACTCAGGTAGAAGTATAGATAATAGGGTTCAAAAAGACTTCTGTAGAAGTATCGACTCAAGCTTTTTACTCTAGTAAAAGTCGTAAAAGTACTGGTTTCAAAACTACAAGTATAAAAGTCAAGTCAAGTCATCTTTATTTATATGGCGCTTTTTACAATGCAAATTGTGGCAAAGCAGCTTTACATTAATAAGAAAATGGTGTCATTGTGCAGCTTATTCTATATATTATTGATTCATTCCGTTGCAAATATCAGTAGTTATTAGTCTAGTTAATTTATGTATATCAGCACTGGAGAAAACAGGAAGGAACCAAAACTCCAACAAATGGAGACAAAAACCTCGGGAGAAACCAGGCTTATTCGGGGGGCCAGTTCTCCTCTGGCCAACAGTGAACACTTGTCCGAAACTCAGGCAGAGTTACGGGTCATTAAACCGATTTGGAATCGCAACAGTCAAAATATTTAATCTAGTTCCATCTAGTTTAAGATCTTTTTGATCACGCCGGTATGGGACGGTTTGTTGGGATATGTGCCACTGGCTGATGAGTCGGTAAGGTCTTAACAAAGGATGAGCTAGTTAACACAGTCTCCGCCGACACCACAGGGCCACATTGCTGCCGCACACAGGCACAGGTTCCCCGTCCGACCCGGACACGGCCCGGATCCAGCCAATCACGTTAAATGGTAAACCTCGGGAAAAGCAGAGAGACTGTAATTCGTGTAGACACCATTCTTCTTCAGATGTTACGAGTACATCCGGTGTTATAGGAAGTGTTCCCGGTTCCGGCTGACCTGATCTTGGAGCCTAACAATCTTTTAATAGATATGAAGATATAAATTGATAATGTGTTATATGTATACCAGGTTAAAGAGATGCGTTTTTAGTCTAGATTTAAACTGACAGAGTGTGTCTGCTTCCCGAACAATGCTAGGAAGATCGTTCCAGAGTTTAGGTGCCAAATGCGAAAAGGATCTACCGCCTGCGGTTGATTTTGATATTCTAGGTATTAACAACTGGCCAGAATTCTGAGATCGTAATAGACGCGAAGGACTATAATGCATTAAGAGCTCACTCAGGTACTGGGGAGCGAAGCCATTTAGAGCTTTGTAAGTAATTAGCAAGATAAAAGTAATGTAAGGAAAGGCCGTGCCACAGGGATCTATTGTGCACTACCCCACCACCTCAAAAAAATAAAAAAAAATGAATATGAAAATAATTTCATTTCTATAATGCAAAATTCTTCCAGGTACAGCCAGGGATGTATAAGGTTTGGCTGGTCATCCTGGCTCCCAACCTCCTCGCTGGTGCTTGGTTGGGACATTTCGCTCAAGTTCTCCTCTTGAGTCTCTGCCACGGACATCTCTGTACTTGGCCACATACGTCTGCTATGTCTAGTGTTGGGAGTAACGTTAACGAGTTACAAAGTTAGTATAGCCTACTTATCACAACATTGTCAATCACAAACGCTAATTTATTTAAACGTCTCTCTTCCAAACTACCGACTGTAGCTCAATTTGCGGAGGACGAAGAGAAAGCACCCGTTTGATAAATGAGCCAGTAGTGGAGAAATAATAACTTTTAAGAAATAATCTCTCTTGAGGAACGACCCCAACACTAGTCATGCCCTTGCTGGAGTGTGACGTGATTTGTGTCATGTGCAGGTGCGATGGATCGCGTACAAACCAATAGGGTGTCGGAATGGTGTATGTTTATAATTCTCATTCAACCACAATCAAATTCACTCTATCCAGATGGCGTGATTTATCTGGATAGAATTTTTTTTTTTTTTTTTTTTTTTTTGAATGATGACAAGCCGGAATGAAATCGGAGTAACGAGGCTATTTTCAAAATGCAAGGAGTAGAAGTAAAGAGTCGGCTGAAAAATAATTGCTCCAGTAAAGTATAGATACCCAAAATTTCTACTTAAGTAAGGTAACAAAGTATTTGTACTTCGTTACTTGACACCTCTGAGTAACACTTTACAATAAGGTGCATTAGTTAACTAAATTAGTTAACATGAACTATTAATGAACTGCACTTCTACAGCTTTGTTAATGTTAATTTTTACATTTACTAATACATTATTGTTACCATTAGTTAATGCACTGTGAACTAACATGAACAAACAATGAACAACTGTATTTTCATCAACTGACGTTAACGAAGATTAGTAAATACAGTAACAAATGTACTGCTCACGGTTAGTTCACGTTAGTTAATACATTAACTACTGTTTAACTAATGAACCTTATTGTAAAGTGTTACCAAATATGTTTATAGGTTAATGCATCATTCTCTGTATTTCTGTCGTTCCTGCGCTACGAGGGCACATTGGCTGCGGGTTTGTTTGTGACACATGCTGCCCAGTAATTGGTTTTATCCTAAATGAACATCTCAGTCTGAGGCTATACTTGGTCACGTGTTAATGCGACTGCTGTGTAAAGATCTCTGCTGCCATCCTGTGGTTTCACATTACATGACACATAGCATTTTATCAGAGCAGACATAGTTCCCCCAAAAATGTCAATTCTGTCATCTTTTACTGACACTCGTGTTCCTCCGTGGAACGTAAATGAAGATATTCTGAAGAATGTTCAAGCTGCTGACTTGCAAATAACAAAAGTGGATATGAAAGTAGTCAAATGAACAATTTTATGGGGTTTTGGTGGTATCCACTGTTGGTGAATGGAAAACAGTGTTGTTATTGTTAACTAAAACTGTTTTGATAATTGAAATAAAGCTGAAATAACATTAAAATATAAATATTAGATGGACAACATAATCTTTAAAAAAAAAAGTAAATGAAACTGGCAACCTAGTGAAATAAAATAAATAAAAATTCTAAAATGTACTAAAAACAAAACTGAAATAAAAAGAAATTAAAGCTAAAATTACAAGCACATAACAAAATTTTTAAAACTTTGATTAAAAATACAATACAACCTGAAAATATAAAAATATAATCTTATTCAAAATATTAATAGACCTATATTCCATAATAGTATATAAAACACTGACGGAAGCTGCCTACAAACGCATCTGCCAAATTTCTTTCTTTTTCCTTTTTTTGGTGTTTCAAAAAAAAAAAAGCATACCGGTTTGTATCAGCATGAAGTTGAACAAACTGACAAAATTCCTATTATTGGATGAATTATCCCATGGTGCAGCAGCAGCAGTCAGTGTCATGAGCCCAGGTGCTTATGTGGGTCATGCAGACTGTGTTTATTATTCAAAATGTCTGTGAGCATCGAGGCTTATTTATTCCTTTCTATAAATGGTTCTTAAAATCAAGTAGATTGAAGTTTTGAATGCCAAAGTTTATATAAGAATTTATGAAAATGTCTTGAATTAGGCCAATTGCTGAGTGTTCTTCTTGTCTAGTTCTGGTTACATAATGGCTTAATGAGCTCCAAGGGTCCAGTTTGCAGTGTTACAGGTAGTCGTATTTTACATCCACTCGCCTGACGGCCATCCTGTTCCTCCTCCGGCTCACGGCTGTCAGCTTTATAGAGTGATGGATGAGACTCCCGAGGCAGGAGCCTAAAGGCAAATGGATGCGATAAATCATGCAGGGTTGTTTTTGCACATGTTGCAGTTGGGTATTTTGCAGCGTGCCCTCTGTCTGCGCTTGCTTGAAAGGATATTTAATCCTCTAACACATATTAGCGGCAATGGACCTGACAGCGATACGGTCACTATGCAACAGAGCTTTTCAGGACGTGCGTCACTTGTTTCATAGTATAATGCTTCATAAAGCTTCGATTTCCTGTTTAATACACTTATGTGTTCATTTGCTTGTGCTCGCAGAGGAGATCTTCCAGAATCACATCGCTCACTGGTGGTCACCGGATGGTCTCAGACTGGCATATGCCACCATCAACGACACTCTTGTGCCCAAGATGGAGATACCCATGTTCACAAGCACACTGTATCCCAGCGGACAGGAGTACCGCTACCCTAAAGTAAATCTCTCCAGGTTCCTTTTATGGTTAAACCAAGGCTTGATTTTGTGTTCCTCATTGTATTTTCCAATGTCACTGTGACCTTGAAATGGGATTTGATCGGTATCCTAAATGTGACATTTAAAGGGATAGTTCACCCATAAATGAAAAATTCTGTTGTCATTTACTTGCAGGTTCATAAAGAAATTGTAAAAGTAACTCATATGAATCAATCGAGTTAATCAAAGTCTTCGAAGGAAACTCAATCGCACTATATGATGAACAGATTTAGTTTAGGCTTTTATTCAAATTTAAACACTGATTAATGCTCATATATTGAGCTAATGGTTCACAAAAGCTCAATCGTGCTTGTTTGATGCGCGAGAACAAACCTCATTAATCCTTCCGATTAATCCTATATTTTACAAATAAGAAAATCTTATGAGAATATGAAGTCACCTTTATTTTTATAGTGCTTACTGTGATAAACTCTTCACTTGAAATCAATTGATAGAATTCAATTCTACTGTAAAGCAGCGTCAAACTCCCAACCCTTGGGAGAATCCAAGTTTGGTCAGGCAACCAGTTCTTCTCTGGCCGAATGGATGAACATAGTGGGATTATGATTCCAGGCTGCAGATGATGATAGACTTTTCTATTTTGGGTTCACTAACACTATAAGCACTTTAGTGACATAACTAAATCAGGTTTCATAATAGTATCAATGTTTCTCTTTGTACACGACATACAGTACCTGATTTACATTTAATTTGCCAGAGAGTTTTATCCAAACGCATCTTACAGTGCATTTACTATCTAGTCTATCTTGAGAAATGAAACCATGAACTTGCCTATGGTGTTGCCTATGTCCCACTTTACCTGTTGAAATTTTATGCAATAGATATAAATCCCTTATGTCATGAATGAAGACTAAGAAGAGGAGGAGGACTGATGTGATCTCTGTTGTTCTGTGTAGGCCGGGGAGGAGAACCCTGATATCTATTTGTCAGTTGTGAGTCTGAACGGCCCTTTACACACAGTGAGGATGAGAAAACCAGAAGACCCCAGAATCAGGTGAGGATATGGGACCACACAACAGGATGCAGAGTTAGTAACTATATCTGTTGCTTTAGTCAAGTTTATGGTGGCCCGAAAAGTATGTGGACCTTTTAAAATTTATGAATATTGATTATTGCATTAAACAACAACAAAATAAAACTAATTGGCCAATGATACTACAAACTTTTAAACAACCATAAAGTGTCACAATACTTTGATAAAAATATAGTAATATCGTGAAATATTATTACAATTTTAAATTGTTTTTCATTTGAATATATTTTCAAATGTAATTTATTTCTGTGAAGACAAAGCTGAATTTCCAGCATCATTACTCCAGTCTTCAGTGGCGCACGATCCTTCAGAAATCATTCTAATATAATGATTTGCTGCTCAGGAAACATTTATTATCATTATCAATGTTCAAAACAGTTTGCTGCTTAATTTTTTTTTTTTTTAAATGACAAGAAAGTTCAAAAGAACAGTATTTACTTGAAATAGAAATCTTTTGTAACATTAATATTAAACGTCTTAACCTTTTGTCAATTTAATGCATCATTGCCGAATAAAAGTGTTATTTTCTTTAAATAAAAAAAAAAAATTACTGACCGCAAACTGTTGAACAGTAGTGTATTCATTTCACAAACTTTGTAAACAGGCTACGGTCAGACTAATGAACGGCATTACTTTGCTTGAATGGCTTTATGAAGAAAATCTCTTTAGAACAAAGCCAATGAACAAAGTAGCTTTTTTTTTTTATTAAAACAAGCACATCCCTGGATGAGTATTTTAAGTAGCATCTCTATGCAGGAAAGAATACTACATCACCATGGTGAAATGGGCGACCAGCACCAAACTAGCAGTAAATTGGCTGAACCGAGCACAGAACAACTCCATCCTGACCCTATGTGAAGCCACCACAGGCATCTGCACCAAGGTACCTTCTGATATACACTAGCAAACCATCTGAATTATCGCTGTTTTCCATGCTTATAACAACAGACATTAAGACTATAAAATAACACAAGTGGAAGGATGGATGTGAATCACGTAGTGACCTTTCGTTTTCCGGAAAAGGGTGTTTGTGTGACAGCGCCTATTGTTTCATCCAAATGCATGCCAGTTAATGAAAGAAAAGATTAGGCAAGTGCGGTGGTTGTATATAAAGGATTTTGTCACACAATGGGACACAAAACCATAATCTTCCGGTGTGTTTTCAGAAACATGAAGATGAAAGTGACAGCTGGCTTCACAGACAGGTGAGTCACGCATCACGTACGGCGTGTGGGATGTGTGTGTAAAGGGTGTTGCTCGAATGTTCACTGACGGAAAGACGCGAATCTCTCTGCAGAACGAACCCCCGCTGTTCTCCAGAGACGGTTTCAGGTTGTTCTTCACCCGAGCCGTTCCACAGGGGGCCGAGGGAAGTTTTTCCACATATCCATGTCCACTTCCCAGGTGAGCTGTCACTGATAAACTACCACACTACTTCTAAAGGTTTAACAGCACAGTAAATGTAAGAAGTGCCTTCCTGCTGTCGTCTCTTTCAGCCCAACAGCAGCACAGACACGCTACAGTCCCTGACGTCTGGAGACTGGGACGTGACGCAGATTTTAGCCTACAACGAGGACACCAAACTTGTGTAAGCATGTGATCAGCAGTGTGAATGGATTCTGTAGAAATGTCAAAATAAGATGAAAATAAAGCAAAATGCGAATCTTTGCAGATACTTTCTGAGTACAGAAGATGATGCAAGACGCCGTCACCTCTACAGGTGTGACCAGTGACATGTGACACACTGTGAAGCATTTGGAAGTATTTGCACTGATGACGTGTGTTGTGTTTTAGTGCCAACACCACAGGATCCTTCAACCGCCGCTGTCTTTCTTGTGAATTCAGCTGTGGCTACGTCAGTGGATCATTCAGTCCTGATGCTAACCTCTTCCTTCTCAACTGCAAAGGTTTAATGTTTTATTTTCTATCCAAAATATCTGAAAATAACTTGTCTTATACTTATAGAGCGCATTAGTGGCTGCCCACTTTTTCCAAGTGCCAAACGCCCTCCAGCCGTGACTTCACGATACAGCACGGCCTCTCGTACCTTATTGCTTAGTTACTATGGCATGAGAGAGAGAGTATTTTGAGAGTGAAGGAAGACTTACATCACTCTCTCAGAGCTTCATCGGAGTGGGTAGATGCTTCTTTTGGCATGATTTGCATGTCGCTATTCTCTGATTGGCGGATTTCTTTGCAGAATTATGGGTAATGTAGTTTTCACCAGGAAACATGATTATTTACAAAATAAGATGAAGCAATGTGAACAGATCATCTTTAAAAGTTTAGAAGTTATTGATTAAAAACAATTCCTCTGTCAAAAAAAATAAAAGGACTTGATTGCAGAACAACAGTGTTGCACATTATCACATGGTTTTATGGAATACTTGATTTTGATTGGTCAGTCACCACATTCTGCTGTCAGATGTTGTATAACTGAAACCAATCTCCGACATTTCTGGTTTTGCATCTCACAAAATCAAATAGTAGTTAGTAGAGGGTAGTCGTGGCCTAGTGGTGAGGGAGTCGGGCTTGTAATCTGAAGGTTGCAGGTTCGATTCCCACGCCGACAGGAATCGAAAGTGGGGATTGTGAATAAACAGCACTCTCTCCACCTCTGATACCATGACTATGACACCTAACCCCTAATTGCTCCCCTTGTAAGTTGCTTTGGATAAAAGCGTCCGCTAAATGATGAAAAATAATTACTCTAAGTAATATTTCATGTCTAATTTTTTTGGAAAGTATTCATTTAATATGAGGGGTCATTACTGCAAAATGAACCCCCTCTCGGTGATACAAGACATCTCGGCGTCTTCTAATGTTCTAAATACTGGTTTCTCTTTCTGTAAATGCACAATGCCGAGTGTTTGGCTCTGTGACTCTCTCGCTGATCTAAGTGTGTTAGTCATGACATCATTACCCTGCTGTGTGTTTTATCAACAATAAAGCGTGGTTGCCATGGTCACTGATCTGTTTAGCAGTCTCTCATGAGCACAAGGAAAGGTCAGTGTTTGTGTTATTAATTAGATAAAGTCGGAGCAGAGCCTTATGCTGCTTCACTTAGACGTCAGCAAAGAAAGACTGTTTCTTAAACAAAATGTACACAAGAAGATACACATTCTTTTGTCTCTTGTAGGAGGTCTGAAAAAGATTGTTTTTCACCCAATATTGTTATCATTATCATAGTTGAGTCTCTTTTGAGTGAGGCGGTAATGACTCGCCTATGGTGCTGGATATTCTGACTTTGCAGAAAGTAGTTGTATATTATGCAGCCTTCACATGCTATAAGAATCATCATAAATATGAGTTTACTTGTTCAAATTTGACATGAACGCCCTCTAAAGTCATATTTATCACTATGAAGCTCAGAGATCATTTTGATACCCAAGTTCCCTTCAGACATGGCAGAGGGGAGAACGATTGCTGCTGTGAATGATATTCTTCATCACTTTGTCTTTTCATTAAAGTAGTGCATATTTACATATATGAATAATCGTTTGAAGCGTATTGTATGTTTTATACACAGCGAAAATAGCCAGAATTTGGAGAAAGCTCACTATCTATATGTGAATGTCTATAGTTGTCAATGAATAGGATGCTATTTTGGCCAAATATTTTCTTCTTCTTCTTTTCTCAGAATTGCGAGTTATAAACTCATAATATTGAGAAAAGTCAGAATTAGGAGAAATAAACTCCCAATATTAAGAAAAGTCAGAATTGTAAGCCAAGAAGTTGAGATATATATTCGCAATCGCAAGAAAAAAAACATTAGTAGTAAGTTTTTATCACGTAAATCTGACTTTAAAACTTGCAATTATGAGTTTAGCGCAATTCTGAGGGGAAAAAAAAGTCCAAATTGTAAGATAAAAAGGTCACAGTTACCTTTTTTAGTTACAAATGGACTCACAAACGACTATCACAATACATGAAAACAGTCGTGGATCATTCAGTAATGACAGGACAGGAAAGATTCAAGGGTATGTGCATTTTTGAATTGGACAATTTTTTATAAATTCAGTTATTTTGTCTCATGGAATCTGTAAACATCTGTAATATGAAATAGCTTATTCAGAACAGTACTAGATCAAAAATAACACGCAAGGGCTATGAAACTTCTGAACTGAACTCTAGCTCAGTTTTTTCAGAGTGTCAGAGTCGGAGAATCATCAATTGCTGTTTACATGAATTGCCCGTCATGGTTTATATTAAAGTTTAGATGACATAAAACTTCACTTTGGTAATACTCTTCGTATGTAACTGTAATTTGATTACCAGCCATTTAAAAAGTAACTGTAATGAAATACAGTAATTTTGTATTTTAAATACGTAACCAAGTTACAGGTATTTCATTACTCCCCAATGATCACGTCTAATCCTATCATCGTTGGAGAAAGCTCATATATATATATATATAGCTGTCTCACCTACATTCCTCGACAGTTTTCAGCATCCTCGCTCTTGGCTTGTTCATACTACAGCCAGGAATGCAGGAGAAGTACTCTGGGTTTGGGCCAAATACCGAGCTCGGAGCCGTGTCCTCAGCATACCATTTTCTATTACGACTTATTTGTAAGTGTGAACTCGTGAAATGACAGCAATACAGACAGCAAAGCGTAAAGCTCAATGCTCGAATGCTGAGCTACACAAGAACGCCCAGATGGGACGACATTAATATATATGCTGTCAGACGCTATTCCTCACCGCCGTGTGTTTTCTCTTTTGTTTTTTTCTGCCCAGGCCCCGTTGTGCCACACTCAGCCGTGTACAGCACCAGAGACGGACAGTATCAAAGTGAGTCCTCTGTTTGTTTCACTATCGGCAGGTACAGACGCATGATCTCGTTCACCTTATCAGCTCTGGACCCAAGAGCTTGTTTTACCAGAAAGGTATTTCTCACCAAAGGGACATGATAGAAGACCTAGATATGTGCTTTATCAACGGAGTTGGAAGGTAGAAGTGTGCTTAAAGATAAACAGTGCAAGAAACACTTCAAATGTAAGATAAACATTTATCGAATGTTGTTAGATGAATTGTCCTTCAGTTGTCTTCTGTACGAGTGTAAACGGAAGACAATTGAGAATGACTGTGTCTGGAATAATAAGCAGTGATTATCATCAGCCCCTTGGGGGGAAAAGGAAGGAGGACAACCGACTGATTCACTGGTGTCTGCAACAAATCAGCATAACCGAATGATTTCTGAATCATGTGACACTGAAGACTGGATTAATGACGCTGAAAATTCAGCTTTGCATCGCATGAAAAATGACGTTTTAATTATTTAAAATAGAAAACCGTTTTTGTGTAAAAGACTCCAAAAAATCATAACAAACCCCAAAATAGTGTCTATTTTTTAGCATGTATACGCATCTCTCTGAACGTACACGCTTTCCCTCAGAGCTGCTGGATGTGGAGACCAACGAGGAGTTGAACACCACCTTGAACAACACCCAGATGCCCAAAGTAGAGTACAGAAAGATCAGCGTAGACGATTACAGTGAGTGTCTTACAGTGAGGTTTTTGTTGTTACAAAGCTATGCCGTTTTGTAGGCAATGAGCTATTCTGTTTTACAAAGACTGTAAAATTTCCATCATTTGCACAGGTCTGAACATCCAGATTCTGAGGCCAGCAGGGTTTGTAGACACCGCTCACTACCCCGTACTGCTGCTGGTGTAAGTGACGCGCACCAACACGAGAGAGACTGTATTATGTTCAATGCTAAGTGTGACTGCATCAGTGCTGCTGTTGCTTAGAGAACTGGGGAAGAATATCATGAAAACTTCATATCATCTTTCTTTCTTTTTCATTCGTTTTGGGGTGAATTGTGACCCTGGTAGTATTCCATAACATTCACCCAGTAAGTTATAAGAAGGTATTAGAAAACATATCAAATGGAAACAGCAGTGAATGTGTTGCGATGTTGTTTTTGAGGCATTTGTTTGATCCGATTAGCATGGCGGGTACAGAAACGACTGATTAACTGTGATAGGGATGGCACCCCCGGTGGTCAGATGGTGACGGAGCAGTTTCAGGTGGACTGGACCACGGTGCTGGTCAGCTCTTTCAACACCATAGTCGTGCGTCTGGATGGCCGCGGCAGTGGATTTCAGGGCACAAACCTCCTCCACCGCGTGAAGAAGAAACTGGGGGAGTTCGAGGAGAGAGACCAGCTGGAAGCTCTCAGGTCAGAGCGTTGACACGAACGACAATAAAGCGGCATCGATGCTGAAAGTCAGTTTACATCTCTTCTATGATTCTCTGCAGAATTATATCCCAGCTGCCATACATTGACGTCTCCAGAATTGGAGTTTATGGAAAGGTGCGTTTGCTTGTTGACTGTTGTTGACTACTAAAGCCTACCGTCATTTTTGTTTGAATTTGTAAACCTTCGAAAATGTCGATATGATCAAAGCCTTGCTGAAAAACACATCTGATGGATAGTTTTTAGAAAGTGAAAGGCCTTTTAGTGTAATTGTTGAAATGTCCACCTGCAGGTTGTGGTTCATGTGTCTTTTTGCTGTGAAATCTTTACTGATTAATATTGTTATTAATACATCAAATGAACACTTACTGGACTGAAGCCCCGTTATTTTTAGGTAACACTTTACAATAAGGTTCATTAGTTAACATGAGCTAATAATGAACTGCACTTAAAGCTTTGTGAATGGTAATTTCAACATTTACTAATCCATTTTTAAAATCTTGTTATCATTAATTAATGCTCTGTGAACTAACATGAACAAACCCGAAACAACTGTATTTTCATCAACTAACGTTAACGGAGATTAGTAAATACAGTAACAAATGTACTGCTCACGGTTAGTTCTCGTTAGTTAATACATTAACTAATGTTTATCTGATGAACATTATTGTACCATTTTTTTTTAAATATTTAAAATAATGTTAAAATGTATCAAATATGAATACATCAGGCAACATTTATTTGTTCTCAGTCATCTTTGTACTGCACCGTATTATATGTCTCGCCCCCCACAGTTAAAACTACAAAGCTTTGGTCATAAAACTAAACATTTAAATATCAACATATTATTGAAAGATATAGTCACAACTGATATTCATCGGCATTTTTTGTCTGCTATATTGTAATAAAGATCTCATATACTAGCTTTCAGAATTTCATCTTCCTTTTTGCCCATATAAATTACACAACCAAATTGCATATTTTTGCTCAATTTGAGATTCTCCATATTCTCCTGTATCGTACTACAATTTTTATACTAAGCAGTGGGGTTGCGTGACAATGCTGTAGCTGTTTTTATATCACATTAGACCGAGAAAGCATTTAGCTTATTTTTAATAACACACACTGCTGATTAAATGCTTTCGAAATAAGGATCAAATATTAAGTCCGTAAGTGGAGTTTTGATCTCATGTCTTGAATTCATTTTAATGTTCAGCATAATTCTCTGTTGATGAAATTGCAGCATGTGATGCATGACTGTATCATTCAGCATCACGTTCATGCATGACTGTTTTCGTCTGCCTCAGGCATACGGAGGATATCTGACCAGCCGACTCTTGCGCTCTGATGAAACTTCAAACATGTTTAAATTCAAAATCAATTGTGGCACCGCCATCTCCCCCATCACCGATTTCTCTTTATATGGTATGATGTCGTATCCTGTCATTAATTTATTGAAATAAAAGGGATGGACTTGTTTCATTGTTAATCGTGAACGTCTCTCCCGCAGCTTCTGCGTTTTCTGAACGCTATTTAGGCCCTCCGCAGTCCAACAAGAGAGAGTATAAGGTAATGTACGCCAACATAGGAAGGTTGAAGGTCGAGTCAAATAAACGTTACATGTGGTTTTGCTTTGGTTTTTAGATGACACGTTTAACAGACCACTTGGAGCAACTGAGGGACAAGAAACTCATGATAATCCACCCGACGGCTGACGGTAACTCTCGACTTCAACAGAGCTTCTCGTGCTTAATGTGTTTCTTTCTTTTGCTTCTCGTAAATCTGTTTCACTGACGCTGGATTGTGTATAACATTTGTTTGTTCACACAGAGAAAGTCCATTTTCAGCACACAGCCAAATTTATCACCCATTTGATAAATGAGAGGGCTAATTATACGTTACAGGTAGGAGCTTATCATCCACTATTTCAAGCTTTCTGCAATTGACGCATATGTTTCTGCATTATTTATGTTTTCTTTTTTTTTTTTGTGGTGTTTGTTACATATTGCTCCTACTAAAGGTCTTGCAATTTAAACAAACTACTGACACTAATTATTAAATGTTAACAACTCTTTCTGTAGCATTTGTGCCAGAAACATGAACGACACCTCAAAACTTGTGGCTCATCGAGTTGAGCTCAAAAAACCTCTCAGACATAAGAAATGAATATTGTACTATAGATAGATTTAGTACTACGTTCTCAAACAAGTAATACATTTATTTTTCACTGAATATCCGGCTTAATTCAGAAATCTGTTAGAATAAAGGATTAGTTCGCTTTAAAATGAAAATGATCCCAAGCTTTCCTCTTTCTGATGAACACAATCGGAGTTATATTTATAACTATCCTGACGTATCCCAGCTTTATAATGGCAGTGAACGGGACCAACGAGTATGAAGCTAAAGAAAGTGCATTCATACATTGTAAATGTACTCCACATAAAGGCCTTCTGAAGCGAAGAGATGCGTTTGTGTAAGAATAATATCCATATTTAACAAGTTATAAAGTAAAATATCTAGCACCTGTGGACAAAGAAAGCGTCAGTTTTGCGTTCTTCCCGAAGTTGAATGCGAAAGGAGGTCTGGCAGAAGCGAGATATTTCACTTTATTCACAAACGCATCTCTTCGCTTCAGAAGGCGTTTATTAATCCTCCAGAGCCATGTGGAGTACTTTTATAATGTATGAATGCACTTTCTTTAGCTTCATACTCGTTGGTCCCATTCACTGCCATTATAAAGCTGGGATACGTCAGGATATTTATAAATATAACTCCGTTTGTGTTCATCAGAAAGAGGCGTCATATACACCTAGAATGGCTTGGGGGAGAGTAAAGCTTGGGATAATTCTCATTCTAAAGTGAACTTATCCTTTACAGGTAGTAAAATGGGTAGTACTCGAGTGGGTGAGGCAATTGCATAATTGTTTTAATTATTATTTTTTTATCAGATCTACCCAGATGAAGGCCACTTCCTTCACTCGAAAGACTCACAGCTACATCTAAGTCAGTCGCTGATCAACTTCTTCGTCGAGTGTTTTAGACCACCAGAGATACTGACTGAAGACAAAGTGGAGCAGGACAATGAGGATGATGGTTAAAGTCCTATTCATATCCAGCACAAGCCAGCTTACAGTCCAATATGCAAACTCCTCCCTTCCATTACACCATTCCTTCATTCCCATGTTAGTTCTGATGGCTTCTCCTGAGCCTCTGCATGGACCACGCCCCTCAACTCTGATTGGTTCATTGGATCCAGGAAAGAGTTTGAATGACTTGGTGATAAAATAACCTGTGGAGGTACACGTTGAACCATTTCATACTCGCAGCACCACACAAGCGGTGTGAAAAAAAGTGGAGTTATTCGGATGAACTGTCGAGCTCTTTTGATTGCGTTCTCTAATTCATGCATTGCTGACAGAAAGCTTTAAGAGATGACGGCACAATATACAGAAGAAAGATTGGCCAGAATACCGACGCTGCAAATTACTCAATTATTTTCCCTGCTGCAGACGAGTTCTGGGTTTAATGCAGCTATTACAGTTTAGGGCCTTTATTTGGGTATAAATGTCATTGTGAACCCATTTGTTTCTGTTATCAATGTCAATGAGGCCTGTTTGTGCTAAACGAATTTGTGCAAAATGTTCATAAACCCATTTTATGTGTCAGGTGAATGTGGCAATTTACGTTAAAAAAAAAAAAAAAAAAAAAAAGGGAGCATAACGCCTTCCCGTGCTATCGGAAATTTGATAATTCCCACTTCTAAAGTCGCATTCAAAATTTCGAATTGAGAGGATGTTCATGTGTAAGTTTAACCTAGGAAACTCACATTTACGATAATTCTGGGAGCACGTGAAGGCAGCGTAAATCATAAGTCTTACATGAATTTGTTCAGATTGTTTCAAATGTGCTACAGTAGAAGTTACTTTAAAACTGATCTGTTGTAGTAACGATTCACAGCAGCAACCATATTGTTTATTCAAGAATCGGCCCATTCTGAGAAGTTTAGTCTTTTTTTTTTCTATTTGAGTGCAGCAAATGTCTAAAGTTATTCATTTAGTCACTGTGCCTTATTGGAATAAACCTGCTCAAGACAGGCAGTCCATGAGGTAGGACGAATAATTTATGGCCAGATTGGGGAAAAAAAAAAGTTCAGAAATAGTTTTACGTTTCAAAGAGAGGACTAAGAACCATACCACAATCCTGCCGAGAACATTTTCTTTTCAGTCCTGTGTACTGGTTAAGTTGTAAATTAATACAGTAGATTAACTGTGAATACAGAATTCATAGGACTAGCGTCTTTGGGTGGGTTTGTGTGTGTGTTTTTTTTCTGTCATACATGGTTACAAAGGTCTTTAAAGAACGTTTTGCATAGAATATATTTTCTTGCTATATCATGTGGCACGGTGGCAAGATGGTTTCTTTTGTGTTAATGTATCTATTTATGTCATTACTTTTGACAGCTTGAATGTTCCTATGTGGTTCCACTGAATTTATTGTTGTAAGTGAAATCCTGTCTTGTAAGCAGATGCACTGTGTAAATTACTGTTTGGTCCCTACTTGTGTGTACCTTGTACATAAAGCATTTTGAAAGCTATTTCGTTTTACTCATTTAAAAGCAAGATGCTGCAGGGTTCTATACAGCTGCATTCATGCCGTTCACATTAACTGGACAGAGATTCAAAGACTGTTTTGTTCGTGGCAGATGACAGTCTGCCCCCTTGTGGCCTCAAACTGAAACTGACAAAGGACTGAAATAATTCAACACTATGAGACAAAAAGGGTTTATTTTCCAGTGTTTTACAATGTGCGTCTACCACAAGTGGAGACCCGGCACGATACAAACAGTTAGGGAAGCATTGTTCACACAAGGGGATACTGAAGAGCCCCAGCATGTTCGCATTCACTCCTCCAGGTCCCTTAACCTCACCTTTGTATCATACAATACTTACAAAAAGAAACTGATGCGATGAAGATGACCGGAGGAAGAGGAACAGCTAAAACATGTAATAGATATGTACATTTAAGTTACTTACTTTACAGGAATATTTAAAATTCAAGTTTGGTTAAAATACCAAATGCAAAACTTAAAACAATAATGCATTAAAATAGTGTTAAGACCCAGGAGGAATGCTGCAGGAATGGAAGCTTCTCATTGTTCCATGAATGAAGTCTGGCTAAGGTGGAGTGGGTTTGTTTTTTTTTTGTTTTTTGGTTTTTTTTTTTACACCTTAAATGTATCTGAGATGTGGCACCTTCAACAACCCAAGACCAGTATTCAATATGAGGCACTTTCATGATCCAAAGACACCTGATTTGTTCTTTAACAATCCATTATTTTCCCATATTTTTTTCCAGCTTTATGCCAGAGACAGTAATCATGTCTCAGTAGTCGTAGTATAACAAACATCAACATGTACACAGCAAATTGCATCAGAGGGAAGTTGTTTTGAATTTCATTTTGTCTTCCGTTACTTAAAAAAAAAAGAAAGAAAAAAAGTGTGCCAAGTGTCTGCCATGCATTGCATTTAAAAAGGAAAACGAAACAGACACCGTTCCATAGCACAGCACGCAAAGCAGTCCAAACACAGGCAGAATAAACAAAAAGCACAGAAAGGGGAAATATATACACTTCATAAATGAAAATGGCAGTTTGTTTAGTATTACAATAAGCAGATACATTCTTTTGGTTACTGAAGGATCTCACACAAAACCTGGGGCCTCTTTACACTTTCCAATAAAATGAATCTTTTGTCAAGGTTCAAGACACTAGTCCTCTCAACATCCTACAACTCCAGACTACTGACCTACCCGCTCAGCCTATTTCTCGGTTACTTGCCTTTATCTTCCAAGCCATTTGGACTACAACTGCTCCATTATGTGATGTCTCAGTCATCTTAACTCAACACTCAAATCTATAATCTATATTCACTGGAACTTGAGCTCACCCAGTCTTCCATCAATACTGCACTTCGGTTGGCCGACAGTGAGAGGGCCTCTGTTCACTGTACAACATTGGGTCTGTACGTAATTTCATTCACAGAAGGAAATATCACAGGATGTTGTTTCAACTCTACCTGTCCAGAGAACACTCAACAGCAATTTAATTCAGACTTTTTCCTGATCTCGAACATCCCACAAACAAACGCACTTTCGCTCGCGATATTCAACGAGCATTCTACTGCCGATGCCAACATGGCTTACAAGCATCACTCAAGTACCTTACAACATGTCAATACTCGGACACTCATACGTGTGTGTGCATATATACATGAGCATACACTCAACACACACACTTTCACAGGTACTGATAGAAACGGGAGCGGACCACTTGAGCACCAGAGAGTTTGTGAGGGTGTGCATCCGCGGCTAGGCTTAGGCTCTTGCTCTGAGCGGCCGCTACATCTCCATTGAGGAGCTGATCCAGGCGGGAGTGCGAGGGACCAGCGGATAACAGATCCCGTGATCGGGAAGGGTGCAGGTCCAGCCCATCCAGGCTAACTTCAGGATTGCTGGCACGGTGTCGCTCTCGAGCTATCCAGTCTCTGATGGAGAAGTCTTGCGAACTGCACTTGGGCTTTAAACGATCCATAGCCGAGAGCTCGTTGCCCTCGACTCTTTGCCAGTCCCCAATTACCGACAACTCAGCAAAGTCCCGCTGACCACCCATGGTGTGCCTGCGGCGGATATTGCTTTTTTCCGTTTACTTCGAGTCTCAGGGGACCTGGTGCGCTGAGAACCCACCCCGAACATGTCATCAGCTGATGTCCGCAGTCGACACTTTAACCGGTCAGTGATTTTGATTCGCCAAATGGGTTCGGCACGCTCCGATTCGCTGCGAGAGGAAGAGCTTAGACTGCCAGTGGACCGGCCCTTGACTGTCTCCAGCACTCGCGATAGTCGACTGGACTCCTTGTCGCTTCGGCTCCCATCTGCTGAGGACTCACTGTCCGTCTTCTGCCGACTCCCCCTCTTGCGTGCCAGGGTATCGCACGCGATGATTCGATGGGAGGGGATGAGGTTTGGTACATCTTGCAAAGGTGTGACGTTGCCTTCCAGTTGGTTGCCATCTTCAGTTGGCCCGCTATCTCGTCCACCGGCAAAGACTGATAAGTCGCTCTCACTGTCAGTCTCCATGGGCCGTCCCTCACTAATGAGTTCACTTCTTTCATCATCAGCATCATCTCCGCGGCTTTCAGCAACAGACTGCACCTCTGGACTGAGTGCAATGGACTCCACCCCCGTGTGGAAAGTCATGGAGGAGGTGGTGGAGTAATCTGATGTGATAGAGCAGACTTCTGCTCCTGGGCCCGTTCCTGTATTCTCCATCCAGTGGCCGGCTGTCCTCCCGAGCCTCATCCTTGGTACTGAGGCCTGGGAACTGGTGCTGTTAAGCGTGCCCAGATCTGAGACACATCCATCGTCATAATTGGAGGGAGGATCAGACAGGGAACTCTGGCGCGTCATCTGCATGTGATAACTAGGTTTGGGCGATGTAATGATTTTAGGTGATGGACAAGTTTGCCGGGGCAGATGTTCAGAGATGAGTTGCTTGTTTTCAGAGGTGAGGTCAAGACTGTCTCCAGGGCTCTGGTCGTCATCCTCAGTCCTTTCTATTTGGTCATCGAGCCCAACTTCACTCTCAGCATCTTCGGTTTGATCATCAGCAGGCCAATTTGGATCGTTTTGCACCGGAAGATTTGTCTTGGAAAAACTAGCATCCAGGTCATCATCAGAGCTGCTCGGCTGAGGCTTGTCCTTAGGCTTTTTGCGTTTGCGGCTAGCAAAGATGGAAGTACGTAGCAGCTCTCTACTATATGGGTCCTTACCAGATCCCCAGGAACCCTGCTACAGAACCAAGCACGTAAAGAAAAGTGTAAGTTTACAATACATTGTAATCAATCCCACATCACAGGGAAGTGGCTTTTGAAGCCTCTTTTTCATACAAGGTGATTTTGCAATGATCTGAAGAGAAAGTATTTACCTTTGATTTGGCAGAGTCACTGGTGGTTGAATCTAGTGGAACAGGGAGAGAAAAAAGTAAGTAGGCTATTACAGGTGGAGTACAGAAGGGGCAACGAACCGGAGACAAGGGGAGACTGAAATATAAATATCCTTCACCACGACAGCAGCAGAACAGCACAAACAGTGGAGCCATGTAGAGATCCGAGATGAAGGCGACACACTTAAGCCATCACACACAGAGAAATGGAGGAAAGAGGAATGAGTGATGACAAGAAACCGCAGTGTGCAGTAAGACAGGAGGCAGCTCATGCACACATTCACACAGACAGGCAGCCTGTACACAGTGAGACCGCCAATCACTGACACACACAAACACACACAGAAACAGCAGAACAGGTCTAAAGGCATTCTTTCCCAACTCAGAGATATTACCATGGCGGAGATGGACATCCTTACAGCTATGTACCGCGGGGCGAAAGCTGGAGCAAATCTAGTGAGAAACTGGATGTTGCTTCTATTTGCAAATGACTAAGTATGCCTAATTCTTTACTTTTATAAACCTACATTAGATGGTTCCATTGCATCACGGGATTTATATACTTTATGCATGCACACTGTCACGTCACTTGAAAACATGAAATGTTTAAGACATTAAGTTTTGTGTTTTGGAAGCCAACCATGTAATATATTTCAATATATGTAATATATGTGGTTATAGAATTGACGTGCACAGCAAATAACTGTGATCACTCAACTACGCATTAACTGCAACAAGTTTAGAAAGAGGTTTGAAAGGAAGGATAGGATGCTTTTAATGATACAGGCACAGAGACGTGAAGTTGTTGTGGAGTAAGAAAAAATTTAAAGGATCTTCCCACTGGAGGTCACCACGTAGCTGTACTGTGCTTTGCTAGTCTGCCTACTTGAGCTGAATTACGCAGCCTCCACAGTCTGCTCTTTAATTAGTTGTCGCCACATCACGTCTCATTTTCATGATCAGTTAAATGGTTCAATTCAACACTAGCAGTTAGTTACACAGCATCTGAACTGTGGCTATGCCATGGCAAATCGCCACCAGTCTGAATGTCTGAGCATTTATAGGTAAAGGGAGTCATTTGTGGAATCATATCGGTGTTGAACGGTATCAGCCTTTCGATGGAGAAGATGGAGATGCAGGATGAATTAAAGCACTGAGAGACTATGACAAGGGACAACAAGGGTCAGATATGACAGGAGGGCAGAAAGGGGCTAAAGGGGCCAAAGCTATAAGGTGGTAGAGCAGCTATGAGGAAGGAAGTCCTTGAGATGGGCTACTTCACCACTCAAAAGCCCCTTTGCTCACTCTCCCTCAGAGATATTAATGCTTTGGAATGGTATGACATTCATCGGGAGCTTTATGATTTAAGCCGGCTCAGCCCCTCACCACACCCCTTCAGACATCACCAATGACAGTTACTGTATGTCACATGACTATAAGAAATCCTGGACACCATACCATGCTAGAACTCCATGCGGTCAGCTTCAGAGACAACGAGAGACAGCAAAGAGGCTTTTCAGACACATTACACCATCACAGCTCTGTATCCTCTCTGTTAATAATAGTCTTATAAGATATGAAACGTGCAACACGACGATGACAAATATCAACTTCTCTGACACTCTTTTTTTGTTTCTTTTGTTTTCTGATGGGTTTGTCCCGGATTCGCTTTCAATTTATAAGAATCGGGGATTTCTGCAGACTAGGCAGCTACACTGGGGACAACACTCCTCCTTCTTCCTACAGTCCCAGCTGTCCATCACAGACATTACAGAGTCCATCAGTGACATCACCGAGTGATAGACGCCGCCCACTTGGCCTGTGTCAAGATTGGGTAATGTGTGAGCAGTGCTGGACAGGGACAAGGGAGAAGAAAAACACTAGAGACAAGATGGGTCAGACGGGTAAACCTTTGGTGGTTTATTATTGATTTTTCCATTTCTTTTGGGAAAGAACATGCCAGGTTAGCACAAGAGAAGGGTAAGGAGGGAAAAGAACTGAAAGAAAAGGAGGAGTGGAGTCATAACAGAGACTAAAGCATTAGGGAGGGATGACAATGAGTGAGGTTCAAACCAATACAAACCAAAGCAAAAGGAGAATTCTGGAGAAATCATATAATTGAAATAAAGACAACTAGTCAAAAAGAAAACAATGGCTTAAGGTATAGAAACAATTAAATGAAAAAGGTTGATTCATCAGCTTCACAAACATTGGAACTATTTTATCCAATTTTTCAAACAGCTCATCAAAGAAGTTTGACCAATGAAAAATTGCTAAAATAGTTCACCTTTACATATGCACCAAGACATTTCTGGCAAGCTCTTGTTTGCTCTAAACATTGACAGATCTAAATGGCAAGCATGAATATCTGCTAATCATTTGAAACATACTAAAGAGTGAACATACAATAGCATCTGAACACCCTGAATGTTTCAATTCGGTTTTAAATAATATCCATTCTTCTAAACTCATATCCCTGGCCTGGAATTCCTGGACTATGAAGGCAAGATTACCTGAGACGTCTCCGGGCGATGGAGCAGTGCGGCCAATGTTGGTCAGCAGATGGTCAATGTTGGGCACAGGCTGAGACTGAATGGTGCTCTCTTGCTCCACTGTGGTCTGACATACACAAGTAATGAGATGTAAAAATTCATGTCACTGAAATGAGGTCTATCGAAAACATTTAGTGAAGTTTTAAGCATGTGCATGTATGAGCTTTGCCAAACAGAGGGATGTTTTCTTTTAAAACAGATTTGAAACATTGTTTTCAATGTCAAGAGTACGTGTTTTGTGAGCAGTGATGGCTTTAACCGCCATGTAAACCATGCAAATGCTTGGAGCCTTAGTGGGTCCACAACGTCCACAAGTGACTAATAAATCCATGTGTTCTTTTTCCAGCAAATCATGACATAAAATAAATTGTGTCTATTTCTTTTAGGTTTATAGTCTGTTACTGCATGAAAGTGAAGAGCAGAAAATAGTGGAATTGGTTAGTTTGTTAGGGTTTCGTTGATTTCGTATTCAGCTTTTTTTAAAGAAAAAAAAAAAGCAAGTTTGTATTTAGAAGCAGTGGATTTCACTCGCAGATCAGTACCACAGCCATTTAAAGAAGAAGCACTGTATGCTATGAGTGTACGACCTGTGCACTGTATGCTAGAAGTTAAAGTGGCTCTCTTCAATTCTGCATAAAGATGCAAAGCTGCATGAAGCTTTATTAAAGTAAGCTTCTAACTTGCCTCACAACCTAGTATCAGATGTACCTGTAAATGCAGCTTTTGTTCTGTAGAAAATGAAATAATGCATCAGGTCTGAACTCTGCTTGGGGTCTGAAATATTATAAATCTGCCCATGTAAGGGAGTAGCCAGTCCTTCGATGTCTCCATTTCAGTCCCTAACCAAGTCTAAATGTGCTGAGGAGATTCAATGTTTCAATACAGATGTTAATACCAGGTGGAAATGGGAGCACAGGGAAACTGAGAAAATGTTGAGGGTCACTATTCGTTTTCATGACCAGTGTTACCTTGGAGACTCAATGGTTATACTGAGCCAAGACTCAACTACTAGATCTTGGAAAAGGATTGCAAGGTGATGCTTGTTTAGGGCTGAGAAATCCACTCAAGAGGAGAATGGCAGGAAGCTACAGACTCACCGTTGGCTCTTCATCTCCGTCTTCTGTGAAGAACCAATCATACTGTCGAAGTGAAAAGCAGACAAAGTTCAACAGAATTCAGACATCAATTTACACAAAGAAATTGAAGGAAAATGATCTTACTTGCTGAATGAGAGTCTCAACAATCTTGTACTGATCAGGCATGTGCGTGACCATGTGCGTCATGTTGTCTTCAGATGTTCTGACAAGGGTTGGGCCAAACACGATGGCCAAGTTACGTGGCTCCATCTAATTAAATACAAAAAAAGCCTCCGTAAAGAAAGCTTTCAAGTCATTTTGCTTTTTTTAATCTTAATTAAAATTAATTTTAAATTTTAACTTTTATGTGCTTAGAATTTTATAGTGGAGTAATATAATAATATATATATATATACACACACACACTGTACACTCACACACATATGTATATTATATATTACATACACTGCATATATATTATACACACATACACTGCGTATATATATATATATATATATATATATATATACATACATACTGAATATAGGTTTATTCAGTATATTCATTTATAATTTCTTGTAACAGATTGTTCGATACACCTAAACAGGGTAAATTAATTGAACATCAACACGGATAATACCTTGTTCTTCTCACAGTTTTCAGAGACAGTTTTGAGATGTCCGGAGAGGAATTTGAGTGTTTCATAATGATGGTCTGGTAATTCATGTATCTGGGTGGAATAAACAAATTAAATATATGCATTTCAATCTTGCTGATTAGAGGATTTTATTTCTCCAATCTACTAAACATCAGTATTGAGTCAAATCAACAGTAGTCTTCAGATAAAGTGTACCAGTCTCTTCAGTGCTTTTAAACGCTCAACAGGGTCCTCCATTCGATTGGCATCAATAAAGTTGGAATATTTTTCTATAATCAGAGCAAAACAAGCATCATTAGAACACTCCTGAAGTCAATTAATCAGGGTCAAAAAGGTACTAAAGCAAATATATATTTCTGCTGAATGCAGAAAAAAAATAATTTTACTACAGAACTTAACATTTTGATTATTTTTTTTTATTTACCACAAATTCTCAGGCCTGCAAATCATGATTTTAAAAATTCATAGATATTTTCAGGTTTTCCACTGACTAATGTAGTCCTCTAGGAGGAGTGCTTCCTCCACAAGTGGAGAAAATAGGGCTTAGATACAAGTTTCTCTCTATTAGAGAATGCAGCGTTTTCTATTTTTTTCGGTATTAAGCCTGTGCTGTCATGGGTCTCACCATTAGTAAACAGAGGCTCAGGAAGTTTCCTGAAAAAGGACTTAAGCAAACTGCTGATCACATTGAGGTCTCGCCACTTCTGCTGAACAAAATAAAAGCATAAAGATCAGGACTGCCTTGAAGGTTCAAGAGCATATATATATATGATATCACAGAGGGCAAAGTTTTTACTCACGTCATCCTGGATATCAATGTCTGTCATGCCTTTAGTGTCTAGTTCTTCCTGCATGCTCGAGATGGCAGCGTTGTTTCCAGGGACTCTATAAATCCCTGTATACTCCAGCCCCCTCTCCTCCACCAGCTTACAACACACCTCCACGATCAAAGGCACAAACTATATCACAGACAGTAATTAGTGTCATTTTTTATTAATAATAATAATAATTCCATTTTGCATTATGAAAATGAAACCTATTCTTTAGGACCACTTATTGTTTTCCCATAATGACCTTAATTTTATGACCAATTTTAAAGCCCATTTACTACAGAAAAAATCCTCAATTTAATATGAAACAGTGTTTTTATATATATTTTATAGTAAAGGTAAAGATTTAAATGTAAAATATTCAGATATACGTTATTGACAGTTAGAGGGGGAAATATGCTAGAAATGTATACCCCGCCACCTTGACAGTAGCATGAGTTTCACCCTTTACAGTTAAATTTACATGATGCAGAACCACAATTGTAATATCTGGAATCTCATACTCTATTGTTTTGTGCAGGGGGGCAATTATCCAGTCGCACTCCAAACGTGACGCCTGCAGTGGGCCTCTTATCTTGAGGCTTCTTCTTCAAGCCTGGAATTCCTCTCCTCCAAGCGGCTTTATCTCTCGGAGGACTTGAGTCATCTGAGACACATATTGCGGACATCAACATTTCACTACGACCAAGCACATTCAATGGGTTTCAGTGTGTCTTCACCCCTTCACTTACCTTTACCCCTCTCCTGCTCGTTTCTAGGCGAGTAAGGGCTCTGACTCTTACTGCTGCCACCCAGCAGAGTGTGTCTAATGCTGAGAGACTGTCGTGAGGTCTTGGGTGATGGCTCTGTCTTACTGCTGGGTGCACTAAAAAAAAAATTCACAGAAATTATTGGACACTGATCACAAGGCAAGGTTACACAGTTCAACACGTGTAAAGAGGGCAGAGGAAAAAAAAGGAATGGTTCAAAAGAGACGACCAAGGCAATATTTTTAGCCATCACAGGCAGGTTTTCAAAGCAAGACTTATGCTGATTGTTTTATGACGTTGTTAGTGTAGAAACTTTTTTTTGCGATTTTCAAATGAGATTAAAAAAGCTCCAGGTTTGCAAAAAATTGTGTGATAATAATAATAATAATAACAACAAAATATGAAGCAAAATAATATTACTATTGTAATTTAATTGTAAAATTGTTTTTAAAAAAGCATTTACAAAAATGTAATATAATAAAAACTATTTATTTTTAAGGTAAAATTGTAAAATTAATATTTAGGACTGCCTCAAATTTTTAATTAATATTAAGGAAAAAAATTCAGCGGGGAGCCCTTGATGTTGCTCTGTTGATAACAGCCGGTTTTATAAGGGCTTCTCATTACAAGGTTGGGAAGATAGTAAATGCCTGTTGCACTCCCAAATGCACATTATAAGCAACCCAAACTCAAAGCAGATGCAGAGATGGAGTTTGTGTGGAGCAGCATTTACTGCAAACCAAGTCAGTCCGAGACACTGACAAACACAGGCTCGTGAGCTGCTTACATGTAAAAGAAGTGGTGCGATTCACTATGAAATGCAGTGCATTATATTTATTTATTTAAATTTACAGCCTTTGCGCACTAAACCATATCGCAATTTCGGTTTTATTGCAAATAATCAATCAGCCCTAGCAGCAACATGCTAATCTACTACTATCTCAATTAACTAAGAGTGCTAGTCAAGTCTTGTGTGTGTGTGTGTGTGTGCTTTTGTGATTTATGAGGACACAAATTTGTATAAAGACATGGGTATGACACTGGTATTACAACATAAACATGAAACATAAGGACATTTCATGAGTCCTCATATTTAAAATGGCTTTAAAAACATACTAAACAATGTTTATTGTTACACTAATGTTTAGTGTAGGGAGATTAAATATACAGTTTGTACAGTATAAAAACCATTACGCCAATGGAATGTCCTCACTCTGATAGCAAAACAAGCCTGTGTGTGTGTGAGTGAGCGACAGCTGACAGAGGCCTGACTGAAATGAGGTTGCATTTCAGTCAGGATGCTGCCAATCTAGACAGTGACAATCCTACTTGGATTTGGAACGGGGCCAATATGCCAGGGCAAACATGCATGTGATCTGATGGCCCAAAAACGCATCTTAATACAAGGAATAAACAGGACACGCTCTTTACCTCATGGATATATACTCCTTGAGCTTTCGGTTGATCAAATCAGTGCTGGTTACGGTAGCGTTCTGAAAATACAAGACAAAGAATCATTAACTCTGTGGTAGCATGCAAACTCGAGTAAAGCAACATAATTCTGATTGTTAAAGAAAACCAGTTCATCTAGGAAACACAGAAAGAGAATATCAACAAAAAGCCTCCCCATAATCCTCAACTGCAGTCAACAATTTCATCATAACACTGATTTCAGCAGATGACAAAGTGCTATTGTGTTAGCTGTGAGCTGGCTTTCACATGGTTTCATATCAGAAAATGCTGACAAAGTTTTACAATACTACGATGTTTGTGCAGGCAAATCTGAGGGGGCAGACACAGGCCACAGACTTCACATGATGATATTAATCTGCTATGATTTTCTGCTCATATTATTTTTTTGTGAGGAGGACATGACTTTTTAAATGTGTATTCAGACACTGTTATGAAGGGGATCAAGGATTCAGTGGTTAGCATTGATGAACAAGCATCCTATCATCCCCTGATGGTACATGCTAACTACATAATTATGTGGGCAAAAAGAATTTTTCACCATGTATGGTGATTCAAAAGTAGCCATGTATTCTGATCTAATAAATTTCAAGCAAAATTTAGATCACAAATATTATACAGCAGATGTTTTACCAGTGTCTGATTTTTTTTGACCACTTTGAAGCATAGAAAATAGATTTTTCCCTGCCTGCTGCCTTTGACGTCACAGCTCAGCAGTACAGTCACTAGAAAGGCCAATTTGCCATCAGCCAATCCAGTTTCAGATTGTCATTTTCCTGCAGTTACAGTAATTAGTCACATGGCAGTTATGGCTCAAGTGACTGGCTCAAAATCGGTGTGCCCACAACCAAATGCCCATTAGCAAAGATGACCGAACAGGCAACACTCTTCAAAAACATCCAAGCTTGGCATGTTCATTAGGAAAAAAAAAGCAGCCATGGTCAGTTTTTCTTTTCATCCGTTGAGCCCTTTATACTTACCCTTGAGGGGTTTTATTCTGCTTTGCAACTACAGATAAGTGCCCATACGTTCTTACATTGAATAGGTGGAGTCACTCCATAAATTAAATGTCTAAAGCCCAAAATATACCTCGGTTTTGATGCAAATACTAAAAGCAGTGTATTTTTACAACCGAACGCATGGCTTTTCAAACTATACTACTTGATAGTGGGGCTGGGACAATACACCTATCTTCCGATTCAATATCATCACGATACATGGGTGCCAAACCGATGTATTGTGATTTTTAAGCATTGCAATTCTACGAGTATTGCGATTCGATATTGCCTTGTATTACGACTTTTGTTTACTTTTTTAACTCTAGACCATGGGGAAAATTTGAATAATACACTTATACATGATGATACAAGTTGTTCATCTGTAGATGTCTCTCCATCCAGCATTTTTCACTTTCTCATGTCCACTAGTAAGATATATGAAATCATGTAACACTTACCGATACAACACATATCACCCTCTCAGGGCTCAACGCTTTTTTTTCTACTGGGTTGGGCCAGTGGTTCAGATTTTTACTTGCCCTGCCAAAATCTTCACTAGCCCAAACACAAATTAATATGGAAATAATAAATAAAACAGGCCTAGTTATTGTCTTCATTGTTTTTGACCCATAAACTTAAATAAGGTTGTGACACCAAAAACTACTAGCCTAACTCGTATAAACTTCAAATAAATAACTTCAAAATCTAACGGTAATTTTCAGGTAGAGAAAATGAATAATCAAATGTAAAATAGCACTGCATAGTCTTCAATGTATAAATTAAATAGAGTCTTCCTTAAAGTTATTCAGTCAAGAGCAGTGAGTGATTTTTTCTTCTTTTTTTTATTGATTAACATTAAAACAATGATGGCAGCAGGTTTATTAGGCTGCTGTCACTTTAAGAGCTGCACAGATCCAATCTACTGTTACACATGAGTTTTATTTCTCAACTGTGTATGTTCATTTAAGATATAGCAGACTATGTTTACTATATACTCCTAGAGACTGGCATTTTATGACAGTTTTGTGTGAATATGTCAGTTCAAGCTCAAGACGTGAAAGACCAATTCAGCATTCGCACACTATCTAAAAAGTGGCTTTCTTGGGCGCATGCTTCGGATTTGTGTGCACACTAAACTTCACACTATTGATTTTGAATTCTCTCTTCTTGCCCTGGAATTTTTAAATTGCCAAGGCTTAATGACACGTGCAAACGATAAATTTTCGGACAAGTGTGAAATCGGACAAATGACAATTGCGTAAACTGCCCCGACGGACGTTTATCCTGACTGTGAACCATCAGGCAATCCTTATTGTTGAGCCCTGCCCTCTGCTGAAATAAAAGAGATCAATTTCCTCTGCCTCGTCTATAAGCAAGAACAAAAATAAAGCAATTTAATCTGAATTAATATAGAAATTGTAAAATGGCGAATTGTTTTTCCCCAGCACCATTTGATAACAAACACAGGGGCTCAACATTTGCGCATAAGAAAGTGTTGTCAGTGTCAGTATTATTTCTCTTCAAAAGTTATGACCAATAAAATGTCTTTGTACTCTTAAAACTAGAGTTGCGGGTATCGCTTAACCCTCTCACGGCATCATAGTCAAATTGACAAACCTCCTCATCCAGGTTGCTGTTTTCTTGAATGACTCTTATCCAGGACAGCATGTCCTCTCGGCCCTCTGCCTGAAACAGATACTCGCAGTCTGAAGTCGTTAGCCGCAGAACATTCTTGCGCTTCGTATCGCTGTAAGAGATGTCAATCAAGCAGGCCTTGATGCTGATCGATTGAGGCTCGTCCTCCAGTTGGGAGTTGACGTGAGCAAGCCCCTCCTTTTTGTCCTTATAGAGGTAGAGAGAGTGTCCACGCAGCACTGCATACATTTGTTTCCATGGCCGCATACCACCTCCTACTCTCTATAAAGTTAGGAACAAATGTAAAAACTGGTCATGATCAATAAAAACGATCAAAGTAAAACACTATGGGAGATGCTTGTAAAAGAGACGGAGAGATCCTTTTCCCACCTTGCCTTTCTCTGTGTTGAGCTGTCGGAAATGCAGCCAACCCTCCTTTGTGGAATCACTGAAAATCTCAGTGGAGGAGTCTCTTCTGGAACTGGAGTCATCAGACTTATGGCCATCAAGTGCCTACAAATCCAGAACAAACATGAAATATTAGTTCTTAGCCTTGCTTACCTGTCCATCATTTTCGCTCTGTTCCAAAACCTGCTGAGTTGCTTGTGATCAATACATAGGCAGTTGCCTTCTAAGGTTAACCTCTAACTGAAACTGAACCTCTCAAGTGACTTACGTAGAGCACTCTACATTAGGGATAGGTCACGATGATTGACTAGTCACTCAAGCCTAAGATGACAAACCTAAAGCCTGCCCTCAATCACTTGTGGAGATTGTTGCACTATAACTTTAATGGGTCTGATTCTTTGTTCATCTTGGATGGACTTTTGTCAGTATGTCTCCACAAAGAACACATGTGTTTTAGTCTTAATTTGGCAAAAAGAAGGTCTCTCATATTGCCCTTTAGCCACAGCTTTAAAATGCTCGCTACATATGCGTCGCACTAGGTTTTGGAACGAAGCCAACATCGCCATTATTTTGGTTTAAGGAAAACTGTTCTTTATGAGGGAGAATTTTATGTGCATCTCTCACCTTCCTGAAAACACTTAGACTCGGTTTGCTGGATCGTCTGAGGAAATTAACGAATATGTTAGCCCAAACAACCATTCGCAACTGCAGTATTAGGAATCTCCAAATTTATGATCTGGCACTTTTAAATGACACTTACCCACGGCCTTCCTCCCGGTAGTTGTCCAGGCCCTCGTCGTATGATTTTGAGCGCTCTGTTTTGGTTCCTGATTCCAGAAAGGCATTTCTGAGAGACTCTACATAGATGTAGACAAAAAAAATATACAACATTAGCAATACATCCAACAAAACCCTCCCTTGTCCCATTAATATGGTGCTCTCAGATGACAATAATTGTTCGAATAAATTGAAATTTATAGAGAATTGCTTACCTTGGTCATGAGATAGTTGCCGGCGCATGAGTGGACTGGGGGTGGTGGGGCTTGGGCTGTCAGAGATTACAGCTTGAGCTCCAGAGATCAGAGCCGATGCAGGAATGTGGCTGCCATCATGGTCTATACTAGGGCTGGCTGGCTCATCTGTAAACATAGTAACAGAGCAGCAAACATGTGAATAAAACAACTGCGCAAGCCTCTGTGTGTACATGCATGAACATACATTCCAAAGAGAGCAAACCAAGCAGCTACAACTTCCTATTAAGCAGTACATAATCATGCTGCCATTAAATATGCCACAAAATATTAAACTCAATTTTAAAAGGCAGAAATTATATTAGTTTGAACACAAAATTGCAATTAAGTAAACATCGGGTGAACTTTAAAACTTTGTGGTTTTGTCACCATTTATTCCAAGAAAAGCTGGGAATTCACTGCAAAATATTAGATGTTTCAATATTTTTTCTTTTCTTTAATCAAAACTTAACACAAACAAATAAACAATCAAAAATAAATGTATTTGGCTTTAACTGGTTACAGATTACTAGTCGTAATAAACCTGCTACACTAAAACTAACTTCATGCAGACAGGCTCACATAAGCCAACTCTCAATGCATAACTGAGCAACAGCTAATTTTGGCTCTTTATTTTAATCCTGTTAATTTTCTTGCTATTGGGTGAAAACATAGTTTTAAGTGCCTGAGCCAGACCAAAACATATTTTTGTCTTGTACACACACACACAACAAAAAATGGGATGACCCAAACTTGCTTGATATTGTTTGATACTCATGAAGTTGAGACAGAGCAGAGTCCTGCACATGGACGAGTGAAACGCAAATATTTGATATAATGGGTGGAATGAATATATACATACATATATATATACAACTACCGGGAGGAAGGCCGTGGGTAAGTGTCATTTAAAAGTGCCAGATCATAAATTTGGAGATTCCTAATACTGCAGTTGCGAATGGTTGTTTGGACTAACATATTCGTTTATTTCCTCAGACGATCCAGCAAACCGAGTCTAAGTGTTTTCAGAAAGATGAGAGATGCACATAAAATTCTCCCTCATAAAGAACATTTGTATAATATATAATATTATATTTATGTTGTCATCTGCGGTGTGGGTTGGGAATCAATATGCAATAGACTGTGGGTCCAACAGCCAAGACTATTTCAATTCAGTTCTGTACCCACTGATAGGCAGCTGGTTTCAAACAGTCCCATGCTTATTTGTGTTTATACTTTGTAGTGTGAAGCTTCAGTCATTATAAAGGGAGTGTTTTTTGCTCGCTTTCTGTATATAATTGAAATGGTTTTTTTCCCCTTCCATGCCACTAAAAAACACCAATGTCCACACACACATTGCAGTGTTTGAGAGACAATTACATTTAAATGCAGAGTGAATCCATTAAATAATCCATGATATATGACAGTCAAGGCTCATATTTGGCTATATGTTGTTTTAATTTATGGAGACCTCTAAGCATCTGTATAGCATATGATGTGATTAATGCACATTTGTTCAAAACAGCCTGTGTGGACAGACTGTTCACATGATTTAGACTAAAGTTTTGTATTGTTTGCAGAACAGATGCATGTTCTCATCTCTTTTTCTGTTAATTATTACCATGTTGGAATGCGTGTCTATTTTTCTTGATGCATCAACTCAGAATGCCTAATGTTGGTTTGACTGATTGTGTTGCAAGGGAAGTAATTTTTGTCTACCTAACGTACTAGATTCAATGCAGGTGTGGTTCGGGTCAAGTCTTTGTCAAACGGGGTACAGAATTAAATCAGTACTGCTGTCGGACAACAGGTTGGGTGTTCTGTTAAGTACTGCAGGTGAGGCTTTACCAAACAGGACACGCGCAAGACAGAATATTCAACTTTTAATATACCATACCATAGAAAGCAGCTTTTATTGTGCTTAAAAATGTCAACGCTACAGTGCATGTCTTGATTTCATTGGAAGCAAGAAGTCTGCATAAACTTTTTTTTCTAGGAATGGGGACAGTTTTATTTATCTTACAATTTGACATGTCCTGTTTTTGAGAGCACTGAAAACTTTTGAGCTTCTCTGCAGGTCTCAGCCAAAAAAGGTTGGAGTACAAAGCTGTTCTGTGCTGCCAGAGGGCTGGAGCAGCTAAAATTAAAGTAACTGCCCTAGTTCCCGCATCCTCCAGCGTCTCAAAGAGGGCCAAGGGGAAGGTATGCAAAACCCTCTTCATGCCTAGTCGAAGAACGCTAGCAAAGCCTTCAGATCGCTTCGCTCAACGACACAAGAATGTTAATGCCATCAGTAATCACCCAGCTTCATTTACGACGACGGTACGCAGGTGGTTTTTTTTTGTTAGTTTGTTTTTTAAAGAAATGGGTGGCAACCATCCTCTACTACATTCATTTAGCAGATACTTTTATCCAAATCAACTTATAATGAAAAATCAGCAACGTGCTGAAATGCTACAGATCCATAGTGTTCCAGATCCTCTTCAGGGTGTCACTCTGCAAAGGTGTGACTTAGTTATGTTTGCATATTGAGTTAAGACAGGACAAAGTTTTTCCAACATTGAAAAACTAAACCTAAAATAAAAAAAAATAAACAAATATACTGCATGTCCAACCATGTAGTTTTTATAAACATTGATTTATTTTTTATTTATTCATGAAGTCACTTAGTCTGTGACGGAGGGATCGTTAACAGCTGGACCATGTGATAATTACAACATGTCAGTCAGTAAATCCAAATGGTCACCTATCATTCATTCGCCACTTTACCACTGTCAGGCAAGAGCAAGTCAGGGCTAACTATGTGCCGGGCAGGGCCAATAGCCTCAGACCTCAAGCACCGAAGCCAAAATCATGTTGCATTTCCACTGTCGGGCCAGTACCCCCCACAGCACTTCCCTAAAACACGCCTCCACAGAACAACATCATTTCACACGCTTACTGAAAACTAGCTAGATCGCAAAGTCAGCATAACAGAAGCGAACAACTAACGATTATTTTGATAATCGATTAGTTGGCGGATTATTTTTATTTACTTACTTTTATCGATTAATCTGATAAAATGCTCATTTTCTTTTTTATTATTGATAAAAAAAACACACTATTGCACATCCTTTCCAATGTCCTTCAAATGCCAATGCCAATTGAACACATACAGTGCTTTATTTCTTAGACTACCCGTCACAGAAAAGAAAGAACACAAATATTTTAGGGATCTGTCAAAAACTGTCATTATTCACACAATGTCCAAAAAACTTAAAATTTTGAGTCATCATTATTGACTGTAACTGGGCATCTGAAGAAAAAACAAACAACTATAAAATGCTTTACTATTTTTTATGCCTTTATTGTAAGTGTCAATTATATTTTAGCATTAGAATAACCATGTCAGGACAAAAAAAGATTTTGGTAATCAACAGTACCGTTGTACCAGCTGTGGGTATAAACCTTACATTGGGTGGTGGTGGTGGTCTAATAAATATAAGCACTGTTTATAGTGGAAGATGGTTTAAATCTATGCATTAATAATTAAGACAATAATAAAGATAAGTGTTAACCAACAGGCAAGAGTTCTGCAGGAACACACGCATAATCTCTGCTGTCATTTCTTTATCCTGTGTAAATAATAGAAAAGTCTTATATTTATTAAATTACACGCTGTTATCCCTTTACATTTACTACTCCCATAAAATACTTCAACGACATAGGGCTGCAACTAACGATTATTTTGATAACAGATTAGTTGGTCGATTATTTTTCCGATTAATCGGATAAAAAGCCTAATTTTATTTTTTATTATTATTATTTTATTGACAAAAAAACACATTATTGCACATCCTGCCCAATGTCCTTCGAACAAACGTGCCAATTGAATGCTATGAAAACATGCAGTGCTTAATTTCTTACACTACCTGTCACAGAAATGAGAACACAAATGTTTTAGGGATCGAAATAATAGGATAAAGAAATGACTTTGTGTGAATAATTACTGTGTAAATAATAGAAATGTCTTACATTTATTCAATCACAAGTTAAACCCCAACTGTCAGGACAAACCTTTATGCAAAATGGAAATGCGGGCGTGAATTTGAAACATTTACTGATAAGGATATAGCCGTAGAATGAACATTATGCGCTGAGGACTCAACACACATCTGTCAAGCGCGTGACCGGGCAAGACGTGTTAAACGCGGATGCACTAGCTTGAAGCTTAAAATAAAGAGTTCTCATGTTTTGGGGAGTTTGGATCACGCACCTTTCCCACAGCAGCTCACTCTGTTTCCTCCACTATTTTTAAATGCATTTTGTCAATAGAAATGCATTATTTAGTGCTGTAATTTGACACGACTGGCGGATTTTCTGTGCATGGTGGGCAGTCCCGACTATTATCAATCATTATTGATTTTATCGATTAGTTGTTGCAGGCATAGTTTGGTCTTAAGATTCCAGAATCGATATTTGGCCGATGAGTTGCAATTTTTAAAAAAATAAAAAATGTTACAGTAAGAGTAATTTATTCATTTTGAGGAGTTCACATTATGCTGAATCAAATTGGCATTTGACATTTCACAGTGTTGGGAAGTCCGGTTCTTTTGGAAAAACAGTTCTTTTACGTCCACACGTATTGACATCATTTCTATTCGAGCGGTTCACTCAAAAAAAGGTTCAATCGAACGATTCGTTCACAAACGGGACACCTCCATTTCACATAAAAAGAGATCATAACTATTCAGTTGCACTTGCGTCCATTTATTTACAAACACAAGAATGTACAAAAAAAGAATTTAAAATGCGCTGTCATTTTTGGTCATAAAGAAAAGAGTAAGTGGCCGTTCACATATCGCGCCTAAAAAAGCGTGGAAAGCGTGGCCGCGTCGCATCCTCCTTTTGCAAGCATTCGGGAGCTCGCGTTTCTGTAGCGTCTGTCGTTGCTTTGTAACCATGAACCACGACCATGAGGAAGTTTCAGCAAGGGATAAATTGATTTTTAGCCCTTGCTTTAGCTTTACTACTAGATATATTTATGGAGATGAGATATAACAACCCCCTGTCCAGCTATAATCAGCTGCTCGGCTGAGATTTCCATGTTTTGTTACGGAAAGGTCGAAGCTGATCGGTTGGTTCTTGTCAATGACCTGCGGTTCGCTTGCGGCATTCTGAAAAGTTGAGATGTTTTCATCTCGCCGCGGCACAGGGGTGCCTGGAAAAAACGAGCGCGCCGCACCGCGTCGCTTCCATTTTGCACGTTATTATTTTGAAAATAATGAAAATGTACGTGCAAAAGACGCGATATGTGAACGGCCCCTAAGACATTTTTTGAAATTGTGAAAATATGTGCCGCTAATGAAGCGTCAGATGCCAAAAGCTTGGTCAGTTTTTACTTCGTTTCTATAGTGAATAATTGACTGGCATTTGAGACTTCCTCACCAGCATAACTCTCACGCAGAATTGACACATAGCTTATGAGATAAAATGAAAATATTTTCAGAATTGAGATGTGGTATTGCTTGTCGGACACCAACAGTATCGAAAGGGGGCGGGTCTTTGGGAAGTGTCAATTGCTTCTCTACCAAAATCTAGAGGAAATGTTAAAAAAAAAGGTTTTTTGCCAATGCTTCCCACTAGATCTCGCAGTGATGTTATTAGTTTTACCGCAAATTCAAACAATTTCTTACTTGATCTCCCAGCGGTGTATACCGTGTAGTAAGCAGTGTCACGTGAACGAGATCAGTGCGCGCCAAGCTAGTATTGCGCCGTCTTTTATTGCTCAATGCTGATAAATGGTCTGCGCTGTACAGCTCAAACGAGAAGGACCGTTCGTTTCACTTTCGTTTTGTTTGCCGTTTGAGGTTTCTCATAAGAAACAAATGACTGCCCTTATCAGTTGTGCAATGTGGTGGTTGCACCAGTGCAACCTACAAAATTTAGCTGAGATGCAAGATGCAAAATGAGACCATTTAGTAGTTGTAGTCTGGAGCCGGGACTAGCTTTTGATAAATTATTTGAACCAAATATATATAAATATAATTGCATCCTTGTTATTAAAACTCTTAAAACGGATCTCAGTGTAGGCTTGTAATTTTCTATAACCCTGAAGTTATTTATTTCTTACTTTATTTTTTTTATGACCAGCTGATGGTACATTATGCCTACTTATTACACATTTACATAAAACAGTTGAAATGAATGTCTAACTTAAACAGATTAGCAGTGACTCATTAAGCTTTGCCCTAGAGGATATTATACAGGAGTTATTCATAAATATTTGACTGCTGAATTCAGTGACTGACCATTCAGAATTAAATGCTCCAGAGTGTCAAAGTAAATAAAAGAATTTACTGCTGTATCAGTTCTATGACTTGAAAACTGATTTAATGAAAGTTTGAACTAGAGTGTCACGATTGCGGCACTGCTATCAAGTTAACTAAAATCGGAAGTGTAATTAGGCTTTGTGTCCTTATCAAATCGCATAAGACCACATCTCCACATCTCAGTTCACAGCGAATGAATACAGGGAACTCCATCTTGGCATGGTGCTCATTTGGGAACATAGCGGGCACAAGCTACGCTTGTTTTCACATTTGTATAGTTGACGATTACAGCATTTTACTAGATTTGTAATCAGTAATTTGTCATTTGTAATCTCGTTTGATTTGTAAACTTGTTTTCTGCCAAAATAAAAGCTTGACTGCAGTTTCCACCAACATAAAAGCTCATATGTTTATCTTTTAATTACAGAAATCAGGACAAAACCAATTATGAAGGTTTCATTTATTTTTCAGTGCATTTGTTCCACAATATATGTCTATTACTGTCATACGAATAATACTGCAACTTATTAATATTGTTATTATTATGTAGTGTAATGTAGACTGAGACACTATATCACAACTAAAAGAGGGTTCAGTCCCCTTTAAAGTTCATGTACGAGTCAATGCACAACTCTTTGTTTAATTTGCACACTGAATATGTGTTGGATCTCTACATTTTGAACTCTTTCGCTTCAGATTGATGAATTTACCTTTAAAACGTACAAACCCGGGACTGCCCTGGGGGAACAAGGTCCACCCACCACAGTTACACAAAATTCCTGTGGGGATATTATATATCACACCATAAACACTCCAATATTTTGTAAAGTAACTTTCAAAATTATCACCCAAATGTGTAAGCAGTGTGAAAGATAAGCAACAGAGATTTTGGACACTCACACACACAAAATCAGTTACAGTGTATGCTTAATATAAAAAAGGCTATTGCACAAAACACCAAAGCATCAAATGTGGCAGTGCACATTTAGACTAACACTCCAGTATTCCAGACCTATCCTAAAGCATTAGGGTATGAGGGAAGGCCACTTCCTCCCTGAATAACACCATGACTCACCACACACAGTCACTCTCACTCTATTTTAGTCACTCCCAAACAGCCACACTTACAAGCATAGTTTTGCACCTCATGCAAAATCGCCCCGATTCCTCAAGATTTGAGTGTTCGATAACATAGACCATACAAAGCAAGATTTGCCCATGATAATCCTCTGTCTGGGCACATGGGGTCAGGCTTTGCAATTGTGATTATGAAAGGTCACAGTTTGAGATCGCACAAGGTACTGGAGCATTTTCAATACAGAAAAGCACTGATTGTCCAAATTATACTTAAAAAAATAATTGCAAAATACAAAGTCCACTAATAACAGATTTTTGTTCAAAACATCAGCTGCAGCTCTAAAACAATCCCTACTGCTGGCTCAAGAATGTTGCCAGGTTAGCGTTGCTATGGTTACAAAGTGTGCACTTACCGATGAAGGGAATGGAGTCAAGTGATTCGTCCAGATTACTGGAGCAGAAGGAGGAGTCAAGGTGCTCCCCCAGTCTCCGAATGTGCATCTCCCGGCGCGCATCGTTGGGCAACCAGCAGACACCACCCCCTGCTGGCTCCGACCCATCCGTGTCATTCACCGCAAGAATGTATGAGGGATGGCGGAGAGGCTGTGGGGTCCCCTTCCCTGTTGGGGGCTTATCTCGGAGGACTACACCCTCTAGAGGGCTGGACCCGTTTACCGGTAAAGCCTTGACATCTCTTGAGTGCGTTCTCTGAACTGATGCCCCACCTTGTGGCCTTTGAGGGGGCGGAGTTGAGTAAGATGCCGACCTATATCCCACTGGATTCTCTTTCCCAGTTTCTGGGATCTGCATGGTTTCAGTCCTAGTTCTTGATTGGTTTGATGCAGAATTAGAAATGCGATTTCCAACAACAGTTCCACTTTGGTCTTTGGAAGGAGGTTCTTTGGCCTGGTTTACTCCATTGCGAGGCCGCTCTGGAAAACCAGCAGTGGGTGGGATGTCCGTTCTGGAGCTGTGCATATGGGAGCCAGCAACACCCCTGATGTTCATACCATACCCTGTTGGGGGACGGTAAAGGACTGCCCGTGGTGGGAGAGACTGTCTACTAGGACGATTCCTCTGGTCTACTCTGCCATACAGCTGCCTATCCACAGCGGCCCATGGTGTGGCAGAAACTAGTTCATGTTCCACATAGTCTGACGAATGAACACGGGGCTTCCGCATGAGGCCATCAGAGGACACACTACGAGGAGGCCAGTCCCTGGCGTGGGCTGCTCTCTCTGCCCCACTCATCCTATCTTGTGAAGCACTGCGAGGAGGAAGCACAGAAGGGCCCTGGTAAGCCCGCTCATGAGACGTGCTTCTGCGGCGTAACTTATTGCCCCAGCCAGGTTGGGGTCCACAGTGAGGGCCGCCGTGGACACTTTGGGATGCAGCTCGCAGGCTGTCTAAACGCTCCTGAATAGTCCGACTGTAAGCGTGAAGACCTTTATTATCGATATATTCCCGGTAAGTCTGGTAAGTCCGCCAGTCAATGTTCTGGTGGGTAGCAGGGGAGTTGATGGAGGAAGCAGGCGCATAGTGTGTAGGTGGAATGGCATAATGATCACCATGGTAACCTGAAGGGAACATATCAGCTTTGCGAGGGTGGAGGTATGGTGGACGACCACCAGACACTGTACCAGGCCTGGCTCTGACCAGCATTGGATCTGGGCCTACTAGACCATAGTCCCCCCTATGACCCGGAACCATACGGCCCATGTGAACATCAGGAGGTAACACCACTGTCCGAACACTTTCATTGCACACACATACCGCAGTCTGTGTCTTTGGAATGGGTGGTGGAGGGGAGGGAGGTACTGGTATCTCCAAACGGTATCCTAGATCAGATGGTACAACCCCCGGGGCTAATGTCTCAGTGGCCTGGGCCATCCCCGGGGGCTTACAGTCTACTCGAGGGTAACATATAGGGGGTGGCTCTGGGATATGACGGGCATTTCCACTGTATGCATCATGACCCTTAAGATAGGCATCCTGGGAATAGGCCTGTGGAAGAGAAGAGAGGAGAAAAAAAAAAAGAAAAAAAAATTCAGGTAAATTTTAGTAATATACACTGTATTATAGAAAACTTGAAATTCGTGATGATTTCCTACAAATAGTTTTCTGTGTGGGTGGACAGCATTACGTTTGCGTGTGGGAGTTTTACAGGTCAGAAGTGTGAGCGCTACTCTGGTGCACCAAGTGCTTGAGAATTCTACAATACTCATAATATCCAAAGCTGACAGTTCATAACAAAAATACACCTACAGAAATTAATTTGACTTATAAACTGCAGAGTTTCTGTTGAAGAAAAAAAACAGCTGTGATCAGATCTCTGTTGGGAGCAAACAGGTAATTCCTTCCCTTTAAATTTATAAGCCTCCTTATAAGACCAGCCTCCATTTCACAAACAGACATGTCTCCGAATGAAGCACCAGGAAGCCTAAAATAATAATAAATAGCAATTCAGAGTAACAAGAAAGGGATGTCACCCACCGTTCGGGTCACCACACGTGACCGAAGCGACACCGAAGCCAGAGGTGAACGATTGCCCTGGTTAGCAATGGCGCTGAATCTGACCTCCGTAATCATGTCAAAATCCAGAGTTCAAGTTAAACTACTAATCACAGGACTTCAGTTTGAGGAACGTCAGATTGAAAACAAATACTAGGCTCCATATTGTTTACGGATATGTTTTCTTCCAAAACATGACAGCAAGTCGTGTAGAGTGGACTTTCAACCGATCACATGGAGTTACATTCCTTTTGCATAACTATACAAACTGAATCTGATATCAGGAGTAAGGAACTTCGCCCCTCCTTTCATGAAATGCCACAGATGCCTTGTTACAGAGGCCAAAGTTCAAAATAGGAAAAGAGAAATGAGAAAAAAGGGGCGAGGCACAGCATATATGATTGTTGGATATATCTGAGAACTACCCACACGGCTAAATCAAACAGGTCACACAATCCCTACACCACAGCGATCGAGACATTCCACAAACTACGCTGTACTATGCCACACATAACCAGACACATCATGACAGTCATCGGAAAATGACGAGGAACAGGGAATAAACAACCACCTGGAATACAATAACATGCATGACATTTATAAATGATAGAAAAACAACAATCAACATGTATGTAGCATTGATCTGCTTACCAGACTAGTGATTCCCTGCGAAAATTGCAGCCATTACATCACACGTAGGAAAAAAAGAGAAAAAGGGAGGGAAAATAAAAGACCAAGATTCATTAAAGATGGTCAAAACCAAAAGAATCAAGTCCACGTACTGACAGCCACTATCACAGTAAATATCTCTGTACAGAATGCAAAAAATGCACAGGATCTGCAGTGCTGCCAGTGATGAGGGATCGTGGGAAGGTGGAGGGGAGCTGTGGGAAGACTGTCACGTTAGCAATGCCACCTGCTTGTCCGCGTCGCTCCCAGTTGAGGTGGGGGCTGAGGTTCCTGGTGCCTGCCTCGCGTAGTAGCGATCGGCTCTCCATCTCTCCCCTCTCCCCTCTCCCCTCTCCATCCATCCGCAGGCAGATTACTCCGTGATCTCACACACACACGCTCCCACCCACCCTCCCAGCTAACGCGTCTACTTGCTCACTCCCTCCCTCACTCTCGCAGGAAAGCTGTAACCATTCACATGTCGGAGGCAGATGCTTGATTATACATTCAGCTCAGATGGTACAGCTTCCCCCTCCCTTCCCCTTTCCCTCTAGCTGACTTGCGCCTATTCCAGATAGATTGTCCACAACACTGAGCAGTCAGCTGACTCCAGCTGATCTAATCTCATCTTTCCTGCTTCTTCCTGTCTCTCGCCCTCTCTCTCACACACACGCACACACTGAAATCCATAAACAACTACCCATTGTAGCATCCATTCATGCCTCTTATGATCAACGCTGTTACTGCGACTAATGTCACCAAAGACCTCCGATGGATTAATCCTCCACCCAGCTGAAAACCCTGTTTAGACAGGCCACAGCATTTCCTTGCTACACTGCTACACGCAAGAGTAAAACACCATCACAGAAAAAGCTGTGCAGCAGCCAAGTAAGGCATCGAAATATAACAAAGGTGGTAATGGGAGAGATAAGAAATTTTTGGAAACCTGTCAAGTACATATTCGGCTTAAATTTCACTCCAAAACTAAATTAAATAAAATTATATTTTGCTTGAAAAATGTTTTTTTTTTTTTTTTTTTTTTTTTTTTTTACATTTTAGGACTTTTTTTATTTTATATTATCCTTTAAACCGCTCATATTGTATTAGTTGAGAATCTAATGTGAATCACTGAAAATACTAAAATCCCATTTTACAAGATTCTTGCATTTCATTCTTGAGAAATTAACATGCTTTGAAAGTTATAATTAGAACATCTTATTTCATAAATGGGCGTGAATCTTCAGTGATTCAGATGATCATTGTTGTTCCTCTACACCCTGCACATGAAATGGCAGAGGTGCTTTGAGAAATACCTTTGCCTGCTGCCAGAGAGTTCAAACGATGCTTACAACAGTAAATGGCATGCATTAAAAGTTAATCTAAAGGGCAAACAAATGAGTGCAGGACTCCATGTGCTCACTGAGCCGAGCGAAACTGTGGACTGAATTAGAAAGCACTGAACAGACTTAGAATAAAAGAGAAACAGGATGTTAGGTGATTATTCACACAAAATAGTTCGAACAAGAGTCAGTGATCCGAATGAGCCTGGATGAGCCCTATGTTTCCATTCTATTCCACTAAACACAGCCTGGACAAAATGTATTTTATCCACAAAAATTAAAAAAAAAAAAACCCACAATGTTCAAAAGGCATCGTTCAGCCAAATATTGTCATTATTTTCAAAAGTTCTATCATCATTTACAAACACAAAACGAGGCTTGAATCTTTGAGAAGCTTGTTTGTAGACAACACTATTATATTAAAATATTTTTATCAGGGCTCTATACTTTTGTTTATTGGGAGCATTCATTCATTCAATCGATTCATTCAGGAACAAAGCAATTGACTGTCTTTATTAATGGGTCATTGAATCATTGACTCATCCGATTAGCTGAGGTTTGTTTGTTTTTAATGTTAATCAAACAACAAGGACAAAAAAAAATTCACACACAGCTCTTGACTAACTTTAATAAAAAAAACAATCTACATTTAATTTCTACAGTGAAGACTATGCAGTGTTATTTTACATTTGATTACTTTAATCAATTTCTATACCTGAGAACTACTGTCAGACCTACTTGAAAATCCTGAAAAGCACCGTTTGTTTTATTTGCGCATAATTGTATGCATTTGTGCCATTTCTAGTATTTGTTCTTATTTTATTACTGACTGTTTACTTGTCTTTAATATTTGAAATTTATATTAGGCTAGTAGCTTTTGCTGAATGTAGCGATACATCATTATTTCAAGACATCACAACATAAAAATGCAACGATACGTATCGTCTATGTAAGTTTTATCCAAGACTCAGCTTACTGTTTTTTAAGGTATAATCCACCCAAAAGATATTTTATGAAACCTCAGAGATTTCTGTCCTTCCATTTAAAGTTCATTGCTCTAAAATTTCAGAGATCCAAAAATGTCAAAGGCATCAAAAATAATCAATCAAGTGGTCTAATCCAAATCCATTTCTTCTGAAAAGGCTTTATATGATTTAGAGATGGCAATGGCACGCATACTGTAGTAAACTTCAGAATTTATATTTTTGGATGAACTAATCATTTACGGTTTAAGAATAGTTCATACGACAGGCTCTCTTTCAACTGAAACCGTTTAGTCCCTTTCACACAGAGAGTGATGATGCCTGAAAATTTCCATAAAATTGCTAGAGTGCCCTCAGTGTGACCGCAAAACGTCCAGGGATTGATCCTGGGATGGGGACCTAGTAAAGCACCCTCTGTGAACAAAAGGCAGGGCCAATGCCGTAAGGGGTGTGTCGTAATGATGACACTGAAGCTGAGATCATTCACCAGCTTAGCGGGACGGTACCCTATGTGCTAACTTATGACTGAATACACGAGCATGGTTTCTAGAGAGAAATCGTAGATCATAAGCAAACTTAAGACACTGTGGAGACACGTCTTTACAGGATCTTCACGGGATGTGTGCGTGAACGAACAGTGTGATCACTGGCAGAGTGAATGAACCAAAATCAAACGATCCCGGGACACATTATCAGTGTATTTTCTGGAATCTCTGTGTGAAAGGGGATTTTGGTTGTATTGATCATCTGAAGCACAAACGGGCTGGAACGGCACTCCTCAAAGCAAAAGCGCAAAAACACCATATCACATTAAGTTGCTTTTCAAAGCATTGTAGATGGCTTATTCTTATATGTATAGTGCATTAATAGCGGCAGAGATGGGACATAGCGAGCACAGGGAGAGTCTGTGGGTAAACGGCTTGTCTGTGTAAGAATCCAAAGAACACTATTGAAAGTGTGACTACTGTGTGAGGAAAAAATAAAGAGTTTCCTGAGTTTGTGATATTACTACATGAAACTACAATATATAATGGTGAATATAATGTATAATAACGCAAAATATGGGTCCAGTTAAAAATATACTAATAATAATATTATTATTATTATTTTTAGCGCGATTGATCAAAAATATCACGATAGTATCATATCGTGAGTGTATCATTACACCCCTAACTGGCTCCTGAAATTTGGTTTCATAACCTTATTAAAGGTGCATGGGTCAAACACAATGAAATCACTTTATAACTATATTAATTTATTTATTCATTACTTTTTAGTGGTGGCAAAGTAAAAATCTGAACCACTGGCCAGACCGTGGAAGTAGAAAAAATCTGTAGCTTTGAGCCCTAATACTGCACAGCAGTTCTGTATCAGATCTCTGTGTGAGAGCGAGCACCCATGTGCCAGGCCCCAGCTGGCATCTCTCTCCCAGCTGAGCGGCTGCTTCAACACAAACAGCCTTTCATGAAGCGAGAGCTTCCATCCTGTCTCAGAGAACATCCTGCTCTTCATCTCAACAAACTCTGAATTTCCTAATCAAAATACAGAACATTCAAACTGAAAAGAACTCATGTATATCAGAGATTAATGCTACAGTCTATCTGGTACATATCATCATAAAACAATGGCACCATTCATAAGTCAGAAGCCCTAGGAATGCAACGTAGCATGGAAATTTGACTGTATTGGAAAGTGTCGGAGAGAATGCAGGGCAGATGAAGTGATGACTGCACTACAGTTATGTGTAATTGAGGGCAGCTGTGATGGCACGGCAGTTTGAGGCTCGCTGGAGAAGGACGGGCTGCAGTGTCCTGGTTAGCAGTCCCAGATACAGCAGCACTCCAAGGAGCGAGAGGAACCCACCTCCTTACTCCGAAATGGGTCAGAACCTTCATTTCCATGGGTGCGAAGAGAACATTCAGAGTGCTACTGAACGCAAACTCAAAATACAGCGCATACACAGACCTCATTAGTACGATGTATTCAAAAGCTTTCGGCCAGTTTTCTTTGAAGTAACACGTTTCCTAGTTTCCAACAACAAAGCCAGTGCAGAAAATTTGAAATTCCATCAGGGCCTGCTTTAAAGCAAAAATACAAAAATAGTAAAAGCTTACCAGCTGTAGTATATCTTCGTCTTTTGGCATCACACACAACTCTAGAAATGTATGACTGGAAGCGGAAAGAAATATTTAGGACCACAATCATGACACACACACACATGAATTCTGACAAATCTAAATGATATATAAATGCACTCATACCTGTTCTGAATGAGCCCAATGACCTGTGAGTAGGTCATCCCAATGATGCTCTCTCCATTCACTTTCACTATCCTATCCCCTGTTGAAGTTCCATGATCAGGTTTTAGATTATCAGACATCAATAAGTAAACCAAAACAATGTGCTGTACATTTTAAGTGCTGATGTAATTACCAGTGCAGAGTCCGGCGTTGTGAGCAGGCCCTCCCTCTTTGACCTGCTTCACAAAGATCGTGTCCATGGGCTCCAGTCTGTTCCGTGGTCTCCCTGGCAACAACAAAAGCAGCAGTGTCACGAGAGGCCCAGATCACAACAAACTGAGCAGTCACAAGATCGAGCCACAATAAATATTTTAATCACAACAGTTTCAAAATGAAATGTTTAAGCAATCAATACAGCAGAAATGCTGTGACTTCATCTAGAAATGACCCTGCATTCAATGTGACATCACTCAGCCCCCGAGGGAAGCACTGTACTTGGCTTCATTCTGACATAATACGCCAGAACATAGATCACAGATCTAACAGTAAACAACTAACACTGCAGGTTCCCTGAGGATGACCGCTACAAAACTCAACGGCAGCGGCATGTCTACTTCCACTGACGGGAATGAGGATCTCTCGACAAAGGTCTAGTCTATTCATTTGATTCATATCTCTGTTAGTCTACTGAATGGGACATTAATCTGTGGATTCTATAAAATAAATGGACTGTCCGAAGTCTGGCTCTGCCTTCATTTATTGTCAGCATACATAATCCTTCTCTTTGAGATAGCTAAAATTCATTCAACCTCATTTATTGACTACTCTGATTTTAGTCTAAGAGTCAACAATCTTGACCCGTCCCTAAGTTGTTTATCACATCCAATCAGTCTGTTCAGACAGTTAGCATCCAGTATATCCACACCGATTGCTATAGCAATGAAGTCAATACAATGCTAAAGAGAATTTCTTCTACAACAACAGTGTGTGTAAAAATGGACAACTACTATAAGAAAAATGTGCTATAAAATGAGACATGCATCCTTCGATATGCGCTACAACAATGCTTTAAGTGTGTAAAATCAATTTAAATTATATTTAAAAATTGAAAATGATAACCAAAATACAAACAATAGGACAAATAAATTAAAATAGATACAAATGAAATAAACAATGCTTTAAGGTTTTCAGCTAGGCCTACAGTACCACCCAAAAAAAAAAAAAAAAAAAAAAAAAAAAAATGCACCGAGCATCCAATTTCTTTCCCAACTGGTTACTTTCACTTAAAGACATATCTGACTGTGTTTACATGAATACTCACATGTAATTAACACTTTAATCTCATACCAAAAAAAAAAAAATGGTACATTTACAATAAATAACCAGAATTAAAATATATCAGTTTCCACAAAAAATACTAAGCAGCAAATCTTTTCAATATTGATCATAATAATAACAATAATAATAATGTTCTTGAGCACTAAATCTTGAGCAAAATATCATTAAAATGATTTCTGAAAGATGTGACACTGAAGACTGGAGTTAATTACATTTGAAAATACATTAAAATTGAAAGCATTTTTTTTTCCCTCAATATTGTTGGTTTTTAAGTGTATTATTCTCAGAAAGACAATAAATATAGCCTTGGTAAACAGGAGACTTTTTTCAAAATATTTAAAAAAAAATCTTACCAGTCAAAATTTATAAACTGTAGGGAGGATAAATTGTTCAAACTGCCAGCAAAATAGTCTTAGAACCACTAAGATGTGCCCAGAATTCAGCATGGCACAAACACAAACAAACCCTCTTCGCAATGGCCTACGAGTGCTTTAATCGCTTTTAGTCTTTTCTGGAATTAAAGAATGGAAAACAGATCTGAGCTCAAATAAAAGAGTATAATTGAGCTACATGAGGTACATGTGTAAATCAGTGTTAAGGAGACAGAAAATGTTTCTAGTTTATACAAACTGCTTCAATGAGGAGCACATCAATAACATTTCAGTCACTGCATAACGTCCCATACCGAGCGATGACATCTCTCTCGTAAAACTGTAATGGTTTCAGTTAGCAGACATGACTGAGTGTGCAACAGGTTGCGACTGCTTGTTTATTTCTTTTTGCTAGAGGTCTTGCTTGTAGAAATTCCTGCAATGCTTCAAAGCCTGAGGCATGATATTGTTCATACACGACACGTGCAAAAGCAAACACATCAACACAGAGTATGAACAAAACAGACAGCAGCAAAAATTATGTCGTTTAGTGATCGTTTGAGATCAACTTAACAAAAAAACAACAACCACATTGTATAAAAATGTGAAATAACAGTGTTCAGAAAAATATAACTGAAAATACTTCTTCTGTTTCTTTGGTTACATTGGAAATGGAAGGTAAAATAGAGCACACTGCATAATGGCATGAAGTGTGTTCAGTTGTTTACTGCACATTGTGACAAATTTAGCAAGTTCAAATGAAAATTTAAACAATTTTTACACATTTGTACAGTTCATATCTTAAATGCTACAGTTATAGCAATGTGCAATGACATGCTCCACACCTGTAACAGTTGGTGGCGGTAAAACACCATGTTTGTATGCCAATGCCAACCATCGATAACATAAGAGGAGGCAGCTTCCCCATTCACTTTGTAGCCGTCAAAATGGAGTCAGACATGAAAGCCACGCTGCAACGACTACTGCCGGAAAATGATACCCAAGTTGTGCTCACCGTCATTTCTGAGCAGTCTGGGGTAACCAAGAAATTTTTACGAGTTGAGAAAGATGTCATGAACACGCCACACGCCAGCTGCAAGACATCAAATTAAGATCAAATACACCTGTGCACTGTTTAATATGGCTTTCAGTTCAATAAAATAACAACTACATTTTGGATTTTTATTCAACTAAAAAGGTAGGCATGCTGTGATCTGCATTTTATTTATTTTTTACAGCAAATGTCGCATTTTGGACATGGAATGGGAGGGAATGAGAGTCATTCTTCTGGGATTGGGAGGGGATGGGTTTTTCACCCAGTTTTTTCATGGGATTTTTTTTTGTGGGAGTGGGACTGGAGAGGTTTGAAAATCCAATCCCGTGTCACCCTCTAGTTGTGGGCATAGATGCAGGTCAGTTATGCAATCCGTGCACTGGAGTTGCTGGGAACATGAAACAATGACTCACTCTTATACTGTCCAAAGCAGATGCATGGCAACATGCGGAAATACAGACACAAACGATTCTATGTACATTTTGTGCATATTAAAAAAAAAAAAAAAAAAAAAAAAAAACTTAACCCAGCAGAGAAATACACAACTACAAACTTGATACCACATTTTCAGAGATAAAAAAACAGGTCTGAAAACATGTCTGGCTCACTCACAGCATGCAAATTGAATATTTTACTATTACATATGCTGGTCTAAGTTCAGGTTGTTGTTGGGTTTTTTTTGGTCTTACTATGTTTTGCATATAGAACTAAAGGCACTTTTACAGGCTTCTACACTTCCATTTCTACAAAAGATGTGGCACTTTTGTTGTAAATTTACAGACCGTTTAATGAGGCTCAGAAGTGGCATGAATGCATTGAAATTCATGATGACACTTTTACGAGATCAAGGTTTTGAATATAGAAATATTAAATGATTTAAAATAAAACTGAAATAATACTTTAAAAATTAAACAAAAATCACCAGTAGGAGGCAGCAAGTTACTGTCTTTGTCAATTAAATCATTCATTCACTACATTGACATGGATGTTGTGTCAGTATGTTGACAATATTCCAATATTAGCCCATTTGAGACAATCTGATTAAGAAACTACCATGTAAACAATGATTTCTGATTACCTAAATCCGGCTAAAGTCACACTGTCAAATTATGACATGTGGAGTACTCCTATTTTTGTTGCATTGTCAAAGTACATTATAGGCATGTACAAACCATAAGTATTGCACAAAAGACGTCATGTGGGTGTTTTGCAACAGGACACATACACGCACGGCAGTGGACAACCATCTGATGGCAAACGAGACCATAGCTTCAAGCAAGGCGGCACAAATCAAATCCCTCTCACCTCATCTCATATCCAGCACCTCCGAGTTTGGCGCAGTGGCATGAATGAAATGTTGCCGTGTGAAAGTACAGAGGAGGCCTGTTGCTGGAGAATTTGTATCCACCATCAACTATTTGCACATATAGCATGACAAATAATACCAAACGAACCATGTTGATACATGAAATTCTGGAGGGAACATCGGACACCGTGGTACAGGGACGTAATAACGTGTGCGATTAATCAATCCATGTTCTACGTAAAACGGGAGCAGTATTCTAAAAGCAAATTATGTAAACCCCTCAGTGAAAATATTGCCTTATTCAGAAAAAGGTCAATAATTAGATTACTGCTGTCCATGTAAAAACAGTCATTCAAACGATTCGTTCAAACGGCTGATTCATTCAAGAACAAAGCAAGCGACTGTCTTTATGAATGGGTCTTTGAAGAAGTAAATTGTGTAAAACAGATATTTTCAGCAAAGTTTGTCATTGAGAATTTATAGGCCCTAGAATTTTATGTATGAAACATGATACAGTAGACCAATGGATTTATAAATAGGCATTATATTTATTGTTCAACCAAATTTTATGTTTCAACAAGGAATGTTTTGAAAATTTAGCTTGCCAATTTGCATTGCCCAACTTTTGGAAATATTTGGGAAAGATGATAGGTTTATCCTAAAGATTGACCAATAATTGTTTGTTAGTGTTCCATTATTGGGTATTGTTTTTTTTTTATGTCTGATTCGCTGATAAATGCCACCATCTTGTGGGCGTTTTAAGAAATGTACACAAGACCACCATTAAAGTGCTGCATCTGAGGGGCGGAAAGTGTTCAAAAGGTAAAATACCTTATTTACCCTAGTTAATAAACTTTATCATAACAGCCATTAATGTTATGTACAAATGAGATATGTTATATAAGTGCTTGATATGTAGTTTAAACTAGGCACTAAAAATGGAGAGTCACATAAATCCATCATGTCACACAACTTTACATTAATTAAATAAAACGGCCATGCTGGAAATAAAAATGCTGAATTTAATTCTCTCGTCTATACTCATTAAAAAGCCTTGTATAATCACATTCATAGTCCGTTCACTCGCCACGTTGAGGCTCAAGAATGCTCCAGAATGGCCACCTTGTGCAGCTTTTAACTAGATCCACTCATATAAAGCTCCCTAAATTATATTAACATTTGCTATATAAACCTTTATTTCACTAATAAACATCCAAATAATTACAGCTATATTTGTGGAAATCAATTATCCCCTTGAGAGAAGTTCTGTGTGAACACCTAGATAAAACAGTTCTCTGTCAACAAGTGCTGATTACATACCAGATGAGACGGACTTGTTTTGTTTATTTTTCTGACAATGCGTATTCCGGCGTATTATATTCTCTTCAGTCTTTAAACACATGAACTTTTTAAAACTGTAGTTTATGACAAGCTGATAGACTCCTAACATTTACTCCCCTTTTCTCCATTTGACAACATTAGACTTTGTAAATTTATTTTGCCTGTCGTTATTACTGCTGTTGTTATAAATAAAAAGGCGCAACTGAGAGTACAACATTTTTGAAAACAGATGTTTTTTTCCTTCACATATTCTTCATTCTTTATTGAGAACGCATCTTGTTTTTGAAAATTCCATTGTGTGGTTTGCTTGAAATGCCACGAGCATCACAACCTTACTGTAATTTAAAACAAACAAATCTATGTAGGTCAGAGTATGCCATCTACACTTTAAAGACGACAACCCTACAGGGCTTATTGTGGGGGATCCTGAAGAAGATTTAGAAGCCTGTAATGCTGCTTTAAGAGAAAATAATTTAGAGAATCGACTCTAAGTAGTTTTAACCACACAAAGCACTAGAAGCATCATGTTAAAAAAACAATTGTCTCAAATCACCTGTTTTCCACTCAACTCTTTGGCATTTTGCATATTGTTGTCAAGCTCTTTCTGAATGCAAGATCATAACAACCCACTGTCTAGCCAATTTCGAAAACAGGCTTTGCATATCCCTAAATTTAGAGCAGGATGAAGCTAAAGGAAAAACCATCAAATATACTTTTAACAGTGAAGCTTTTGCAACAAAATGATGCCATCTTTAAAAACACACCTAAGGTCATGAGTTCAAACTTTAAAGGGAAAGAGGTTGAGCAGGGGAAAGAATCCAGTTATTTCTGGCAGCTATAATAGGAGGTGAAAAAAAGCCATTCCTTGAGAGAACAACTGCTCTGATACAAACTTTGGGGTGCTAGATTATAAGGAGACTGAATGAGTAAACGGGGAACTCTTTGCGTTTTTATAAATGGTCAAGTTCCTCAAGCCTAGCTTCATAAAGGATTTAATAAGACATAAAGTGCAACCCACTTTGCCAACTTGGGCACTATTCTAAGCCATTTTGTAATATAACTAGTTTGAGTTATGTGTTCGTACTGAAAATCACACTGTGCACGTGTGGAATGCTGGACACTTCATGCGCTCAACTGTCACAGCTTTCCATACATAGCAGAAGTGGTGGTGGTGGTGGGAAGGAGGGGTTGTTGGGGAGGTATCTTCTAAAATTCATTCATGCTTATGTGCATGGTATAAGTGCATGGTAAGTCATTTGGGACAAAACTAAATTAAGTTTTATGTAAAAATGATAACTTACCTCTGTGATCATGGTCCTCATCCTATAACAAATGAAAAACAACATTATTTTAGATGCTAAAAAATGTACAATACTATGCTAAGATGCTAAGAAACTCCTGTGAACACAGCAATGAACAATACCTTAAAATTGGAGTGCACTGCAGACTCTGGTGGGTACACAATGAAGTGACGCAGAGTAAAGCCAAAGCCTTGTGAAGTGCGGCGCAGACGAAGAGTCTTAGGCCCTGGCCAGGAAAATGGCTCTTCCTCCAGGTGAAAGAGCACTGTTGGAGAATCATCCTGATCCACCACATCCTACAGAGAAAGAAACGCACACAATTATGAGGAAGCAGTGGGACTTCAAGCAGTGGGTTCAAGAGAGACAGGACCTTGCATGATACAGGAATCCATAAATATTAGAGATGCACAGAAATCATTTTTTACTCAATCCAAGCTTACATTTATTTTTGTTTTGGGTTTTTGGCTAAATGAATGTTTAACAATCTAATTAAGTAAAGGATAATCCACAGTTAGGTGTGCATTACACAATTTTAATGCACCACATGAAGCGTTAAAAAAAAAATCTTTCCAACTAATGAGCTGTGAACTATGGACATTGATCTGCTGAAGTAAACGTGAAGTTATTGACGTCTCTCCACGGTTGAAACATTGAGCGATTACATAAGATGATGAATTTCAGTAAACTGTACACCTTTTCATTCAACATACATTCTGATGTAAATGTTTATTAATTGCTATACGAAGAGATGATTTGTTGCAATAAGAGATGGATCACGCACGACTGAATTGTTGCGGTTAGGTTACAGTAATCTTTAATGTCACATTAAAGAGTGTCAAAAAGACATTTGTAAGAATTTCAATAAAATTGAAATAACCTGAAAGCTGAGACTTTGATTCATATCAAAAGTAACAAAGCTTTTTTTGATTTTTGTATGGCAGACACTAAAAATTGTGTTTAGTGAAGTTCACAGATCAACTGAAAACAGAATAAATCGATCTTGGGATTTAAGAATCGATATTGGCTCATCAAAACAAAGATCAAGAAAAAAAAAAAAAAAAAACATCTAGCATCCCCTAAGGCACTGCATGCATGATATACACACTGACAGTCAGAACACACCATTGGAGAAGCGCTAATTAAATGTCACTGAAGTCAATGATTTCAGCCCTCCAGCACCATTTCGGTCAAAACCACAAAAATGTTTGCTGAAAACATGAAAAACTCCTATTAATAGATAGGTAATAGATCCTCCTGGATCTACTCATAACTGATAGTTTCTGAGAAATGACCGGATCAAACTGTACAGATTGTGACATTTTGCCACTGACATTCACACCAGTGAATCACTTTTGTGAGCAAGAAAGCAATGAACAAGAGCTCTTCTGCCCATCATAAGCAACAGCAGTGGACAACCACACCATGGAGAAAAAGCTGACCTTGTGCTTAGGGTGTACCAAAAAAAAAAAAAAACACTTGAGAAAAATTTGACAGTCAAGTTTTAGAAAATAATTCCATATTGACTGTATAGAACATTTTAAACAGCCTAGTTACACTAAAGTAAAATCAACACGCGAATGAATCATCATCCTTGACATTTTCCTCTTCAAACTCAGGAACGCCAACTGAAGGTTGAGTCAGGACTGGCCTGATGTCATGTCTGGAGGGTGTGGGAGATGTTTTACCCTTCATCTGAAGTGGAGCATATTTAAGAATTCACTGTTCAAATTTATTTTGTTGTCATTAATATCGAAAATGTTTAAAAACTTTGGAAACCTTTGTGGAAACTCTGAAAAAGACAATTGAAAAAAGGGTGTTTATTTACTTTAACAAGGATCAAGTTGTGTAATTTGCTCATTTTGAGATCTGAGGCCTTTTGAGCTTTCTTTGGATCTCCATGACTTACAATTCCAGAGTGGGCATTCTGCTTCTGGCACACACTGCTGTTTATGAAGTATTTATAGCCTCACACCTACCCAATATTCACGCCCTAGCCTTTACTGCCAAACCTCCTCCAGCAGAGGTGTGAGAAATCAAACATTCCACCTCCATAAACACAATCTAACATCTGAAACGCCACAACTGGTGATGTTCTATGAAGTGCGAATGTTGTATGAAATAGAGAACAGACGGTTATATTTACTACAGATTATTTTTGTATAACTGCCTTATAACCAATATGCAAAGGCATTTTTTGACTTTTTGACAATCAATAAATTAATTACAAATGATCCTAAATGACTACAGAAAAAAAAAATACTATAAACACTTAACACATACAGCTTTTACAAAATAAAAATGAAAGACCAGCTTTAATCCACTTATCAGAATAACAAAAACAGTCAAATGTAGCATTCAAAATATATTTAAATTATCTGCAAAGGAGTGGAAAGGTGTTCATATTCTCCATGTAATGTCAAAGAAATTCCCATAAATTTATAAATAAGCATTTTTTTTTTTTTTTAATTACAAAATCTGTAATTTTGTGTCTCTGTTGTTGTAAAATGCCCACAGATAATGCAGAAAACAGCTGGGTCATGTTTGCATTTTCTTCTGTCACTGGCTATAATTCTAGCCTTGAAATCAAGATTAGGCATAAAATTATATACGTGAATATGTGAAAATCGGCTGAGAATTGAACAAATAGTTCGAACCTGGTTCAGGATTCTTTGTGGCAGTTTTTTTTGCCAATTAAGGGATGATACAAGACTTGACCTTACAAATGGTTGTCAAAAAAGCAAGAATGCTCTAAAATGCACATGAAGTTTAGTGAGGACGTGCATGCGATGTAATAGAACGAGTGGTGTGCCCAAATATTCAATCTGTAATAATTCTTCATAAGATAAAAATAATAAATTTTGCAACATGTTGCTTTGCTGTGTTTGCAAAATCCATATTCTCTGCAGCTGGCCTTATTGTTATCAGACTGAGGAGCCAATTTTCACCTGACCATGTGGACATTCTTTTTTTTTTCTTAACATTTAGATGTGAAAAGTTGCAAACATGATAACCAAATGCCCACTGGAATGTATAGTAGTTTCGGGGATTTAAGACAGATTGGAGGTTATCCTAACTTTAAGAAGTTATTCATGATGATTTTAAAGAACACTCTTTCAGGAATATGAATACTTGTAAAATTATGTCTTAAAAACACATTATGTCTTAAGCGCAAAAAAAAAAGGTTTGGGCAATACAAAAAATTCTTTTTTTTTAAGTTAGAACACAGAAAGAAAAAAAAATAGCAGTTAAGAAGATGTTTAATCTTAATCATCAGTGAATCCAGCTCCAGCACACCAATGTCAGCAAAAAACCAAGTATTGCATTTCCTTCAAAAATCTGATTAGACTGCTTGTTGTCCATCTCTTTCCATTATGAAGTGAACTTTCATAAAAGGAACGAACAAAGTTGCACAAAAGTTCATCTGCAGTCCAATGTGCAGCAGTGAGCAAAAACATCTGCTGATGTTTGCATGATGTTTGCAGTGGAAAGGAGGGCTGCAAATTCATTATCCCTCTCATGACTAGTTGATGAGGTCAATACTGGAAAGAAAAGGAAGAAACATCCTAAGCTTTTATCAAGTGTGTGCTAGGGAACATTGACTCAACAGTGATGTGTTGCAGGATGTGGGGCTTTGGTCTATTTTGGTCTTCTACACAAGTAGTCTTATGGTTCCTTGAGTGGCTGGAATATGTTCAGAGGGTGCCAAATTCTGATACAAACAGCTGAGTCTTTGAGGAATGAGTTATTAGGTGTGAAACAGAGAGTGCAAATGAAATTTTAGAGCCTGTGTGAACTTGTGGAGCAAGTTTCTGTCAAGAGCTGTGCCAATTTTCAGATTATTAAACTCATCATTTAAACTGCTGAGCAGTAGTAAAGCTGACCACAGGATGTTTTAGATAACAGTCTGCTTTGAAAACAGCACCACCATCGCCACCCTGTATGTATATATTGCATTATATATTTATTATATGAGGGCTGGGTGGTCTATTGAGTTATATTATATAGCACTATATTGAAAATATATAGCCCTAAAGTATCATCTGGGCTTGTCCATCACCCCACCTGATCACATGACAATGACCAGAAATTGTGACGTATACAAAACACCTGATGAATGGTGACTTTATTTTAGCAATACAGCAGTCATGCTGAGCTGCACAGTTGGACAACATCCATTCACAGTGTGTCACCAAGAAAAACTACACCATGGCAAAACAACATAGCATTAATTATTAATTATTTCACACCCACATAGTGTATAATTTGGCTTATGCCCTCAGAGCAAACTGGAACTCAAATTTTCCTGGCCATGGAAATTAATGTTTAGAACTAGTGTATGTAGATCCAGGCAAAATTATCAGTGTATCTTCCATGTGAGATCACAATCCCAACCGGATGCAAATCAGAAGGTGTGCCCAGTCATGTAGAATGGATGTGGTGATTTTGCTCTGGGACATAGAGGCCAGGCTTAGCTAATCCAAACAGATGGACAGGGAGCAGCCTCAGCGCAGATAGTCCTGCACTTTAAGGTATGGTGACAAACCAAACCAATAAATACTCCAACACCTCCATTTGCCAAAACCCCCACAATCAAAGGCCAGATCTCAGCCTTCTCTGGAAATGCTCCCCAAATGGGAACAGAAAGAGTTCATGAAGGTGAGGGGAAAAAAGTTAAAAGGGCATTTGTTATGTAATGTTGCAGAAAAGCTGAACAAGATTTGTCTAAATATTTAGCAAGTTAGATTTTGTCCCTGTCTGTAACTCTCAGTGCATAATATTTAGTGAACAATGAGATATCTATGAACAATGAGTATATCTATAATGACAAGTACACCGCTGAGTAAAGGAACGCTTAAAGGGATAGTTCACCCAAAAATGAAAATTCTTACTTTAAGATGACGGAAATAAAATAACAGTAATAAATAACATGAAAAAAAATTTGCAAACAACAGCTCAAATAAATGCAGCAACAGAATAAAGAGAGCTATAAAACTAAGTTTTTCAGGTTAAACAAGATATTCATTCAGGTAAGAAATACTACAGAAATTAAAGTTAACCAATCAAATGTAAAATAACATTGGCCAATCGATCGGTGTACCTCTACTCAAATGCTTTAAAATTGCTTAAATGTCTAAAGCGTCAGAACAAAACATGTCTAAATGATCAACTTTCACATTATGATGATTAAACTTATTCTGCAATTATTCAGAGAATTATATGCATTTTGAACCGTGGTACCTGGTCCATTAGGGTCATTTATCAGCGGTGATCCCTATACTTGACTTCGCATAGGCTGGGATATGACTATCACAAGAGCGCACATGCGATATCGATGCTAAAACGATATATCGTGCAGCCTTATACTGGGTTCAGACTACACAAAATGTTTGTCTGTTAGGATAGTCACTGTGTGAGATTATATGATTTTGACGCCTAACATCTTGTCAGTTTAGTTTACGAATCCCCATGACACCCTACATCAGGAAGATTGTGGCAGATGGGGCCAAAATCAAATAGTCTGAACTAGGCATTACACTTAAGTGAGTTGATGTTATCAAAAGGCTGAAGTAACATTGAGATTAGGTTCATTAATGACCACAACATGAACAGTAACAGTAGTTTTCAGGTACAAAAAATGAAGTTAAAATATATTCTTCATTGCATAAAATAAATTAATCCTTATTAGAGTTACAAAAGTTATTTTGTCAAGATGCTTGATTAACATTAAAACAGACAGCAGCACTGCAGGAACATTAGGCTGATGTCACTAAGAAGTGAACAGATCCAATATTCTGGTACACAAGCATTTATTTCTCAACTGTTTATGTTCATTTAAGACACAAGTAACCATGTTTCATAAGTATATAAATAAGTGTCATAACCTTATTTATTAAAATACAGGGATAAATTGGGTCAAAACTACAAAAAAAGAGGCTACTTTTCGTTTATTACCATTTTTATTTGTGGTGGGGCCAGTGAATATTGAACTGAATAAATAAAATAAAATCAAGATCTTGTGAATCGGAACATCTTTATCGATACCCAGCCCCAGAGAACACAGTCTATATTCTGGCAATAAGTTACGCCGATTACTGTTGAGCATAATTTACTTCAACAGCTACTGCTAGTGACAATCAGCGAGGTACTGACAAACTTCACGCAAATTGATGCATTTATGTAATATTGCCAGTTATGTTGATCTGCTGTTCTAGCCCTACTTGACTCCACATTCATTTATGAACAAAAAACATTAAAGTATAGTACAAAAAGGCAGTTATAATCAAGCAACATTCTACAGACAAAAAAAAGACAAGCACCAATACTGCATATATCTGTGATACTCTCTGTTCACCATCCTTTTGTTCTAGATGAGTGTGGAGCAGCAGTTCTTTCAGGTTGAGCAGTAAACCTAAATAATTCATGATGAGCACAGATGCACCTGGACAATGTGTGGCACTACCAGAGGTGTGTGAATGGTAGCTGGGCTCGCATCAGGAATTGGAATCGTTTATTAGAAAGCAACAGCTAGATGAGCTCCAAGTTCCCCAGGCTGATAAACACACGGACAACTGAAGAAGGTTAACAAAATGATGTGTCCCTCCAGGAATTCTGCATTATAGCCAAGTCATGATAGTAGTAGTGTGTTCAGCTAGCCACGATGCACAAGACATACATGCAGAGGACAAGCAGAACTACAAACAGCACTTATGGAGACAAGAGACTGGGTGACATCAATGATTTTCTGACATGCTTGCTCCATATTACACTGTTTACTGTAGTAATATATAGTAAAACTATAGGGCTAATCGATTTCTCAATTTTAATCGATCTCATTCTCTATTCGAACCGATAGATTCTTAAATCCAAAGAATCGATTAGCCAATCCTGTTTTCAGTTGATGAATGAACAGAACATAGTGTGCCTCCCATCCAATAAATTGCAATGATCTTTGTGCCTTGTTGCTTTTGATAAGAAGCAAAGTCTCAGATTTCAAATGACATTCATCTTCTTATAATGAGATTCAAAAAATAAATAGTTAAAGAGAAGCGGCAGAACGGAGCGCTTGTGAACTTATCCTCTCCTCTGCTTTAATACCAGTTACAGCGCAAAATAAACATGAATAAACATCAGATGGCATGTTAAAAAAATACAGTACAACTTACCGAAATCCATATCACGTCACATGCAATCAGTGTTTCATCCGTGGAAAGACGTTTATAACAGCTTGTAAGGAATGTCACAATGTCAGATTTACCTCCAAAAACCATATTCAGTGACCATAACCTCGTTGGTCAGCTAGAATAATTAACTCTAGAGAGGAGCATACTGAAATATATGCACTGTTACGCATTCATTATAATTTAATGTTCTTCAATATTTAATTCATGTTTGAAATTTGAGTGGATTATGATCATATAATTTTAAACTTTATTATAAAAAAACATCATTGATTGTAATTTAAGGGTTTGTATAGAACCAAGTTCATTTTAACCTTCAATATTTTAGTAATGTAGTATCAACTGACTCCCATGTGTAGTTTAGAGCATTAGTTGAGATATTTTTATTTCCTCTAGAAAATGTGCAATGTACTGTATATACATCCAAAATAATTAATATCAAATCGGAGGCATGTGAATAAATCAAATCGTGAAAATTGTGTTAATACCCAGCCCAATAAAAGACTTTCTAGGTTATATCCACCTTTCCTATGTTGAATACATGGGTTTTACACTTACATAGGCCAGTGATTATTCATCCTAAATGAATAACCTCTAACTGAACTAAGCATGTCTGGACTCTGGTATGCTGTTGTTTTAAGGCAGAGCAGTGTCTGTAATCAATTTGTCTTCTATTGAATTGAGAATCTATTTTCCCTTCTGGCCCAGGAGTTAATCATATGACGATCAGTACCAGGGCTGAGAAACAGGAAAAGGGCCAAAAGCTAGGAATGCTACAACCAATACATTTCTGCCTCTTACTACCATGAGCATATTTCCACTCCATATTCTTATACTTTCATAATTTAAGGTGTATCTAAGGGTGGGCGTAGGCGATATGACCACAATTTTATCATCATATGAGTAATGTCATTTCACAAAACTCATGTTAGTTAGGCTGGTATAAGCTCATTGAAGACAAGTAAAAAGTCCAATAAAATTTGAACAAAGAAACTAATTACAAGCAAAAAGACAAAAAAAAAACCTACAATAGAACAAAAGACAAATTAAATGTGATTATGATTCATGGTTTAATTGCTAAGCATCATAGAGTGAAAGCTTATAATTTGCACACGTTTTTTTCTTGCCAATTTACACATGCAACTTGCAATTTTAAATTTAAACAAATCCAGCACAAGAGGCAAAAGAGAGATACATTTTTTTTACTGGCACGCTGTTATCTTTGGGCACAGCCACAAAAACCTGGTCTTAAAATGACACCAGCCCATAAATACCTGCCAAAGTCTGTGTCAATGTTAATCAAACTACAAAACCGCTTTAACAAAGACTGTCACTTTAAGAGCTGCATGGATCCAATATACTGTTAAACACGTTTTCTTTCACTTAACCGACAGTGTTTATGAGGATTGAGGAATGGCATTTCAGCATTTTTGTGTGTAGGCTATTTGACTGTTTAGTCATGCATTCAAAGCCCACAGTCTACACTTTGCTTATGCGTGCTCCACCCCGTCTTGGAGCTTGCGCACAGAAAGCCACCTAGGGAACAGTATCTTATTGCGCTTTAAATAACACTATTTAATATCAAGCACGTCCCATAGTTTAGCAACAATAGACAGTAGCAATTTTAAAACAATAGCATTTTAAAACACTCACTTATTCGTCTGATTTGGATGTTAAGTTTGGCTTAGGAAGGAATGCAAGCGAGGAGAGGAAGGTGGCACTGGACAGAATAATCATTACATTTATGATTATGATTATGATTAAATTGAACAGCCCTAGTTTAATTCATATTCTGTTATATTGTATTTGTCCTATTGTTTGCAACTTGCTTCTTTTTTCTTATTTTTAATAACAGAAATGAGATCAAATAAAGTATTGTGATGTATATCATTATAGTGAAATAAAATATGAAATAAGAATTTGGTCATATCATCCACTCCTACCATAGAAATAAGTTCTGTGAAGTATTATAGATCCACAAGTGAAGTAGCAGGAGGAAGCATTAGTCAACCCTTCCAGTGTCTCTCTAGCCAATGAGGAAACTTAACTTAAAAGCAATATATTTGTCCTTGGTTACAACATGCTTTCTTTAAATGTGAAAGAGAAGCTTGGAGATCAAAGTATTTTTATGAACAAAAGTAAATCATTTGGGTTTGGAACAACATGAGAATTATTAAATGATGACAATTTTAATTTCGGTCTCAACTATCCTTATTAAAATAGCACAGGAGCTGGGAAAGGGACAGTACAAGAGTTGCCAGACACAATCAGGTGACACTGCAAATATTGTACAGCTCAATGCATAATGACCTTTAAAACATTAAAAATGAGTAATGTACTGCTGCAGGCCAAGCACGTTGAGCAAATATTATATACACCGAGGACTGTTAATATTAGTCACTTGAATATAAAACTAAACTGAAAAACGCTACTAATCAAAATACAGTAATAATGTAAAGTTCCACATTTTTCTCTTGCAACAAAATGAGTTCAGCTGAGCCACAGAACAAGCACAAAGCAAAAAAAAAAAAAAGACTTAAATCTGCCTATTCACACATTAAATGCTTGGCTCATCTAATCAACATGCAGGCAACAGGTTTCCTTTCCTCATCACTCAGTTGGAAACAATGAAGACAAACCTACCACTGGAAGAAGAGAGACATCCTGTCCCCTGACTCCATTTCAGCAGAGAAACAGAGAGAGCTGAATATTAGATTAAAGGGGAGAGCTAATGTGAGCACAAATCGGCTGATTCTATAAATAGATGACCTTCAACCTGCCTTGAATGTGGACAGGGGTTTATACAAAGGTCTTCATTCAGAAGGCCAGTGGAAAGATTCGGCAGACTGAGCACAAAAATGTTGATTCATGGGAGAGAACTAATATTACAGCAGGACAGTGATACCCAACATAAATCACCACCACTCGCTTACCTTTTTTCCCCATTTAGCCCACTTCACTTTTTAATAAAGGGAAGTCCCTGCTTCTGCAAAGTGTTTCAGCAAAAACAAATTGAAAAGAAAAATGAAACCAAATCATCTACCAGGTTGGAAAAAACCCAGACCATGTCAGATGGCTTAAACTGAGAGCAAGAGAAAAGATGGTCACTGTTAGTATTTGACTAACGTACAGAAAAAAAACCTAAACAAACCTAACCTTCCTATCTGAGGCCAAGTCAGCACAACCCACACGAAAACGTCAAAGCCATAAGTTAATACCCAAATACACAGCAAAAGAAGTATAGCACGTTTTGTTTTGACAGTGTCAGCAGCATTCAGATGGTCCGCACATTGACCATGTGTTTAGAGGAAGGGGCTTTGCACCAGCTGTTTGCATTGTAGCTGCACTGCGATCTGACTTCCCCCTCAGCTCACTCGCAGATGAACGGATGCTCCTCGCTAGAGAAAGCCTGCCAGGGAATTTCCTTCAAGAGCATCCAAAGAATTTCATTTCTTCTGCACACACTTATGATTACAGCTTACAATCCTTCATGTTTCTCTTGAACTACAAAGAAATTTTAGACTGTGAAAAGGTGCACAAAAATACACTCATTTTATGCTGCAATGCTCAAGCATCAAAACACCATGTTTGCAGGCCAACAACAGAGTCCCTGTGAACACCTGGTATAAAGATGATTTTTTCATTGATTGGATTACAAGTGCACAATGCTAAATGCATGTGTAAGTGGGGTCTAAAACATTTTAAGCTTGTTCACTTGCGACTACTTCTAGGGAGGTTGTCAAAAACACTTTCGACCGGACTGCTTTCGTAGTGTAGACACTCATGTGGTTGAATGTCTTCAAACTGCCACAAAAGTCCACCTACTCCCCGCCTATACCGACTTAACACGTAAGCATTACGGGAAACGCGCTAGCCAGATGAGATTTAAACTTTGTTGGCAAGAGACCCAAAGTTGGTTGGAATTCATTACAAAAATAAATTAAAAAAAAAAAAAAAAAAAAATGTACCAAGCACAATTTTCTCTCACCACTCCTGATTTCTAACACACACAGACACACAGCGTTCAGCATGGTCTTGCGGCTGTCAGAGGAGAGTAGAAATGAAAGCTGCTGATCTATGTATGTTTTTCTGTCGTCTCTAGGCACATGAACGTGTAAACTGCACGAGTTTATTTTGCCCATTAAATCCAAAGATCTGAAAAACCCCAAACATTTACACACCCATAGAACCTCAGAAAAGAAATCAGGACAGAAGTGGTTAAAAGTGGCGTAAACGGGTATGCGTCTCCCTTGTCTGCTTGTGGTCTGATTGACCAAAACGCATCTCAATACCAGGTGGAAAAAGGGCCAGAGTTCATCAACAGTCAAAATGTTAACCAAAGCTAAAAACCGTTCTAGACAAAAACCCAGTCTGGACTTACAAAAGACTGCTTTTGATATGCAAACTCCACACATTAGAAAACAGGTTTAGCACACATGGCTATAAACAAAACCTCAGCGATACAACCATCAAACAAAGCCGCTACTACAATGCATGGATAATACCACATAACAGAACTTTGGAAAAAGAGAATAAGCCATTAAATTTACAGCTAGCATTCAGGAAAAATGAGTAGATTCAGATTAAACAGCAGCACAGCTTGTGCATTCCACACCAGCCAGTGACAACACCAACAGGCTGCACAACAGCACAACTTAATTCAATCTTGTGACCTGAACAACATGTTTTTGCTGAGACTTTCCAATGGAAAAATTCTGTTACCCAGAATAGTGTTTCCCATTAATCATGTAGACTTTGGCGGTCTGATCTGAATGAACCTGAATGGTGATAATGAAGCAAAAAATATTTACGCTTCTCATAATAACATAAAAGACCTTTAACATTATGTTTTTCAGTGTTCCTTCGGCAAAGCGTCTGTCAATCGAACTAAAATCATAATCACGATATGGTTTAGTTCACTTATCAAATAGCAAAAGGCTGCGATTTATTGAAGAACATTGTCTCTTGTGTTACATGTTTTAAAGTGTTCAGATAATTCCGCAATTTGTCTAGAATGGTAATGAGACATGTTTGTAAACCTGTTGTTAAAGAAACCCAAAGGTCTCCCTGCAAAATAAAAGCTTGAGGGTTTCAATTTATCACAGTAATGTAAAGTAAAATAAGAAATATACTTATGAAATAATCATTTTTAAATTTGCATTGTCGTTGTATTACAATAGAAATATATTACTGTCTTAAGGATAATAATATTATTTAGATTCACATTGTTTGCATTAATAAAAAACATTTGATTTTAAAATCTACGACATTTTTACTATTAAAAGGAAAGAAATTAAAAAGGAATCAGGTCCACCAACATAGTCCCACAAAATTCAGTGGGAAACAGAAGAATAAAGTCAGCTGATTTTCTATCTGAAATCATCTCATAATTACTGCATTTATGATACACTTCTGAAGTTCTCAGGAATGACAGGGTGTGTTTCATTAGAAGTGTTATTGACCTATATTATTCGAGTGCTTTGCCTACTATATCACTAGAGCGAAGTCACTCACTACTGATAAACGTCCAGTCATTGATATAAAAAGTGCACAACTCCAATAAATGACTGTCTACAGATTTTAAAAAAAAATAAAACAACAACATCTGTTAGAGGACACAAGTGGATTTTTTTTGTAGAGACTGGCTCATCTAAAATACTATAATGGAAAATAACACTTCATGATTGGTAGATTATCTCAATCAATATACAATTGGTACTAGCCTACCAACAGACAGATCTGGGCCGGTAACCCAAAAGGTCATGATGATGATCCATAATCCATAACCATATTGTGGCCCTCCAGGGGGGCTGCCCCTTTAACAAGCATCCAGTAAGATAAACCAAGGGTCTCACCTCGCATTGCGGAGATGCGCCAGCATAATTCAGCTCATCCTCGTCACCTGAATTCCTCCAATGTGTTGCCATCATTTCACCGCTCCAGCAAACATCTAGAGAAATCTCCTCAAATCAGCTTCAGCATCAAAATGGATATGGTTTTCCACATGTTTGGGTAAAAGACCCTGGGGAAGCAAATAAAACACACCTAATCAATACTAAATATACCTTATTATACTACAAAACCATTAGACTTAAAGACTTAATTACCAAAGCACATACTCTTTGACATGTTCATCACAATATTTCAGTTGTGAATGTTTTTGACACTTTTGTTTCAACTACATGTTTTCAAAGTGAAAGATCACTTTTGCAAATTCAAAAGCAGACTGCATTATATTTATAATCACTGTCACTCGGTTCTCTGCACACACTCAGATAAATAAACTCCGATTTATTCTGGATTTTTTTTTTTTTTGACAGGTGTTCGGCAGTAATCCCGTTAACCGTAGGGGCCAATAGATTTACAGACAAACGCCCTAAAATCGCTTATTCCAGCAAAACGCGAGTCTCTCCCTTGTGCCACATGGTTACATGTGTCTTCACCTTTCTTCATTAAAACCTCAAACTCTAATTAAGAGATATCAAACGCACGAGCTGATTACAAGTTTAATCCTGTTAAAATAAAATGATAACCCATGACAGAGTCTAATCTGATTGTAAGCGGGGAGGTTTGATCTGGTGTGGTCAGACTCAACCGTGTGTGCGGCTAACAGCGCTGGAAACTTTCTGCCGTGCACTCAAACACAACAAACTGGATTTATATACACTTTAAAAGTGTCGAACTTCACTTAATTGAGTGAGCACATGAAGCACGTCGCGTGTTGGGTGAAGTTTGAGTGTTTTGAGTGATATATAAAACCTCCTGCTATGGTTAGCATTAGTAGCTAGCAAAACAAAGTAATGGCTAACTGGTATTGTAATGGCTAGCCAGCACCTACCTGTTGGGAATAAAGCGCTGATGTAACGCTGTAAACGCCCATTGCGCACAAAAAGCTCGTTAATTTGTTAGAAGTGTCTAGACGATAGGATAGGTCCGTGTCCTGTCTTCAGACCGAGTGTTTTAAAAAGATAAAAACAGTACGAAAGTTTTCCTATTCTCCGGTCCAACTCGACACACGCGCGCGCGGCACTCGCTGGATCGGGGCTCGAGCGCACTTGGAATCCTTGGAAACGCCACCCTTTTGCAAGCTGGCTGAACCTACATCCAATCAGATTCCTCCTAACACTTTCCGTTTAAATTTCAGCCAATGATTTGCGTTGTTACAAATACTATTTTCTCCAAAAAAAAAAAAAACTGTTATAACTGTAGTTATTAAAAAAAAAATAATTATCAACAATTTTATATTTATTTTTTCACTCCTCGGTTGTGGTTGTTGTTGTTTGTTTTTAATCACAGC